>JALPQI010000754.1:0-224300 GCA_025490895.1 Thaumatotibia leucotreta
CAACCCTAGGCGTGCCGCGACGCGAACGCTCAAATACTGTTTCGACAGTCATGTATGTATTTCAAAGAGGGTACAGTGTTTCATGTTTGACAGTGATGTGTTTGTATTGGTGCCCAGATACCACATTTACCACTTAAACGCCCCTACGTAAGACTTAGTTACAAATTGAACTTCAAAACATTCAAACAATGTGAGTGTGGTTTTAGATAAATTAAAAACCGACCACAAATATCTCGGTTAGTGCTCAGTGTATCTGTGCTTAACATAAACAAAATAATGTAATTACGCAACACTTACGTCCATTGATTGATAACAATGATAATTTGATAAGTAGTAGAAGTTTGGTGGCTTCGATGTGAACAGAGGACGGTTAAAATATTTATGATTCATTCAATAGTTAGCTTTAATCAATTTCACATTTAAATGAACATGAACCTGTGAAATAAAATGCAGTAAATAGTATATCACTTATGATTATTATATGACAGTTAAGGGCTTCGCGAAAACTGGAGCAAAATGTTTTGGTTGAGGTAGTATTAATGTTTGATAGGTTATGTTGTGAAGAATAAAATTCATGTCATTCCTTTGGCTTCATTGATAAATCCTTAAGTAAATCATTTATTTAAATGAAAACTACATATCTTTATAAAACAGTGACTCTACTGATCTCTGTTCAATCCAATGTAACCAAAATCCTAACTATATTGATAAGTTAGATGGAGTCGCATATGTGATATCTAAGTTCCTTCCAGCAGTTTTTGTAACTGTCTTTAAGATTATTATTAGTTTTGGTGTAAAACTAGACAGTTTGAAGAAAAAATAATCCCTTTTTTCAGACACAGTAAATGCAAAGCATTTCAAGATAACTTAGGTGTTGATTGCACAGTATCAGTATAATTATCAAATCTCCCCGAGATAAACAATCGTCGCAGTTACGTCACCGTCTCACGGGCTATCGACGGCGTATTTTAGCTTAGTTGTTTACATACGATATAGAATGAAAATCTTGTAGGTGTTGTGTAGGTGTGACGAGTACTACGTACCGTGGCCCCTTCGGCCAGTTTGAAACCGGATCCGACCGATAATAAAACCCGATCTCTAACTATACCGCATTCTTTAACTACACCACAATTTTCTAATATACATTTAATAATCGACGATTCGTAATATCGTTAGTGATGTAATCATGTAATTGTTAGTCCTAATGGCAGGTATCGGCGAAATTTCGGAATAACATTAGTCGTTAGGGTTGAATGGAAACGTTCAGTGCAGTCAGCTGTTGTTCGAGCCGGTAGTAGGGGCCGCGCGCGAGGGAGCCTGCGCCGTCTGTGACGTCACGCACGTAATTATCTCATTGAGCCGAGCGCGCCCGAGCTCGCCCGACGCCGCCCGAAGCCAACCGAAGCCAACCAGTGCTTCATGATTTCTAGTACGCGGCCGACACACAGCACGCTCGCTCGTTCCGTCGTTTATTATTGCAATCGTAAAACAGTGCAAGCGGTGGCTGACAGACGCGCGTCGCGAGTGCCGTTACGCTAACAGTGAAGTGCATACACAATTTCGTTTTGCCCTCGTTTGTGTGAGTGATCTAGTGAAGGTGAGCATTCCACCGGCGCCCCGGAGCCGGCCGTCGGTCGATGAGCGCTCCCGCTAACGCCAAGGAGCACATTGATCGAGTGAGTTTTAGTGCGCTTTCTAATAACAGTGCACAGCGAAAGAGAAACCTGTTGTCTCCGCCGCGCAGTAAATGTGTCGGGATGCACAACACGCTAGTTATCACCTGACAGTGACAAAGGAGCGCTCCCCGCCCCCTCGCGTAATCATAGCCTCGGTCTTTGAACCGCTCACATTCACAATTTGTTTACACGCTGAATATTCTAGAGAAACGACACTACAAACGTATATTTCGATTGTTGTTATGTGGCTTTGCGATATTTATAACGAACGCATTAGTAACAAACGCAGCACATAATCTAGGTAACATGCGCCTAACATCAGCCCTTTCCCGAAGATCGGTAATTTGATAACTTGTTTTTATTTATAATGGTGGCCGGTAGTATGAAAGTTGCTGACGATATTAGGATTTATTATATTACTACAAATAAATTTAGAATTAGATACGTACCCATGAAACCGGTTAATCAGCTTACGGAGGTACTTGTGTATATGTAGATGTGTTCGATGACTACTCATCGAACACATCTACATATTCTTTAACGTTCATAGAACTGGATTCTCACATAGATAGCGATACAATGTAGGATTCCAGTTTAGAGCGGCAAACAATTTCGAAAGGCGCTCGTAATAATGCAACCGACGTAATCAATTCAGTGCGCTCGCTACTGAAAAGATACTTCCGATGACTGACGGTGTTGTTTTTTCAATTTCAGGCTCGATACAACAGCCCAATGGCGAGTGGATGACGATCTCGGCCCGCTCCCCGGACAAGGAGCCGTCGCCGCCGTCGCAGATCAACCTCGCCGAGCCGCTCGTCGAGTCCGTGCGCGTGTACCTCGCCAATGAGCTGCCCGACAAGCAGCTAGCGCCGCCCGCGGACCCGCCGCCGCCCGGCGATGTCGACGTCGACATAGCGCAACACACCGCCCACGAAGAAATCAAAGGCATTAACTTCGAACGCCTCAAACGGAATGACTTGAATAACAACGCGTCCAGAACCGAGGGCGAGCGCGCCAGTGGGAACCCTGAAATGCCGAACCAGGCAGAACTGATGCAGCGCCAGCCGCTGCTGGCTCGCGCGGCCAAGACCGACGCGCCGGCGCCCGGCACGGACGAGTCCGACCCCGACCAGGAGCACTCCCCGGCCCGAGGCGACTTCATCGTCGAGATCCCGCCTGGCACGCGCGAAGAGCGCTACCCTAAAGAAATATGGAAAACAATAATTTCCTTTTTCTTCCTATTTATATGTGTATGCATCAACATGATGTCGCTGTCGCTGGTGCACGAGCGGCTACCGGACCGCAACACGACGCCGCCGCTGACGGACATCGTGCTCGACAACGTGACGGCTCGGGACTGGGGCCTCGCGGTCTCGGAATACCTTATAATGATATCGACGACGGTCGCCATGCTTGTGGTGGTGTTTCATAAGCACCGCTTCATCGTTTCGCGGCGGTTATTTTTCATCATCGGCCTGCTGTATCTGTACCGGTCGGTTACGATGTTCGTGACGGTATTGCCGGTTTCGAGCACGACATACTACTGCAGCCCGAAGAGTAACAACACGACGCCGCTGCTCGTGGTGAAGCGCATGTTCTACCTCATCTCTGGGTTCGGGTTGTCGATCAACGGCAAGCACACTTATTGCGGGGACTACATCTACTCGGGGCACACGATGGTGCTGGTGCTCTCGTACCTGATCGTAGCGGAGTACTCTCCGCGAAAACTGTGGCCCGTGCACTGGGGTCTTTGGGGCGCGGCGCTGGTGGGCGTCGTGTTCGTGCTACTGGCACACGGGCACTACACGGTGGACGTGATTATCGCGTATTATGTGACGACTCGGTTGTTTTGGACGTTCCACTCGCTACTGGTGACGCCGCACAGGCACGGGCCGGGACAGTACATGATCCAGCGGGAGTGGTGGTACTGGCTGTTCACGTACCTGGAGCGCAACGTGCGCGGGCCGGTGCCTCGGCGGTACGACTGGCCGCTGCCGTGGCCGCGCAGCAAGCTGTTCAGCCGGCTTAGCTAGTGACGGGAGCCGGCGCCGCCGCCCGAGCGCGTGTGACGCACCTTCTGCGAGTGCCGCCGCAGCACCTGCAGCTCCTTGGGGCTGGTGCGCGTGCACACGGCCAGCGTCAGCGTGTAGTCGAACTGGTGCACGATCAGGTTCAGGTACACGGTCTCCTCCCAGTCGATCTCGGGGTCGCCGATCGGCAGTTTCTTCGAGTCCTTGCGGAACACCTCCACGTCCGTCTGCAACAGACAGACCGTGATAGGGGTCGTATGTGATAACCGATAAGTGAGTTTTCCTAACTGTCTAGTGCAAACTGTTCTATAAACTCGTATGCTTTTATTGTTGAATAGAGTAAGATTTTTATTTAGCGAGAACAATTAATCGTTCGGACGATCCATAGTTTTTTTAATGAATTGTAACTTTTATAAGTCGTTGTGGAAAGCGAAGTGTGGAGTAAGACGCGATATTTATTAACCAAATATACTGTGATTTGGAATGTTTCTGCGGATGCGTGAGCGGTCTGTGCCGCTAATAGATACATAGCATAATGAGAAGCCTATTATAAGAATTAATATTTTTATATTGTATAAAATAAAGTACATACTGTTGTTAAATGCATACTTTTTGTATTTCCAATGATTCTTATAGAATTTTGTAACTTCATCCAAATGGTGCTATACCTAACTAGGATTATCAGCAAACCTTTTTGCTGCCTCGAGTCACAAAGTAGTATTGACCACACATGATAATATGTAAAAGGCATTTTGAAAACAAAACGTGCACAATACAATGATAGGTATAATAATAAGTTATAACTAGCATTGAATTGCAGTGCTATGGCGCGCACAAAGTAATCAATAATACCTAAATTACGATCAATCGCTCATACATATCTCTACCTCTAGAATCAATAGTATTAAAGTAAAAACCTATAAAGTATGTACGAGTATAATGTGCACATCTGATGTTATTCTAATCGATCAACGTATCCCACACGGCCGCGGGAACTAAATCCTGAAATCTAACACCATATCTGCGCAGTGACAGCGATAGCGACCGCACCGATAAAACTGGTTCAAGCCAGTACCTATTGAAAACAAGTAATTTAATTTAAAATGCTGCCATTACATTAAACTTATAAACAGACATTTTGGTTGTTGCGTACAAGTAGGCAATATTTCGAAAAGGCGAGTTTCTGGCTGTATAGATAGGTATTATGTAAAGTCAAGGAAATTAATGTGTGTTAACCATGTCTTAACTTGTCACAGCGATACCGTAGGACAAAAGATAATGGATTTCATAAATAAATATCACCCTGGCAAGGTACGCGAAATAGTACGTAAATAATTTTCCTTTACCGGACTACATTTAATTGAAATAAAAAACACTATTTATGTATTACATTTGAAAGGATCAAGTTTTCCTAGTCATCTGCTGCCTGCTGAGACTGCTTAAAACCATGGATGCATAGGTTTAATTAAACATTTTTTTTCATAGTACATTCCATTTTAGGCCATCTACAATTATGATAAACATAATATTTAAGTATGTTACGGTCATCCCTTGGTTCTCAAACTAAACAGAAAGAAATATCCAAGGTTGTTTTCTTGTAATTTACGAATTAGCATTTTAAGAAGTCGCGTGGCTCACGTGGCAAGATTGGTACTAGATAGTACTAGCCGGATTAAACTTTGATGAAACTAGTTAGAAATTAGAATGACAGCGTATAATTACCAAAATGATCCCGTTTGCTTAAATTTATATTACGTCTAAAGAAACTAGCCACAGTTAATTACTAGTGGAATAGTATCTCTCCGTATATTCTCTATCTGACCATTTTTTTATACATACCTATATTAAAATTCAGATTAAGGTGTACTAAACGAAATGGAACCTTACAATCTTGGTTCCCAATATTTTGGTTGACTGTACACATTCATGTTCAGATACATGTGAGCAAGTTGATTAATGCCTGGCATAAAACAAGTACTCGGTTTCAAACACATTTGTAGTAACGGAGTATAGAACGGCTGGTTTGTTTTACGACCTGATGTTGCGTAACAAACACAAATGTAAAAACGTCGGATAGGGAACGACCGAACATCAACAGTTCTAGACTGAGACTTGGGAATAACATCATTCATACTATTATAATACAAAAATAACTATTGTCTGTTACCTTTTCACGTCAAAACCACTGGACCGATTTTGTTGAGTAAGGAAATAGTTTGACACCCCGAGAAAGGACATAGGTTACTTTTTATCGCGACAATCACCTTTATGTGTGCAGACGAAGTCGCGGGCACCAGCTAGGAACGTATATGTACAGTCATGTCTAAATCTATGTATACATTTCAGAACGTATGTCCATGGCACAAGGAACAAAATTGTTAATAAATTTTTGAAGCCCCGTACCTCGTACTTGGGCAGGTACCGCGAAGATCCCTTAACGTGACGCTTCCGCACGAAGAACAGCAGGTCGTCACAGTCGATTGATCGCTCTTCTTGGAAGAGGAAGTGTCGTACGAACAGGTCTGTCCAGTAGGTCGTCCCTTGCAGCACGACGAACCCCGACTCTGTGGACAATCGTGCACATGTAGCATTGAACTTACACGCTAAGGCATCGCTCATACAACTTTTATAATAACAAACGGCAGTTTATATTTCGGGGATAACCATTGGCTGGGGATTTTTTGCACTTGACTAAATACACACATGTCTAAATACACAGTAGAAAGTAAAATGTTAAAGAGTTATTCATGAGACCCTTTTCTTTTTAATCAATCTAGTTCTGAGTACTTATTTTTAACGGGGGTATCAACTAATGGTCATGTCGTAGCACTAAAATCCAGTGGAATTGTTTTAAAATGACTCAGGCAGCAATCAAACCTTACGTAGCATACGAACCATGGAGATCTGATCCTTCCATCAATTTTTCAGTAAAACTATCGGCTAGTCAGGTTGGATGCAAAGTTACACACAGCTAATAACTGTTCTGGCTATAGGTTATAGTTATTCGTGCGCCGCAGTGGGGTCTAAACGGAGCATCAACCTCAGCTCCTAGGAATATCCAAAGTGCCTTCAATCTCAAAGTCTAACTATCATTGTAATAGTACCTAAGTAGTCGCGCCTATTTTTATTCTAAGTTTGAACATACACAAGAGGATTTTATTTGTTAAATATAAAATATTGTTTTCTAAACTGTCAAACCCAAAGTCTGATGTTAATTTGTAGGTAAAAACGATCAATTTACTAAGTTTATGTATGTATACTTGTTTTTTACGCTTGTGCTTTATGCATAATTTAAGTCACGTTTTGTTTGCTATGTGGTTAAAGGTTTAGAATTAGTATTGATGGGTCATACACTGTTTTTAATTTTTTCTTATTTACTGATCCAAACAACAGCCAACATATTGAACTATATCAGAAGCGCTATTTATTTGTATAGGTACTTCTAATTCCCAAAATTTACATAAAAGTGAGCAGGCCAGCTGGGTTTGTTTTCCAGGTTGTTTATGTCCCTTAAAAGCGGAATACGAATGCAAATCAATCCAGCTTAACTATATTATGTGCAATTAAATGTACGCATAAAGTGTTATTAAAGGGTCGATATTCATTTGAGTTTATTACGCAGTTAATTTAAGAAACCACCAGGAGCGTGACGGTTCACTGCAGTGGGACATTAATGCCTTACCACAATGACTGCGGTGCACGGCTGTCATGACCGTCGTTCGCACTGGGAGCACTTGAAACACGATCTCTTAATGGGTGAACCCATGGCAACCTCTCACTGACAAAGTCGTGGTCTGGCTGTTACTGCCCCAGCCGCAACGCTCGCAGTGATAATAGAAATGAATCTCAACTACTTATCTAGCGGCCTGCTCGCTAAAATGCATAATGAATTCATGCTCCCTAAAATCGAAGTTTATATGTTGTTTAGAAATACTTATGTATAGTCGTGTTCATAATTGTAAATAAATTGTATTATATTAACTTATTGTTTAAAACCACAATGAAAATTAAAATACGACGGATGCCGCAATAGGTACAACAATGGATCAAAAAGCCTATACATTATTGGTTTTGATCGAAATCGATTAGGCGGTCATTGTAAAATCGGGGAAGGCTCCGCTGGATCACATTCCGGGTTATTCTCAGTTCAGGTCGAATTAGAAGAGCTGTCGCAAGATTAGTATTAAATGAATAAACCGCCAATAATTATTGTTTTCATAGACGATCGGCGGTAGCTCTTGTAAATCTGCAATTAGTCTAATAATCGGTGGTGACCTGAACTAAGAGCGTGAGTGTCGAAAGAATTCACGTCTTCTTTATTCAGCACGTCACCAGCGATTGTAAGGCGATAGCAACTGAGGATAACCAATCAGAGGTCGTGTGGTCGCCAAAGTAAACGTCAGGAGACATAGTGTTGCCGTATAAACTATACTTTGCTGACAGTCTAGTCATATCTTAGATCACGATTGCCGCCATAGAAGCTAGTTCAGTAGGTACTTATTATTTCCTACAGCGACAATTTACAAACCTTGAACATCTGAACTTTATGACAAGTATATATTAGTTTCTTCGACTTTACACGTGTAAAATGTAGCTGCTGACGTTTGCGTTGAAACCATACGCCGACCTCTTTGTATAAGTTTTAAAACTAATGCTGTTGTAAAATTGAAGTTCATTATATGTGTTTTCTTAATTCGTCGCATTTTTATTAATCCCCTGATGCAACTAGATGATTAACCATGTTGTTTTCCTAAATGCCTACTTGCTGGCTTTGCTACTTTTGTTTCTTAGTCATCATAGCTTGAATTGCCATCGTTAAGATAAAACCAACAATTAGGGCATTAATTAAACGATGATAAATGTATGTGCCTTTAATGCTACATATCCCAACTTTGAAATAATTAGCTTATTATATCAAAACTATTTGCATAATTTTAGGACAGGCGGACATTTATTTTAGGACTGAGTGTTAATAATTTTAATGTCCCAATATGTGACATTCAAACTTGTACTGAGGTGCCATCTATTGGGACTGCCAGCAAAAGCACTAAAAAAATTTGCAATTTTGAGAAATTTTTATATTGTCACCCTATAAAATAAATACTATTTAACAAAACTTACAAACTCCTCTTCCAAAACACATGAAACAAAAACTTTATGTAGATTTATATATCTATGATCAAAATATCGTGATTCAAATAAATGTTATCTGTTAACATGTTACGTACTGGTACTTCCACCTTATACCTACCATACCATGTGAAAGGAACAATGATACCTAAATACAAAATTTGTTTCTATCAACAAGCAAACAAATGAGATGGGCAAGGTAGACTCACACAACCATGCACACCAGAGATCAGAAATCAGGGCAAATTCACACCTTATTCTGTTAAAAGTAAGGTGGTTATTCCTTCTGTAATTAGAATTGACTAGACATGTTCTTTCCATGGACCCTTCATTTTCAAGATGAGTAGGGTAGAATTATGCCAGTGACCAAAGTAGGTTTGTGCCGTTTAACGATACTATTCGGAATACAGGAGGTTATAGTAAAGGGGAAAGCTCCAGCTTGAAACGTTTTCTCATACCACGACGATGATAAATAAATATCCGCCTGATGGTTAGCAGCCACCGTAGCTTATGAACGCTTGCTACTCCAGAGGTCGCATGCGCGCTGTCAACCCTTTAAAGAATATCAGTCTAATTTTGAAGAACCCCATTTCATGTAGTCCTTTGGAGTAACTTCCACAGGACTCACTCATTCCACGCATTACCTCAGCCGAACAGATAACGGATTTGTTTTGATTGACGGCGAACGAAAGCCGTAAAGCGGTTTGGTATTATTATATATAGTATAGTTTATTCGGGCGACTAATATACGAATCAAATCCCATTCTCTCATTCTCAGTCATTCGTATCCACTGAAGTGATACAGAGTCAACTTAGTGTGCAAATTCCATTAAACCAGGAACAAAAGCAACTTCAGATATGAGTAAATTGTGATCGAATTGCGCCCGTTCGGTAGCAAAACCGACATATTACAATACAACCAAGTTGGCACCGAACTCGGTCTATCTATGCATGTACACTACGTACTGTTTAGGGGCCGGGAGTAGGTCACGCGGAACTCACACAACGGAAGGCAGTGCCATCTGTGACCAGAACACGGCAAGTGCTGGCGTGATACATGAGCTACACTAAAGAGCTTGTCTTACTGAAGTACCGCGAAATGAAGTATAGATGGCGCTAATATTAAGCTAGTAAAATTCAAATAAATTAATGTTTTGCTACCCGAAACGAGCCCTAGCATTTATCGATAATACAAATAAATATGAAAAAAAATTAATGATTCATAATATAAAAAGAAATTTTATGTGTGTATAAAATTAAATTGTCTACAAACTAGTTGTCTAATTTAATATTGTAATATTATTGTACTACATCTCTAGTCCAAAACTCACAGTTTAAGCTCTCTTTGTGGATGATTTATTGACAGAAAATGCTGAAATTTAGCCACATACACTACCAATTCAACTCAATTAACAGAATTGCCAGGGTCATTAGCCTCCGAAGGAAATCACCCTCCACGCCTCCATTACAACCATTCAGGGAGCATTCTAATTAATTACATTCTTGTTTAGGCTACATAAAGTCAAGTGATATTTCTTAGGGCTGCTATCTGTTTGGTTTTTGGCACTTTTTTCATATTTGGATGGGTCCAGAAGATATTTTGTCATAAAAGTAATGTTCCATTGTAAATTTGAAATTGTGCTACTAAAATGTCCTAAGATTTTGACTACTGCTTACTGTACTTATTTGGATAATTGACCCCAAATAAGTGTGGACCACACAATAAGCCCTTTAAGCTCTTCTTAAGCCCCTGATGCTAAGTGTTATACAAGCCTACAAGCCAACAAGGTGACTAGGGCCCAAAATTAACTTTTTGCAAAAGCCATGCCATGCCACCCATGCAGAGGAGTTAAAAGCCATATAGGTTAATAACATTGACAAACCTCCACATCACATACCCAAATATTTAGCATATTTATTTATAGTGTTTTATAAATAAATAATGGGGGAATTGCAATATTAAACTCTGTTGGTGTCCCATATAAAGAAAGACCACACAAGTCAGGAGTATGTGTCCATAGGCTACAGCAGCAGCTTACAGCTTATCAATTAGTGATTGTTTGGGCCATCTTGGCAGAAAACTAACAAATAATCTTTTTCAATATGTATTTTATTCAAGTTTTCTACTAAGAATCATATTAGAAATGGTTGGAATTATGACCACATTCATATACATGGCTGTGTATCTACAAATGACACAAGTTGTAAAGGATTGGTACTGATCTGGAAACTTCTAATTTTCTAGTGATGGTTCAATGTTAAACACCATACCAACATTACCAACAGGCACCAATGATGGATACTTAAATCTGAGTCCTAAGAGCATACTCTTGCCAAAGAACTATTGCAAAACAACTACATACTTGTACCACCCTTTAATCTTTTGTATATTGATGTTAAAAAATTATATTGAACAAATTACCTTGCAGTATGATTCTAGAATTATAACTAACGTGAGACTCAAACATATTAAAATATTATCGATATTTAAAGTCCAAAAGGCAGATTGCAGTATGATATTTCAAGTCCAAAAGGCTTGAGACTGATACGAAACAAGGCATATCAGGGGTTAAGCTGTTGCTTTCATCCCCCTTATTAATTAACGTCTCCTAACTTAGCAAGCCGCTAAGTATTGTTTGTCTCTTTCGGTCTTATCAATATGTCTATAAGAGTTAAAGGAACAAACAATACTTAGCGGCTTGCTAAGTTAAGGACGTTTATGAATGTTGGGGATGAAAGCAACAGCTTAACCCTTGATATGCCTTGTTTTATCTACATTCTAAGAATAGGGGAATAGTGACTCACCATCCTTCATGAGTTGTCTCATCTCCTTGGTGCGCTGGAAGTTGATCTCCTCCAGCAGCAGCTCCAGCATGCTGGCGCTCTGCACCGCGCCGCCGAGCGCCATGTCCGCGCCCGCGCCCCGCGCCGCCCACAACAACACTACATGTGTCAACACAAAGCCGCCGATGCCAACTTTCTTACCGAAATTATGTTTATATACCCTATAATCATGTCCGTCTACTGATAGAGTTTGATTAAACCATCAAATACACTTTAAGGACTCAATTTCTTTTAAAAATCCGACCATTATCAAATTATTTTCCGCTCAATGAAAAACTTTTATTCATATGAGTCACTATACGCCGCGTTAAAATTAGCCACCCCTCGAGGCCACCAGTGGAGCGAGGGAGCTTCTCGAGGCAACAAATTGGGTAGCCCTCCACATGTATGCAAACTGAAAAATGCGGGGAAATCGATCACAAAACAACCAACACAACATCCATAGACTGAGGAAATTTGATAAACTTTGACGTTTGATTTTTTTTAATTTTGAGAACATTTATGGATTTTATTAAAATATAGTGATGTTTCAATAAAAAAGATATTTTCATGTGATGGTATCATACACATATAATTTTTACCAATACGGCTGTTGTAATAGTCGTGATAATTGAACGTTTACATTTTTGTATCAAATTTCTTCATACTTGATGGCAGAGACCGCATAATTTTAGTTTTACTAGCTTATCTCTTAAGCTTATGTAGCTTATTAGAAAATACAATTATAACCTGAATTAGATGATTTTTGCTTGTATGCTGTAGCATAATGTATGATGTAGAAAAGTAAACAAAGTGAAGTGAACGGTGAGTTATCATAATGCAATAGTTTGTTTTCGAACGACCACGTGTAGAGCTTTTATTTGTAGAAAAAAAAAACGATTTTTTTTTACAAGTTTGTGACAATCATCTGTTACGTCTGTTATAGAGCTGAACTGTCAGTTGTCACTGTCACTGTCAAGTCTAATGTCATCAGCGTAATGTCATCAACTCACAGCACAATCACAATCATTATTTAATTCGTATTATCATTCAAACAAGACAATTTTCCAAGTCCGAGGTTACTGATGCAATAAAAGGATTAAAAATGGAAAAAGGCCATAAAAAATATGGAATATAACTAACAATATTAACCTACAATTTGGCAGCATACCGACAAGTCACACAAATAAACGACTTTAGAAGAAATAGGAAAGAGAAAATAAGTGTCACGCTTTGATAAAAATGTCTGGGGTGCAATGTGTAAGGAGTAACTTACGAATATTTCGGCGCTCAGTCAGGTTGACTTCACTGCTGAGCCGACGGCTGGTCCACGGCAGTGTTACGGCTAGCTACAACGCTGGCGCCGATGGCGATGGCGGCAGCGAGCATTCTGGCGGGCGGTTCAACCGCGCTCGTGCTGCCCTGGGCGCAGCTACACTTGGTCTTGCTCTTGTGGCTGCTGACTATCAATATAATGGTACATTTCCACATTTAACTACCCCAAAACTAAGGTCTGTAGTTGCTATTCACAGCAGGGACCAAAACCGGTATTTTAGAAAACCCTCCAAGTTGTCCAATATTTTAGAATGTTTTTTTTTATGTTCCTACCGCTCAATATGTTATGTAATGTACAACAACATTGTATTTTTAAATTACTTCATTAATTAGAAAATACTGGTTTCTGGTCTTTGCTTCACAGACGAAAAGCATTATTTACCACACACCAAAGTTCAGACCAAATAAGTTGTAAACAACTTTCTAATACAACAAAAATTGCTTTTCAACCTTATAAGTAGAGTTTGAACCAGCTAGTTTAATAAGTTTTTGATGTTCCACTGGGTAGAAAGGCAGCTGGTTATGGCTTTGCAATTAGAAAAGCCCTACAAGACTACTCACATTTTTAGATTGTTTTTTTTTTTTTATTTTGAGCACATTATTATTTATATTAATCCAAGTTGAGTGTTTGTTTTATTATACCTATAACATTGTTGGCTGTACTGCTCCTTTAACTGTTGATGAGCTTATGTAATTTAAATGTGCCAAATATTAATTGTAAAATGTTTCCCTTACAGAGAAAAGATTTTTCAAGGCAGCTCGACTTGGCAATTTACAAGAAATTCACAGGTAATTTATGTGATTTATAATCACTTACAATTAAGCCAATAAGGCTTTGGTAAGTGACAAACTATGTACCCCAGACCTAAGATTTTTTATTTTAAATAAATAATTGAAAAAAAAAATTCTTAATAAAATAAATTTCATTTATATGCATTGAAAATATATAATTAATAAAACTATTTGTTTTCCAAAATTTTAACAATTTGTTTTTAATATTTTTAAGAAGGTGATTTGAGTAAAAATAATTGCAACCTTACACCCCATGTATAAATTTGAGAATAAAATATGCAATGTCTGTAAGACCCCCATTTAATTACTTAAAAGTAAAAATAAAAAAAACGTAAAAGTTAAAAGTTAATCTAATAACTGTAAACTTTGCTACAACATCAGATTTTATTTTCACATGTGTGAAGTATACCATGTTATACATGAGTGCAATATAATAAATAAGAAAAACACCCCTATGTATTAATTATGTATGACCGAATCTGATGTAGGTAAATACATCATAAAATTTTCTGCATTGATTTGATATTTTTGAGTTGCACATTCCAATAATTTGTAAAGAGTGTATGGTTCCATACCTAAAGTTGTAGTACAGACAACGTTTAAGGCATGTACCGATAAAAAACTGCATATTTCAAATAGTAAAATTGGATCAATATAGTTAGGCAGCTATAATTTCTAGCTTTGGAAATTAACCAGGAAGTCTTAACTTAGCTGACTGTAGTACTTTTGTGTCACTACTGCATGTCAGGTACTCATAGTACAGCTTCTTCAAAACCTCTTCCAAACTATCTTTTACAATTTTTTTTTTCTTTTTTTTTTGTTTTCTAAATTATGGGACAGTCGTCTATATCTGGCCATTCGTCCCGTGTTCCTTAAGATATCCTAGACATATGCATAATATCGTTACTCGTTCTGGTGCTGATTTCGCTTCATTTAGCTATGCCAAAGAGACTAAGATTTGGATAGGATTAAATAATTGATTAAAGACCCATAGCAAATTCAAATAATGATAATTATTTAATAAATTACCCGATTCGATTAAAGACCAAGAAATAAAGGGGTTTAAAAAAGCCTTAACAAAAATATTAAAAAACTTAATGCCGTATGATATAAACGATTTTTTAGATCATGACGGCTTCTTAGTGTAATAATTTATTGGAGATAAGTGTAGGTAGGTACTTGTGGTGCTTCTTTTCTACTGTAAAGCTATACTTTACTGCAGAGAAGAATCACGACTTGTAATGTAAAATATTATTGTGTAAATATTTAGTTTATAATGTAGAGTTTAAGTTATTCAAATATTGTACGCCTGACAGGCAGATTGTAGTGGTCCTACCAAAATAACTACTTTGTCAACCCTTTGTATACCTATAATCAAGCAATAAATGATTTTCAATTCAATTCAATTCAATTCACATAATATGTGTCATAATTCCTCTCACAGAGTATTACTGCTCCCAAGGCAGAGATAACAACAAGGGGTCCGTTCAGATAAAACCGGTTGAGTTGTTTACTAAGCATATTTCATTTTTCCTGTGTGCTTTCATATTTTTGGTACACTAGGTGACTTATGTTGGACAAGCATTTATCGTGCTATACGTCACTTACGAACGTGCATACTTGTTTGAATGTGACGACGACGACGAAAAACGATAAACAATTGCCCGTCATAAGCATACAGAACGGTATTTCTCTCACACAGGGATCGGAACCAGTATTTTAGAAAAACCTCGCAATAGCTCAATATTTTAAAATGTTTTACACACTTTATGTAGTACCTACTCAATATTTTATTTTAATTAACAAAGAATTTATATACGAAAAAGAACGAGATTAGAACCGGTTGGAGAAAAAACCGGTATCCAATCCCTCCTCTCATAACATGTTATTCGTAGGCAAGTGGAAGCCGCAAAAGAGGGCCTTGGACGCGAAGGCGGAGCGGACCGGCGTCACGCCCTAGGATGGACGGCGCTCATGGTCGCCGCGGCTAACGACCAGCCCGCCGCCGTCGCCGAACTGCTCCGGCTCGGCGCGCGGCCCGACCTGCAGGAGAAGTACGCCGGCGCATCGGCAGCGGCGTCGCAACAGGTACTCGAATGAACTTGCCGATTGTACCAATAAATACGCCAGCTGCAAGCACCTACACTGAAAAAATATTTACCAAAGTGACTTAGGTTGGCAATTTTACAAGGAAATTTTAATATGTAACAAATCCCTGCTATCAAATTTACGAAGCTAAAAAGGTTGAAGTTGATACCAGAATTCGGGTTAAATCAACAAAGAACATTGTACATTATACCAAACAACTGGTGTAATCAACCAAATTAATTTAGTAAAATGCCAACATAAAAAGTTTAGTAAAATAAAAAAAATGTGATAGGACCCAATCAACCTTAATTTCCGGTTAGAATTACACAAGATCTGATAAATCCAACTTTTAGCATTTTTTTTTCAGTGTATTATAGAAAAGCATTTAAGAGGATGTATAGTCATGTGCACAAATATGTATCGAAAGAATCAATGTGTTTTGACGTTCTTATTACACAGAATTAAAGTGGACTGGGACATATTTTTGAGCAATTTTATATATACCGTATTTTACCTTTGACTGTAATAGGTTTAGGTACCCATAACCGCACGCAATCGCGGTTCAATCGGTAATGGGGCGCTGAAACGCTGCTAGTGTGATGGAAATGTGTAAAGGATAATTAATTTGATAAAGTCAAAATATTTTTAATTCAATTAGGCCCAGCAACGAGCGCTTTTGAATCGTTAAACTAGATAGCGAATGAGAGAAAAAAAGCTACTTCCCGTCCTAACCCTACACCACTGCCTGAGAAGAATCCGGTACAGTACATTAACTAGAAGACACATTATTAGAGATGAAGTCTCTAATAGTCAGAATAATTATATAAATGTAACGATACTTCTAGGCATAGCGGTTAACTCTTGCTCTTTAAAAATAAGTTTAAATATTTTTATTTTTATTTTATTTATTAGACACACCAAACAGACAACATTCAACACATGTACAAACAATAATAACAAAGATCAGACAGGTATTTAGATAAAATGTTACCCAAAACAAGTGTGTTCAGCATGATTAAAAAGAGAGAATAAAAACATCCCTAAACAAAAGTAACTTAAATTTAAAATAGTCAGGGGTACCAGGAAATAAATTATAATTTTTTAGGGCATTCACCCGCTAGAAGCGATGCAGCGTCGCGAGGACGAGTTCTGCTCATCCATGAACTCGCGCGCATCGTTCCTCGGTTGGACGGCGCTGCACTACGCCGCCTTGGCCGACTCGGCGGGCGCCGCCTCCGCGCTGCTCGCCGCCGGCGCCGACCCCACCGCGCGGGATCACGCCGGTCGGCGCGCGCTTCACTACACTAAGGAGCCGTCGTCCACGAGAGATCTTATCGGTATATTTAGTTGTCTTTAGGATATCATGTATATACAGGGTGGTCCAAACCTTGACGTCAAAATTTTTTTTTAGGTTCCCTACGTCATGGGCTATCAGAATATACCCCATGTATGTTAGCCGATTTTTTGTAGTTTTCGAGTTATGAATTTTTGAAATTTTTTTTGAGAAATTCTGGAATTAGAGAAATTTATTAATAAAAAAAAACTGTTGGGTTTTTTAACTAGTTTCTTTTTGTAAAAGCATGACTACAAATAAAGCATTTACTGACAAAAAAATTAGCGTCCTCACTTTGATACAAGTAGGATAAAAAATACGAAATTCAAAATTTTACGCTAAAAACGCATCGAAATAGCATTAATGTACGTAAATAAAAAAATTAAAACATATCCCAAGGTTTTTTGGTAATGTAAAGACTGCCCTAGACCTTAAACCTTCGTAAAAGCAAAAAAAGTGATACTTAATAATGAGGATTTTTCGGAGTAGTCGGTCAAATAAACTTAAAAAAAACTTCTAATTTTTAATTTAAAAATAAAGTGAAATTTCGTGTGTTTTGTTGTTCTTATCAAAGTCAAAGTCAAAGTCAAATAATTCTTTATTCAAATTGGAATAGCAACAAACTCTTTTGAATCGTCTAGATATGAAAACTACTTCCGGTTCGAACCCTACACCTCTGACCCAAGAAGAACCGGTAAGAAACTTGGCGGGAATAATTTTTTCCAACAATGATGGTACATGTTACAACTAACATGCATTAAAAAAAAAAAAAAAACATAAAATTGATTTTAAACAAATTGAAATATAATAATAATAACAAGAGATGTAAAGTCTCTAAAAGTCACAACATTTATAAGTAATAATTTATAGAGAAATAAGGTTTCTCTCCGAATAGGTATATAATAATAACATTATATAATGCACGTTTGGAGATGTACAAGGTCTCCAAGCGTAAATTATCGTATTTGAATGTCATGACTTTAACAAACTAATAATTAAATCCTAAATTACTCATCAATAAACAAAGACAGAAAATACCACGAAAACTTAATTTGTGTAGTTATTCGAGTCATTTTTTGCTACTTTAAAATTTTAAGCATTTTTAAGTTTATTTGACCGACTACTCCGAAAAATCCTCATTATTAAGTATCACTTTTTTTTTTGCTTTTACGAAGGTTTAAAGTCTAGGGCAGTCTTTGTGTACAAGCTGACTTGCGGAGTGAGCCAGGGGGGTCTTAGCTCACCCAGGCTATTTAACCTATACATGGATGACCTGATAGCCAGACTCAATAGCACAGGCGTTGGATGCTCAATTAGTGGTACCACGGTAGGTAAATAATTTGAGTTACGCGGATGACATGGTGCTGCTGAGTCCGGCAATCAGCGCTCTTGTTAAATTGCTGCGAATTTGTGAGGACTACGCGGTGACTCATGGCCTAAGGTATAATACGCAAAAAAGTGAACTGCTTATCTTTAAGGCAGGAAATAAGGAGTATACTTCTATTCCTGCCGTGCACCTTAATGGGGTGCCTCTGAACAGAGTGTCGCGATTTAAGTACCTTGGGCACTGGGTCACCGAGAACTTCCAGGACGATGCCGATATGGAGAGGGAGCGCAGGGCATTGGCAGTCAGGTGTAATATGAAGGTTTGCGCGTTGTAACGGAGACGTCAAGAAGACCCTTTTCAAGGCTTTTTGTCAATCGTTTTACACGTGCAGCCTGTGGACGAATTACACCAAAAAGACATTCAATGCCCTGCGTATCCAGTATAACAACGCCTTCGGTGTGTTGATGGGACTGTCACGTTACTGTAGCGCTTCGGGGATGTTTGCGGAAGCCAGGGTGGACGGCTTTAGTGCTATAGTTCGCAACCGCACCGCCTCCCTTATGCGCCGCGTGCGTGACAGTTCCAATAGCATAGTGCAGCTCGTTTGGGAGAATCCTGCTTGCGCTTTATGGAGGCACTGGAACGACGTGCACATGGGTTCCAGGGGTATTGTATACAATTTATTATAGTTTGTATGAGTTTAATTTTTTTTTGTGATGTTTTTTTATATTTTTAATTTAAATTTTAGTATTTTTTGTGATTTTAAATTGTGATTTTTATTTATAATATTGAGCTAATGTTAATGTTATTAATTTTAATTTATAATTTATTTATTTATTTTTTACTCTTAATGTGCTATGGACAATGTCTGAAATAAATGATTTGAATTTGAATTTACATTACCAAAAATCCTTGGGATATGATTTATTTTTTTATTTACGTACATTAATGCTATTTTGATGCATTTTTAACTTAAAAATTTGAATTTGGTATTTTTTATCCTACAGACTTGTATCAAAGTGAGGACGCTAATTTTTTTGTCAATAAATGCTTTATTTGTAGTTATGCTTTTACAAAAAGAAAATATTTAAAAAACCCAATATTTTTTTTTTATCAATTAATTTCTTCATTCCAGAATTTCTCAAAAAAAAATTTTCAAAAATTCATAACTCGAAAACTACAAAAAATCGGCTAACATACATGGGGTATATTCTGATAGCCCATGACGTAGGGAACCTAAAAAAAAAATTTGACGTCAAGGTTTGGACCACCCTGTATAGCCATATAATACATCACTTACTTACACTAACTATACTTACTCATCCATAGTGTTAGTACTACATACAGTGATATGTATGAAAGACCTGCCACTTTCAGATTGTTGGTCTTTACGTAATACACTTTCATTTCATTTATTTTGTTGTTAAATGGATCATTGACTGATCTCGCTACTGATCGTTTTCATTCTTCAAATCAAATCATAGCATCTTCAGCCCTTACAGACTTATATTATTAAGTAATATTATGTTGTCTATAAACTATAATGAGACTCAACCAAATTAGATCACTCTGATAAATTGATAATCTTCCTCAACAATATTACGCAGTTTTAAAGGCAATATTTTTTTTTATGTATCTCTCAAATAATACTTTGAGTAATTCTCATATAAATTATCTGCTTTCGTCATAGTGGAATACTCTACGCGCTGGGAAGAGAAACTCGCCGCCGCCGCCGCCGAAGAACGCCGCCGGTTCCCTCTAGAAC
Source organism: Thaumatotibia leucotreta (assembly GCA_025490895.1). Lineage (NCBI taxonomy): Eukaryota > Metazoa > Arthropoda > Insecta > Lepidoptera > Tortricidae > Thaumatotibia > Thaumatotibia leucotreta. The sequence continues at coordinate 20,300 of JALPQI010000754.1, forward strand.
AACGCCTAAAGCAATACATAGTGGGACAGACGGCAGCCATAGAAACGGTGGCGGCTGCAGTGAGGAGGAAGGAGAACGGCTGGGCGGATGAAGAGCATCCACTGGTTTTCCTCTTTCTGGGGAGCTCAGGGATCGGGAAGACTGAGCTAGCTAAACAACTCGCCCGGTTAGTCCTAGGACTCAAGTCAGAGGCGAGGTATAAGCCAGTTGCGCCGGCAGTGTGAGGAAGGAGAACAGATGGGTGGATGAACCATCAGCTAGTGTTCCTATTTAGAGGAGCCCTGGGATCTTGCGGAGAATGAGCTGATCAAACAACTCGCCAGGTTAGTCCTAGGACTGAACTGATATAAATAGGGCCGATGGCAGCCATAGAAACAGTGGCGGCTGCAGTGAGGAGGAAGGAGAACGGCTGGGCGGATGAAGAGCATCCACTGGTTTTCCTCTTTCTGGGGAGCTCAGGGATCGGGAAGACTGAGCTAGCTAAACAACTCGCCAGGTTAGTGGGCGAATATTCGGCTTTTTTATTCGTCATTGTCGTCTTGGCAAGTATTGTTTGAACAGATGACTCTAACCCCCTTATTCACAAACGTTTGTTAACTTAACAAGCCGCTAATAATTGTTTGTCCCTTTTGCTCTTATGGACACATTGTTAAGAAGTTGTTGTGGAGTTAGCGGCTTGTTAAGTTAACAAACGTTTGTGAATAAGGGGGTAAGAGTGTTATTTTAAGGTAAACTTCAGTACCAATGGCTAGTCTAGCGTTAACAATGTTGTTGCTACTTGGGCTTCCGATTTGATAATAATCGTGGGACGGCAATAACGAATGCGAGCGGCTAAAATGCTCCTTAGAGAATCACCTTAGTCCTAAGATTGAAGTAATATAAGCAGGGTTAACAGCGGCTATAGAGACGGTAGCGGTAAGGAGAACGGAGATTGGCGAAGCGGAGGAGGAGCATCCACTGGTGTTCCTCTTTTTGTTGAGCTCAGGTATCGGGAAGACTTAGCTAGCTAAGCAACTCGCCAGGTTAGTCCTAGGACTGAAGTGATATAAGTAGGGCTGACGGCAGCCATAGAGACGGTAGCAGTGAGGAGGAAGGAGATTGGCTGAGTAGATGAGAAGCATCGCTCATGTTCCTCTTTCTGGGGAGCTTGGAGATCGGTAAGACTGAGCTAGCTAAACAACTCGCCAGGTTAGTCCTAGGACTGAAGTGATATAAGTAGGGCTGACGGCGGCCATAGAGACGGTAGCAGGAGGAAGGAGATTGGCTGAGTGGATGAGAAGCATCGCTCATGTTCCTCTTTCTGGGGAACTTGGAGATCGGTAAGACTGAGCTAGCTAAACAACTCGCCAGGTTAGTCCTAGGACTGAAGTGATATAAGTAGGGCTGACGGTGGCCATAGACACGGCAGCAGTGAGGAGGAAGGAGATTGGCTGAGTGGATGAGAAGCATCGCTCATGTTTCTCTTTCTGGGGAGCTTGGAGATCGATAAGACTGAGCTAGCTAAACAACTCACCAGGTTAGTCCTAGGACTGAAGTGATATAAGTAGGGGTGAGGGCAGCCATAGAGACGGTAGCAGTGAGGGGGAAGGAGACTGGCTGAGTGGATGAGAAGCATCGCTCATGTTTCTCTTTCTGGGGAGCTTGGAGATCGGGAAGACTTAGCTAGCTAAACAACTCGCCAGGTTAGTCCTAGGACTGAAGTGATATAAGTAGGGCTGACGGCGGCCATAGAGACGGCAGCAGTGAGGGGGAAGGAGACTGGCTGAGTGGATGAGAAGCATCGCAAATGTTTCTCTTTCTGGGGAGTTTGGAGATCGGTAAGACTGAGCTAGCTAAACAACTCGCCAGGTTAGTCCTAGGACTGAAGTGATATAAGTAGGGCTGACGGCGGCCATAGAGACGATAGCAGTGAGGGAGAAGGAGACTGGCTGAGTGGATGAGAAGCATCGCTCATGTTTCTCATTCTGGGGAGCTTGGAGATCGGTAAGACTGAGCTAGCTAAACAACTCGCCAGGTTAGTCCTAGGACTGAAGTGATATAAGTAGGGCTGACGGCAGCCATAGAGACGGTAGCAGTGAGGGGGAAGGAGACTGGCTTAGTGGATGAGAAGCATCGCTCATGTTTCTCTTTCTGGGGAGCTTGGAGTTCGGTAAGACTGAGCTAGCTAAATAACTCGCCAGGTTAGTCCTAGGACTGAAGTGATATAAGTAGGGCTGACGGCGGCCATAGAGACGGCAGCAGTGAGGGGGAAAGAGATTGGCTGAGCGGATGAGAAGCATCGCTCATGTTTCTCTTTCTGGGGAGCTTGGAGATCGGTAAGACTGAGCTAGCTAAACAACTCGCCAGGTTAGTCCTAGGACTGAAGTGATATAAGTAGGGCTGACGGCGGCCATAGAGACGGTAGCAGTGAGGGGGAAGGAGACTGACTGAGTGGATGAGAAGCATCGCTCATGTTTCTGTTTCTGGGGAGCTTGGAGATCAGTAAGACTGAGCTAGCTAAACAACTCGCCAGGTTAGTCCTGGGACTGAAGTGATATAAGTAGGGCTGACGGCGGCCATAGACACGGCAGCAGTGAGGGGGAAGGAGACTGGCTGAGTGGATGAGAAGCATCGCTCATATTCCTCTTTCTGGGGAGCTTGGAGAGCGGTAAGACTGAGCTAGCTAAACAACTCGCCAGGTTAGTCTTAGAACTGAAGTCAAGTGGGATAGACCGCAACCTTACGGACATAGCCACTCATTTGCTTTGATTTTTGCAATGGACTCTATGTCTATGTAAAATAAGGGTGATGACATGTAACAAAAGCTACATGAAGCATGTGAGTGGATAGGCGGCCGCAGTAACGAGGAAGTCCCAATATAACTTTGGGATAATTTACCATTTGGCAATACCCCATACTTGGGAAAGTATCCGGTAACGTCACATTACGAGTCGGAATCATCTAATCGTAAGAAATAATAGCTTTAAGACATTCAGTTTACTAAAAAAACTGATACATTTTCGGCAGGAAATAAAGTTGATTTTAGTTTTTCAGTAAATTTTACGAGTCAAAGCAATTGCAATTCTGTTTTAATAGAATTTAAACTTGATCACAGTGTATAATGTATCTGTATATGTACTAGTATTAGGACAATGGACTTCAAGAGGATAAAACTTATCCCTTGTTCCAGGTACATGCACCGCGATGACCCGGCCGCTTTCATTCGCCTGGACATGTCTGAGTACCAGGAGAAACATGAGGTCGCCAAACTAATCGGCGCTCCCCCGGGGTAAATCATTACTTTTGAGTATGGAACTGTGATCTTCTATTTGTAATGACCAGAGATAGGACAAATGTGCGTCATTGTTCGCAATAATATGGACATGACTCCAAAGTTGATTGAATAATTAATCATTTAGTCATTTTTAGAAAATTACCTATTTGACACCGGTAACTATGAAAACCTTTGCAAATAATCAGCTTAAAGCTTCGAAATCAAATTTCAAGAAATTATTCATTTAATCAACTTTGGAGTCATGTCCATATTATTGCGAACAATGACGCACTTTTTTCCCATCCCTGGTAATGACTTACCAAATATACGGGTTTATGAGATATAGTACGGAGAAAGAGTATCTTTCCATTCTTTCCTCTTAACTTTAGTTAATTACCTACAACTTGAGTAAACTCGCAGAATACAAAAAAAAATACAATATATCAAATGTGTGTGCCACAACTCCTCGCAAAGAAAGAAATGAGACCTATCTGTTACTCCCTTATCCATAAAAGTCTCCTAACTTAGCAAGCCGTTAAGTATTGTTCGTCCCGTTTGGTATTATGACATAATTGATAAAACTGCTCCTCCTGCGGGTGTCGTAAGAGTCAACTAAGGGATTGAATTGTCACTGACCATTATTTGATAAAATATGATAAGCAGCAGCCTCATCAATTCATAGTGGACACATTACTGCGATCGCCAATCCGGTTGCTCGGCGTTGCGATTATGGGCATTTACCTCCTAATGCGTCTATACGCATAGTTAATAGGAGAGGCCTACGTCCAGCAGTAGACTATCATAGGCTGATGAAGTGAAATGAAGTAAGTTAGGAGACGTATATGAATAAGGTGCATTCCACGAAAAAGTCTACCGATGTCCCGTACGAACACGGTTTTTCTCAAAATTTTGGGTTTATCGAAGTTCTCTTTCGTGACTAGAGGAGTCAAAAATTGCTCAAAAATAACTTGGAAGAAAACTCGAATTATCGAAATATACACGCGTTTGTATGGGACAGCCCATGGAATGCTCCATAAGGGGGTTAGGCATTAACTTGTAAAGTACCAAATTGCTTGTGGCACAGGTACGTGGGCCACGAAGAGGGCGGACAGCTGACACGAGCGCTAGCGAGGCGGGCCGACGCAGTGGTTCTATTCGATGAGGTAGACAAGGCGCATCCAGACGTGCTCACTGTGTTGCTGCAGCTTTTTGACGAGGTATGAAACATTCACGTATAATAAATAAATAAATATCTTGGGACATCTTACACAAATCAACCTAGTCCCACGGTAAGGTCAATTAAGGCTTGTGTTGTGGTTACTAGGCGACGATATATATAATAGATAGATACATACAGATACTTAAATACATAGACAGCCATGACCAAGGAACAAATATTTGTGATAAATAAATAGGTACACAAATAATGCCCTCGCCGGGATTCGAACCCGGAACCTCCAGCTTCGTAGGCAGGGTCACTACCAACTAGGCTACGGAGGCTGACTCACGTATATAAGTTAAATAAAATTTCGGTTATTCTTCAAACTTGGAATAAGAAATCTATCACTGGTTCCAATTTCACGCTAGTCCTCAAACCTGTGTACATAGTGTACAGTCGACAAAAAAAGTGGTTTTCGACTCTATTTAGTCGTAATAAAGTCGAAAGGTGGTAAACCACATTTTTGGTTGACTGTACATGTGCCGTTGCAATAAATTCTACTTTATTTAAACGTTAAACTCACATCATCTTTACACATTACATCATCAGGCTATTTCAGTTGACAGCTCATGCTGTGAATGGTCAGTGACACTTAAATACCTTAGTTAACTCTTACGACACCCACGGGAAGAGCTAAATTACTTTGGTGTCATCTTTTTAGATATCCACACTTAAGAGTTTTTAACAGATAAAATGGCATAAGAAACAATCGTGCACTAAGTAGGATAGAATACCGGTCTGTAGGTACCTGTACCTACTGTTATCAAACGTCCACATCATACCGGTTAAGCGAGGGTGACATTTCTTTAAATTTTCCAATTCATATGCTTACAATGCCCTATTATGGCACCAACGTATAACTTATAATTATGCTCGTAAAGATCGTCATACTATTCTATAACATACATACCTTAAATCGTATTTTGAGTGTAAAATAGTGCCGAATTTCGATTGTTATCAAAATCAATAAAACGAAGGAAATGCTACGTTGTTGACTGTATCATCATCATATCAGCCGAAAGACGTCCATTGCTGAACATAGGCCTCCCCCAAAGATTGCCACAATGACCGGTCCTGCGCCACCCGCATCCAGCTATGCTAGGAGTCTGCGTGATCGGATTAAAAATGAGACCATCCGCAGCAGAACCAAAGTAACCGAAATAGCTCTCCGAATCGCTAAACTGAAGTGGCAGTGGGCGGGCCACATTGCGCTGACTGTATGGAAGGCTCAAATTGAAATGTAAATGTACGACATGTACATTCGGCCTTGGTAAAATAAACTTGTCATGTAGTTATCACATTATCTCGTGCTTCGCAGGGTCGTCTCACGGACGGCAAAGGCAAGCTCATAGAGTGCAAGAACGCAGTGTTCGTGATGACGTCAAACCTGGCGGCAGACGAGATCGCGCAATATGGGCTACAGCTGCGGCGGGAGGCGGAGGCGCGAGCCATGCTGCGGGCCAAGGGGACTAGAGTGTCACATGACACGCATGAAGGTACAGGATGCTTAGCCAAGTTATGCCGGACTATTAAAAAGTGGAATTCTTTACCGGCACATGTGTTTCCGCATACCTATAAGTTGGGACCCTTTAAACGAAGCGTGAAGAAGCATCTAGCGGGCCAGCAAGGCGGTGGCAACTAACAGGTTACTGATAGTCTCCTGTTCGTTGCCGCCGCGATTTGGGCTCTACTTTTCACTTACGATCAGGTGGAGTGGAGCCACTTTCACACAGCTTTCATTTGTTTTTGTTTTGTGTGGCAGTGACGCGGCCGTCGTCGTCCGAGCAACACGTCTATAAACAAGGTTTACTCACACATAGCGCCGCGCGCAAAGATGAGTTGAACTATCTATAGTGTCTGCTGCTGTGTTCCCGGACTGTTACGATCAGGGATCGGAACCGGTTTTTTAGAAAAACTTCGAAATACCTAAATATTTTAAAATGTAAAATATTTTACATACACTTTTTATGTAGTTTTCAACATTTAGTACTGATTTTTCAATCCCCAGTTAACAGTAACTGTCAAATAAATGTTAGCTCTATCCTTTTTTGACTGATGACCAGCGATAAGGATGGTAATACTTTAAACTGACGGATACTTTTAACTGAGGATTGAAAAATCAGCCCTTAATGTAGGTAATTATTAACATCGTATTTTTGAATTACTCCATTAACAAAAAATATATATACCGAAGAACGAAAAATAACGGAATTCGAACCGTTCTTTTGTATAGAGAAAGAACCGTTATCCGATCGGTTACGATCTTCAAACCTTCCAGAAACGAGGGTATAACCATCTTAAAGGTCGGCAACGCACTTGTAATACCTCGGGTGTTGCGGGTGTCCATAGGCGACCGTGGTCGTTTACCATCAGGCGATACGTCTGCTCGCTTGCCTCCTATTGCATAAAAAAGCTTGGCCATCAGCTTTTTTTTGTGATCTTTATGAATCGGTTCAGTCGGGGATGTTTATGAATTAGAATTTCTAAACAAATTATCTGGTAAAAACAATTCGATCAAAAGCGCCTTTACTAGTCCGTAATTTAATAGTTATTTTTGAGAAAAAAAATTTTTTTCATCCTATCCTGAATCCTGCAAATTTTATCTGAAATTTTAATAAATATGCTGAACAATGTGAACATCCCGCTATTGAAATCCTTCCTCTTCCCCTTTGTATTGACATGTAACGGCGAACATCATCGGCGATTATTTTTAGAAGGAATATTTAATTTTAACCCCGTAAGGCTCATGGTCCTTCCTGTAGTACATATTGATTGCGAATAAATTTAAATTCTATTAAATTACAACAGAGTTGCATTTGTTATGGCTTGTAAAAATTTCGGACAAACTAAAATCAACTTTATTGCCTGCCGAGTAGGTAGGTATAAATCGCAATAACAAATTTTGAATATTTATCTTTTATTGATGGACGATGAGGTTAACCTTTTGTACGCCAACGATGGATATATTGGCACCACAATTTCAACGCCAAAGACCAAAATATAAGTCTTAGTCCACAGAGAAATATAGACCTAGACGTATGTGCGTAAAATTCAATTTCTGTTTAGACATTTTGTTGACTTCGCGCCTGGATGACAGCTTTGGTATTTGACATGGCGTCAAAAGGTTCATCATCATTTATTTAAGAGCTTGGCTCTTGTCGGTGGAGTAATTTCCATTCTATTCTATTCTCTGCCTTTTCCTTCAGCTCTCTATACGTTTCAACTTCTATAGTTTCCTTCAATTGCTCCATGTAGGCTCTCTGTGGTCTTCCTCTTTTTCTTTTTCCTTCTATCTTTTCTTCGATTAAAACTTTAATGAAGTCATCGTGACGAAGTAAATGACCTGTCATTTTTCCTCTTTTGTTTTCAATCACTTTTAATAATGTTCTTCTTTCTTGGACTATACCCAGTACCTCTTCATTAGTCTTTTTCTGTCAAAAGGTTAAAACTTTAAAAATGCTCGTTGACACTAACTCACCTCCATGTTTATTCTAGGAGACCCCGCGGAACCAGAGCAGCCAATCGGCGAATCGTTAGAGGTGTCGCGGACCTTCAAGGACAGTGTCGTGCGACCAATACTGAAGCGGCACTTCGGTCGCGACGAGTTCCTCGGACGAATCAACGAGATCGTGTAAGTTATCGATAGTCAACAATACCCTTGAAGATTCTTAACCCTTAAATGCATGACATTAACAACAATTTATTCAAATTTGAATTCTGAGATGCTGTCAACAGAGTCCAGAATACACATATACATCACTATGCATTTAAGGGTTAAGATTGCCGCCCGTCTGTTGTCGGTAAATGACTAAGGCTCGAGTTACCCAACTTTGCTCGATTTCACCAAATTACTATGGAGTATTACTAGTATCAAATCACTATGGAGTTTTGACATTACTATCGGAGAGTATGTGTTATTCTTCGAATAAAAGTTGGGTGAAATCGAGCCTAGAATTATTAACGTAACGTCAGGACAGTGTTGTAACGAAATGTTGTAAGCGCCGTCATTTGACTTGCGCTTAAGACGTTCTTCCTAAACTCGAGTTCAACTGTGATACGGAATCCGTAATACTGCCCTGCGCCAGCACCTTTGTTTATACTTACAGTTTAATCTAAATAAAGCACAATAAACAACACTTTTTCATAATGGTGAAATTATGTGATCAATCACTGCTTATATTATTTAAATTATGTGCTGCTTTTGTTTTATGGGTCAATCACTTTTTTTTGTTATTTTGTCACATCACCCAGGGGACAAAAGTGGGATAGTTTGCTAGAAGAAAGTATCTTGTCAGAAACTATCATGATTAGTGGGCGACTCACTTTGGAAAGGCCCCATAACTATCAAAAAATACAACGTCTTGTTAATTTGAATGCTATTAAACTGTGAATTTAAGGGTGACCCAGGAGAGCGTACCCATGGCAACGAGTGACATTAAAAAAAGTGTTTAACCCTTATTGTTGTAACTATATTCAATCGAAACATGAACGTTGAAAAATGTATCTCCAGGTATTTCCTGCCATTTTCACGGCAAGAGCTTCTAACGCTGGTGCAACGCGAGCTGGTGCGCTGGGCGGAGCAGGCGCGCGCGCGACACGCGGTGGAGCTGCGCTGGGAGGGAGGCGTGCTAGGCGCGCTCGCGGACGGGTGAGTAGTCCAGGTATATCCTGCCATTCTCACGGCAAGAACTAACGCTGGTACAACGCGAGCTGGTGCGCTGGGCGGAGCAGGCGCGCGCGCGACACGCGGTGGAGCTGCGCTGGGAGGGAGGCGTGCTAGGCGCGCTCGCGGACGGGTGAGTAGTCCAGCTATATCCTGCCATTCTCACGGCAAGAACTAACGCTGGTACAACGCGAGCTGGTGCGCTGGGCGGAGCAGGCGCGCGCGCGACACGCGGTGGAGCTGCGCTGGGAGGGAGGCGTGCTAGGCGCGCTCGCGGACGGGTGAGTAGTCCAGGTATATCCTGCCATTCTCACGGCAACTTCTAACGCTGGTGCAACGCGAGCTGGTGCGCTGGGCGGAGCAGGCGCGCGCGCGACACGCGGTGGAGCTGCGCTGGGAGGGAGGCGTGCTAGGCGCGCTCGCGGACGGGTGAGTAGTCCAGGTATATCCTGCCATTCTCACGGCAACTTCTAACGCTGGTGCAACGCGAGCTGGTGCGCTGGGCGGAGCAGGCGCGCGCGCGACACGCGGTGGAGCTGCGCTGGGAGGGAGGCGTGCTAGGCGCGCTCGCGGACGGGTGAGTACTGAGTAATCCAGCTATACAGGGTGTCCCATAAATAATGGATCGCCCTGACACCCAAGGTAGGTCAACCCAAGAGGTACCTACCTAACCAACATGACATGACCTCAGTAAAATGTAAAAAAGAGGCTAAGTTCGATAAAAAATTAAAATTGGCAAAATCTCGAAAACCGTCTAACTTTTACTGAGGTCATGTTATGTTGGTTAGATAGGTACCTCTTGGGTCGACCTACCTCGGGTGTCAGGGTGATCCATTATTTATGGGACACTCTGTATTAACCTATACTATAATAACGTGCTGTAGAAATAGAAATATTTATTTGCTTGAACACAACCAACACAACAATAAAATTAGTCTAGACAGAGTATTTAGTCGACACAACATCAACATGCAAATTGTTTACGAATAAGTACACGAGGGTATTAAATAATTAGTTACTACAAAATGGAGAATAGAGTTAAAATTAAAATATGTTACTTACGTATGTCAAATGTAGGTCAGATAGTTTTACTAACCTTACTAATTATTTGGAATGACAAGTGAAAAATTTAGAATTAGGTAGATATGTCAAATGTAGGTCAGGGTGAAATTATACAAACTTAATTAATTACACAATTATGATTGTGACAAACAGAATTAAAAAATAAAAATACATAATATGAAATTTTACCTTCCAATAAAATTGTTATTATGTTTCCTCAAGACGTCGGAGATCTTTAGATCTGGAGGAGTTACGTCTCCCAATGACCGATAGATGCCGCTAGCGTCTATAAAGCCGCTCCACACCCCGTAGCGCGCCGCTGCTGTGACGTAGTTTCCGCCCAGACAGCTTCCTGTAACCAACCAGCTCGCACCCGGCGACTCGCCGCCATTCCATTGTTGAGGAGAATATAAAGTTTGATAAAAAATGCCACCAGGAAGGCATTATCCAGATCTCCGACGTCTTGAGGAAACATAATAACAATTTTATTGGAAGGTAAAATTTCATATTATGTGTTCCGTTCGACGTCGGAGATCTTTAGATCTGGAGACCTGTCTATTATCTCCTGGTGGCGAGTCAGCGGGTGCACAAATGTTAGGGCTCTACTGCCGTAAACCTTGGAAGGTGAAGGTTTCGCCAGATAAATATTTTAAAAAGAATATAAATCAAAGCGTATCGTTTGCTACGCTAAATGCGATCAAAATGCGAGATATTTCGTTACTTGATTTGATGAGATGGCAGACGATGTTATTTTTGGTGTACCACGATGACTATTTTCCATATGGACCTGTTTTTACTTTGGAGGAACGCCAATGGAACACCAGCAGACTTTTCTTTTGATTTGGTCAGTTGGTGTCGGTATCGCAGCATTCCGCTTAGCTAAACGCATCGTGCGTTCAGTTAGGGCTATTAGACTGAAACATACCGCGGCACGTGGGCGCTCGAGATGAGCGAACAGGTCGACGGACGGGGTACCCTAGCGGGTGAAGATCTGCTCAGTGGCCTCAGGGCGCTGGTGCCGCTCGGGGGCGCAGAGTCCCCTAGCTCGTCCGTCGACTTCCTGAAAGTACCGACCTGTAGGTATATGAACCGAACTGGTTCCGTAAGTTCTGAACCTGTAGTGCGTAGGCAATTCCCTGATGCCAATACTTTCTGCGTTGGTCGTTGTAACTAATAATCATACTAACTATCGATCTCCTCAAGTTCTCCTTAAGTTTTAAAGTGTAGGTTTTTGGAGTCGCAGTGCAGATTCCCTGTTGGAGACCATGCACCGGCTTCCTGTTGAGGACCGACTGAGAATGCGGTGCGTTGATCAATATACTTAGTATAGTGTTTCCTTCTTACCTCGATATGAACATATTTTATTACGTTCTTAATCCACCATGGGAGATTCCCTCAGAGTCCGGTTGGCAGATGAGATGGGAGCTGGCATGGGACTCTGCACTCGCCCGAAGCAGTGTTAGGGCCTGCGATAGAGCAACCAGCCTCCATGGACGCCTAAGTTCGTAAGGTTGAGTCCGTCTAGGAGCGCACGGCGTTGGACGCGAGACAGGCTGTCTCGCAACCATTCATTTACCTTATTTTCCCTGCAGGACGCAAATGTTGTGGCTATGGTTTGAGTAAGGATTGCATCGTATTTCAGGTAGTATATTTGCCAACCTAGGTTGATGGGGGTCGATCTCGTAATCTGTACTACTTTTTCGACTGGATTGCTATCAGGAAATAGTCTTGATAGGTGATCAAACGTTGGTCAGAACTGTATCATGTGGACGCAGTCATGGACGCATCCAATTGTTTACTTACAAATAATATTAAGTATACTAAAACTGCCCAGGACCGGAGTCAGAGGTGAACAGTCGTGTTGGGGACCAGGACTTTCTTTGGGTCGTTGCGCTAGAGGAGTAAGTAAGTTCAGCTATTAATATGGGAGACCTTCAATCTGCTCTGGGAAAGAATAATCTGTGTAGGGATAATCGGTATAGGTGCTACCAGGTCTGGACCAAAGATTTTGCAAGGCTGTTCTGTGCCTCAGGGTTCAGCGCTTGGAAACTTTCTGTTCCTCGTCATGGTAAATGACCTTATCAGCGTCTTTCCAGAAGGTGACTTCGTCATGTTCGCGGATGATGGCTGTGCGATTGTGCATGGGGATACTTTCTCTGATTTGAGGGGAAATACTGAAGTTGCTCTCGAAAAGTTGACTGAGTGGTTTCGTGTAAATGGTTTTATGGTCAACCTAAGTAAAACTTTATTAATGCATTTCTGGTTGAGGGGGCAATACCCGATACCTCTCAACATCACCGTTGATAGCGTGGAACTCCCCCAAGTCCAAGACACGCGGTTCTTAGGTTTCCAGTTTGATGCAGGCTTAAAATGGGACAGGCACATTGATTTGCTTTCGGCCAGGCTAGCGCGAGCATCTTTTGCATTGTCTCGACTCGCCCCTGCCCTTTCGCAGGAAAATATCCGAATGGCTTACTATGCATATGTTAATTCTATAATAGTGTATGGTATTGACCTATGGGGATTGGCTGCTGAGAGGGACAGAGTCTTTGTGATGCAGAAGAGAGCTGTTCGGCTACTGGCTGGACTGCCACCATTTTCCCCGGCGAGGGAGTCGTTTAGGAAATTTAAGATTCTGACAGTGCCAAGCCTTTATATCCTCGAGGTTGGGAAGTATATGTGGAGGTACAGAGATGGTTTCCGCATGAGACGCCCAGACCAGAGGAAGACATGGCGTGTTTTCAATCCTGTGCCTGCTCGTTTAGCGCGCAAGTCAAACTCTCTATGGGTGGTAGGAGTAAAAGTATTTAACAGGTTGAGCCCGGAAATCAGGGAGGCTTCTTCTTATGAGCAGTTCGTCAAAAGGTTGAAGGATTTTCTCGTTTCCAAGGCATTTTACACTATAAAAGAATTTTATGACATTTAGATTTTATAGCATTAAATAATTTTTATGACATATAGGTATATAATATTAGTTGATTTATTTGGTATACATATGTATAATTATTTTGCGCTTTATTTTATGTGATTTTAATGTGTATTTTGTTTTTAAATTTTGTTTATTTATGACATGTTGGTAATATTATTAGTTAATTTATTTAGCGGGAATCTGTACAATTTATATTTTATGAATAATTTTATTATGTTTAGATACTAAGGGTTTTTATTTTAAATGGTTCGAATGTCTATAATTGTGATTTTAAAATTAAGTATTTTTATTGTAATTAGGTATAAGAATTTTGTATATTAATTTTTTGACATGTGTTTTATAACATTAAATTATTTGAATTTGAATTTGAATTTGATAGCACCGGGAAATGACAATACGCTTAGATAAAAACGAAGAATTTATATTTTGTGACGAGTATACCGGTGTTTCGAGCTATCTCTTCATGGCCTCTTTCCTCGAGCAGCTGAATCTCGAGCTCGCTTACGACCGGGGTTTTTTTGTCCCAAATTTGTTTATTGCCTTCGGAGAAATGGTTCGTTTTATGAGGAGGAACCCGTATTGTTGGAGAACGAGTGCGAGTAGAGAGATTATAAGAGATCTGTTTCCAAACCTTGTCAATACCACCAGTTTTCAGAAAGCAGGCCCGCGGATTTGAGTGTCTGAGGAATCAGGGGCTGGTCAAGCAGGATACATTTGTAGAATAACATGAGATATTACGTTAGAGATTCCATTCATTGTCGAACAGGTCTTCGGTTTGGTGCAGTGTGCACTAAGTGTTCCTGCTTCTGCTGTATTGGATTGTGGGAGACTGCAGATAGTATTTGAATATAGATACAACGTACAGATTTCCTATAGAACGATAGGACGCAGTTCCTTGTGACTCGGTCAGCCACTACAACGGATCCTTGATCGAGACCGAGAGGTCTGCAATCCCCCCAGCTGCAGTAGGCACGTGTATGTCTATCAGGAACACCCGAAGCAGGAGCGCCAGACTGTGGTTTGCAATGCTTCCGCTCGGCAAGCGGCGCCAGGGTGGTTGCCGGCATCAGCTTGGTTACTTACGTGATATGGGGGGGCCAAACTGACAAGAGTCGTTGGCGCTTTCGCGTTGGGCAGAGCTTCCGCCGTATGACGAATATCGCGGTCGGTGGCGTCATCCTGCCAGTTGGCAGCCGGCAGCGAGGCGTTATCGTGGCGTCATTGTATCGGCTTGGCGGGCCACTGTAGTTGCACAATGAACTTCATCGGACTAATTGTATTGTGACTTGTAGCGCCATTGCGGTGGCCGCGTGAATGTAGCGGTTTCGTGATCGGCATCAACATGGAGGTGGGTTATACCACCATGCCTGGACAGCATCAGCATCGAACGGCAGTAGTATTACCTGTAATGTCATCATGGTGACTATAATTTCGTGGCCAGCGGTGTCCCGTGGCACCCGGTGAGGTCAATACCGATGGTGCCGTCGCGACGACTAGTGAAGTCGGGACCGCCGTAAATATTTAACGATAGACCACTTTCTTGACGATTAGCGAAACACTTCAAATAACTTCCTTAAATTCACTTCAAATGAATAACTTTTCTGTTCGAGCAGAAGTTCCGAAATATAATTACTGGGAATTAAGTCGATCGAGAAGTTAAAGACCACGTGTCGAATTTAAATAAAAATATGCGGACCTTCGGCCAAGACGGTCGACGAAACAATGGAATGGCGGCGAGTCGCCGGGTGCGAGCTGGTTGGTTACAGGAAGCTGTCTGGGCGGAAACTACGTCACAGCGGCGCGCTACGGGGTGTGGAGGGGCTTTATAGACGCTAGCGGCATCTATCGGTCATTGGGAGACCTCCAGATCTAAAGATCTAAAGATCTCCGACGTCGAACGGAACACATAATACATAATTATGTCAAATTTAGGTCAGATCATGAATTCGATACGTCCCATCTAAAATACTCCTTAATGCTATAAAACATTGATCAAATAGCGGAAGTCAGTAAGTCATTATCTAATTATTAGCGTTGAAAATAAATTGAAATCAATGAAGGCTCAATTTACTCATAATAAGGAAATTTTTTGGAGATTTCTTCGTTGTCTTCATAGTAAAAAGTTGCTCAGCTTGACCGTCCCTAGTACCCTTATCATTCTTGCTCCACGACCCCAATGTCACCCTGTATATTTACGTCACACGAACCGAATGAATCTATCAGCAAATCTTCTTATCTTCCGTAGATACGACGTGCACTACGGCGCGCGCTCCATAAAACACGAGGTTGAAAGGCGCCTCGTAAACCAATTGGCTTTGGCGGCAGAACGCGGCGCGCTTGCTAAAGGGTACTGCGTACTGGTATGTATATGAATAAAGCGAGCTATTTTTATATACCGTAAAACTACCCAACTACATATAGTCCAATAGCTCTCAACTATGGTCCAAAACTGTAATTATTATATTATTTACGCAGTTGTTACACAAAGTCTCCTCATTAAAGATTTAACAACTTATAGAACCAAATTAAAAGATTTCTATTGATGCTTAATTACGAGTTGGACTTGTGGACCATAGTTGTAGCAGTGGACTATAGTTATATGGTTTTACGGTAACGCAACCATGCCATAGTAACGTTAAAAATTAAATTGTGCGATAGTTGCTACAATTTGATTTATAAACAATGATATGGTTCTACGGTCTGTCAGGATTCCATTTTGTCGATGCACGACGAAAATCACGTACGAAATTTTAATTTTTCATTTATTTTCGAAAGCTAATCAAGTATTTGCGTCTAGTCTAGTCTTAAGTTGGCGAGTTGATGATGGAAGGCTGACATTCCTCAACGTATGGGAGTTGCGGCATGATTCCTTAAATTAAAATATTTGTAAAGCTATTAAAATATTTGCGTCTACGAGTAGGTAGTAGCCATCTCATGTTGGTAAACTGATGATGGATGGAACTCCTTAAAGATTAGGATAATTCTTTGAATATAACAAATTTCATACATTTCATTATACCTATATTATTTTTATATGTTCATCTATTTGTACCTGATTGTAAACACTTACCCCGCGACAGGTGACAGCGGCGGCCGGGCGTTTAGTGTTAGCTGTCCGTGCGCCCACGCAGCAAGAGTACACGCCGCTAGACTTGGCCGTGTGATACCGCCAAAGGTAAACTATACGATTCCAACTTTGTAAGTCTACTATCTGGTTTTTTACTTATTTATAAACGTCTCCTAACTTACCAAGCAGCTAAGTATTGTTTGTCCCTTTCGGTCTTATCAATATGTCTCTAAGTCCGAAAGGGACAAACAATACTTAGTCAAAGTTAAACTATTCTTTATTCAAGTAAGCTTATTAATAAGCATTTTCGAATCGTCTGACATTATCAGGGCATTTTCGCGAGAAGAGATTCAAAAATTTTTTTTTTTATGTAGGTAAATTTAATGTTTTTCCTTCTCAGAATAACGAGTTCTTTCAATCTAGGAGAAAAAAGTACAAGAAAAAAATGGTCCCACATTTTTCATACATTTTACATGCTCTCCACTTTGTAACCGCTGTACAAAGTGTTTGAAAAACGGTTACGTAATAGAAACAAAAATTTGAGACACTTTTTTTCTTCTAGTAGGATCGAAAGAGCTCGTGATTCTGAGCAGGAAAAACATAAATTTTACCTGTTTCAGAAAAATAAGTTTTTCTATCTCTTCTCGCGAAAGTGCCCATCAAGTGAGAGTAAAAAAATCTACTACTGGTTCAAACCCTACACCGTTCCTGAGAAGAACCAGTAAGAAACTCAGATGGAATTATTTTTACAAAACAGTATAATAATCTTATTAGAATAACGTGCATTAAAGAATTTACTACAAAAAAAATATATTTTATAGACATTTAAAAGAAAGAGAAATAAATAAAGGAAAAATGAGAAATAGATAATGACTTAAGTGGCTTGTTAAGTTAAGAGACGTTTATTAATTTGGGGGTTAATCTCTGCGCTCTAGTAAGACGCAACCAGATCATGGATCTTCCACTTTCAGTCTTATTCACTGCTTGATGTAGGCGTTGCGACATGTAATATTTTATGTAAAACTCTATTACTATGTAGCAATAGAGTCTTTCGCAAAAATCAAAGCATTTGAGTGAATAGGGCGTTCACGATGTAAAGAAGTGTGGTGTTCGGGATCCCCGCACTGTGTGTGGGTCTAGATAGGCTCCTCTAAAACTAAGGTTCCAAACTTCATTTAATTTTATAAAAATAACATTGTCTATAAAAAAAAAAATACGTATGGACTCGTTCAACAATCATTTGATAATATTTTTGCTATTTTTGAACTCCCCTCCCCCTTGGTGATATTTGGTTAACGTAAACCGACCCAGATCGTGATCATGCTTAATATTTTCCTGACCCCCTCCTCCCCTTAATCGGTCACATGATTTTTGAACGAGCCCTATCCTAATCAGAAATACTGCACTAGAGGTACGCTGATCACCATTTTATGTCAAAACGTCTACACGACATTATTTCATGGAGAATGAAGATAATGACGGGTATTTTTATACATTTTTGAATGAATATAATAATTCTTGTGTTTGTGGCGTCATACATATTTCTGAAATAGATTCGGCCCACAGTTAAACTTCTAATCATATTTTGAACATCAATTAGTACCAGTATGAAGAGACTTCAAAAACATTTCACTCACTGGAAGTGTAGAGAACGTGGTAAAAGGCATGTTTTGACGTAATAACGAATATAGCAACTGTAACAAACATAGAGTATACCCGACCGATTTCAAATAACTACTCTTGACTATTGCGAGAAAAACGTATTACATCAAAACATACAATTTTGTAGTTTTTTGTTGTAAAAATCCTAAATCAAACTTATAGATGACTTAACATTATTCAATGCAGTATTAATGTGACTGTTGTGACTGTATCACAAAACCTACTGGGATTGTAATCTAATGTTACCATATTTAGCTAAATATACGTACCAGAATAAGTTGATTTCCTTAACCAGTCATAGCCATAGCAACCGCCACTCGAAAAAATAAAACGTGGCTGTGATTACTTGTAAGTAACCTATTATAAGCTTCTGACACTGTTAATGACAATTTAAATTAATTATTGTTTGTTTTAGCCTACGATAATAAACTACCATTGTTACTAAAGTTCATATCGAATATTATTTACCCTCCACTTCCGATCTTAACTGATTTTAGTATCCAATTATAAGGTGATCGAGGAGTAGGTCTACTTAAGGGGTACCGCAAGGCTTTATCGAGGACCAATACTGTTTAATATTCAATTCGTAAAGCAAGGATATTATTATAATAAATAAAACTACAATTGCATAGTGCTTATTATTAGACTTCGCACCGTTATATACAAATATAATGTATAAATAAATAACAACTCTTTATAAAATATAATCGATTATGTATCGGCGCGTTGCGCGGCGAACAACTAAACACGTGTGAAGGCCTCTGGTTCACTAGATAGACGTACCCAGCACACCTAGCACGAGTGTGGCGCGACAGTATCCCGCTATTAACGACCTCTTCTAACTACCCGTCAAACGTCCCCACTTCCAAGTCTACTGTACTGTCTAACTTTCAGCTCAGTGTGTCTTGTAGGTGAATTATCTTGCGCGATACTATTGTGCCATACTTGTACTAGGAATGCAGCAGTCGCGACCGATCGCGTACACAGCCGGGATGATAGCCACTGAGCGACGGACGAGATAAATAAACGTCCAATGATATTACTAAAACCTTTCCTATAGTGAACAAAAAAAGAAACAAAAACATCTAATAATTTCATAAGGCCGCTCTGAGTGGACTCTGTAAGTCTGCCCTGCTAAGCGAAATAGCGATATCTCAAAAATAGAGGTATTTGGAAATGGAATCGTCAGCTATAGAATTTAAGGTGCATATTTGCATTTTTTTTTTTAGATATCGCTATTATGCTTAGCATGGCAGATATAGCTTACAGTATATAATCACATCGATTTTCTAAAGTTAGTTGGTTAGAATTTTTTTTCGCCGTCATGTTTTTTAGTAATGGCAATTTAGGGTGCAGTGAGTTCGCCCCGTTTTTCATTCAAAGTAGTAACGCTGACTGAAAGAGCCGTTATGCTACTTAGTTTGGAATCTCCCGTCGCTCAGAAACAGTCAGCAGCAGTAGCTAAGAGGGCTTGATGTTCAAATATCTGTACAATGTACAGTTCTCTCTCGTTATCGTTGAGAACCTTAGTTCCGCTACCGACTGGAAATCGGCTTGTGTACTGACTGCCATCCTGACGTATCTAAACACTTAAACATACAATAATTCATTAAAATCGCCTACTCATTTAAAATGCCCCTTACACGGGTATCTACTAAACTGGGTGCTTCGGTACACAGCAAGCGAGTGCCGATGTGACATACTTCTCCGTAAACCATATATCATGCTGTCCACACCATTGCACCTTCACGCTTTTCTTGATTTTTAAACTTGCTAAGCTTACGTACACCTATTGAGTGCGACTGTATACAGGGCGACATCTGACTCGTGGAGAAAGAGTGAACAGGGTACTAGGTCACGCTGACCAATTTTCACTATGAAAACAACCAAGAAATCACGAAACAAATCTCGTAATTATGAGTTGTTGTGATTGAGCCTTAATAATTAATTGATAGTTATGTTTATGTATCAATTTAACTATAATTAGGAGTTATTTTTCCATATTAGTGAAAATTGCTTAATGTGACCGTCCCTAGTCCTGTTTACCTACTCCTGCTCCACGACCAAAATGTCACCATGTATTGATTATAGTCATTAATAACTAACCATCCATCTCTGCGACTTAGATTGAATAGGCAGTCTCATATCTAGGTTCTATTTAGTAATATTTTTATTAATTTCTTTTTTTTTTGTTTTAGCCATGCATTTAAGAAAGGAATAAAATTGGCATGAAAGTGCATTGGTGTGGCCTTAGCTATTTAGTGTCGGTCTAGCTCCGCGGGTGGGTCTCTAAAAACGGTTCTTGTATACAATATTATGATACATTCGATTCGGGTGTCTTTCTTAATATTATTTTCATTAATCGATACCTTCACAATTTATTAGCATGTATGTTTATTTTAGGGGCTCATTAAAATCACCGAACTGTTTAAAATCTTTAAAAATTTTGTTAAAATATTGATTTACAATCGTATCCAGGATAAAACTCACTAAACGAAGATAGGTACAACCATAGTGACCGAGTTGTTTCTCGAGGAATTTACCGCGCGAAGCATTTTGCCTCGAGAATTTCCACACGAGGTGGCTCGTTCAATGTGGTTACGCCTATTGAAATTACTGCAATAAATCTCTTAAGTATCATTCGCTCATGTGCACATTGGTGCCACTAGATTTAGGGATCCGATCCCTCACAAACGTACTTTAAACGTGGACTAGTATAGTATTAGATAGGTGTATTAACCCATGAATAATCACCTCGGAGTAGATTATTTACCCAGCGCGTTTTAAGAGGCCCGACGATCACTTACGTGCCGCCAGGCTTAGGGTGAAGATACATTTATCAGCATGCGTACGCATTTTGTCTATAGAAAATGTCAGTTTAGTATGAGACCACGTCCAGCTTTCCGCACGCATACTCATGCTTACACGTTTCAAACTAAACGGCCAATTTAATTAGACAAAATTCGTATGCATGTTGATATATGTGTCTTGATCCTTACCGACACACTCTACTACAGCAGCAAAACATTCAACTAATCACATCAAGACTTACAGCGATCAATAGTTTATAATATATTCATTCAGCGTTGGTGTTTGACCCATTACGTAAGCCTAGCCTAACCTAACCTAGACTAACCATGTCGTGTCTAGCCTGCGGTGTAAACGAGTACATAAAACTGGATAAAACATTCACTTAAAAATCCCTGCTTGTTCTTGTTCGATTATACCTATATTAGTGAGTGTGCGCCGACGAAACAGCATAAATTATTACTGGAAAACTTTATGGAACACATCATTGTATTAGATGACTTAGTATCGACTTATTATACTGCAACCCGTAAGTGTATAAATAAATAGTTGCCTATATTTATTTCATTAACTATGTTATATTTATTTCATTTGTACCTACTTATCCTAATTGGTGTTTGATATTAGGTAACGTTATGCCATGGTTAAAATTAAGGAAGGATTCCTAAGTCTATGTTATGTAATGTAAACGCTTAGGTATAAGAGTTGTGCGTGCCGCGAGGCGACGTCCACTCTAAATAAAACGAGCTCTTAGCGAGTCCTGCATTATGGACGGTCATCTCAATTCACGAGAGCGAGTAAACATGTGAACTCCGACCCGAGAGTTGTGGGTAAGATTTTGATCCAAGCTCAATTTTCTCTGGCTCCATTCAAAAGTTTGCCTCGTAATTCTCGCTGTGCATAGCTCGATTCACTTAGATAACTACGAACTACATTATTACATTAAATTTATGACTACTCCTGCCTCTAAGTCGGGATTTAAATAGCGACCTAGCGATCATTCATCGTCTCCATCCTCTTTTCCATTAATGAAAGATAAAAGTTTGTTTCCCGACTATGAGGCAACGATATGATTATAATATCTACTTCGTTCTATTGAGGCCTCCTATATTGCTGTATTCGTTCTGGTTTGTGAAAAAAATGGTAAAAAATTACTTATTGGTCGTATTTACTCTATTTACTATGTTGTCGTTGTTAATTTATTCTGAATCTACGTTTTTTGTTTCAGCGATGATGAGTTAAGAGTATGTACTATTTGCCTGTAGTTAGAATTGTTAATAAAAAAATATTGAAGTGTTTTTCGTTAGCCTTATTAAATAACTTTGGTGCAGGAACTCCGTAGCGACGTTCTCAAGTTTTACTATAAGAAATTAAGTTCATGTGCTTGTCATGACTACTATTGATTCAGTTTGTACCCCGACCATATCCAGTTTCTTTAAGTTTGATTTATTTTTACAACTGTCTCTAGTTAATTAGGTAAGTTATCATGTTACTGTAGTTTCGATAGTATGGAAACAATATTACTCGTATTCTGGTTAAGAGTAGGAAGATACGATGACCAGTTAATATTATAGTCAGCTACCACATGATCTGCCCAGCAGTGACAATGGTTCTGCAGCTACAATTAACACAGTCGCGTTTTATCGTCTACCGTAGCGGATAAGACTGAGCTGCACCAAACCATCTGTCAGCTTTAAGATAAATATTGTGTATAGAAAATTTCATAAATTTTCGTATACACCGCTGCGTAATGTTCATTGGTTTGTTAACTTGTTAAGTGTGGGTGGTGCAACTCGCCTAAAAAGACTGCCGTCAGCTTTCAATAACGTAACTGACGCGATAGTTCGATGTTATAAGGCCTGAGTGCCGAGGGTCGAGTAGCGCGTCCGGCGGGGCATTTGAACGGCTTGCACTCACGCCACGCGCATACGTTTTCATTTGTTTATAAAATGGACGCCCGCTTGAGCGTTCACTCGTTCACTGAGTATCATCAAAGCCACCCGGCGGAGTGGTGCGGCGCGTGTCCGTGCAGCGGCGTGACGCCGGCGAGTTTGGCGAGCGCGGCGCAGCGGCCGCACGCCGATCCGCTGCCCGTGCGTGCCGGCGCGCGGGTCGCGCCGTCCTCGCAGCCGCATTGCTCCTGCTGCGATATTAACACGACATTGGGTAAGTTCATGTAACTGTATCAAAGTGATATTCGTAATCTGTTATTTATTTAAAAACTTGTAAGGGTTAAATTATAATATATATTTAGATCAATTCTATTTTAATATGTAAGGTAAATTGGGGTAACATGAAATGGTTTTTTGAATGCGATAAGACAAAATGCTACCAGAAGACGCTATGCCGGAAGAACGACTTTCTGTCTTTCCCTATCCT
Source organism: Thaumatotibia leucotreta (assembly GCA_025490895.1). Lineage (NCBI taxonomy): Eukaryota > Metazoa > Arthropoda > Insecta > Lepidoptera > Tortricidae > Thaumatotibia > Thaumatotibia leucotreta. Next base: position 43,342 of record JALPQI010000754.1, read on the forward strand.
GAAAACCGTTTCATTTCATATCAATCTAAAGTATGTAGGGGCCCAACTTTACATTACGTTTGCACCATTCATTAAATAAGTACACACGGGTAATCGGTCAGGTATATCTGGTGGCGACTGCACAGTACATTCGCCAGATATCTAAGAGCGGCCACGGTTCTCATAAATACCTGAACTTGCACTCTAACGCCATGACAATAGAGGCCTGCTCAGATGTTTGTGAGGAATATTCCCTCCGATATATCTGATGGCGACTGTACATGGCATTGCCCGATTGGTTCGTTAAGACCTTTGCTTCGGATTACAAACAAGATTTATTGCATAACCCGTCCAGTATGCTTAGCCAAGTTGCCAAGCGCTAGCGCTTAGTAGCGTATCGTAGTTTTCTCTCTCTGTCACTCTTTCATATTAGAGCGACAAAGACAGTTAGCTGCGATTGACGATTAAGCGCTAGCGATTGGCAACTTGGCTAAGCATCCTGTTCTCTTCATATGATATTCCTGTCATAGTAAAGCAAGGGCAAGTATCCATTGCACTGAAGAAGAGACAAAGATAAATTCGGACGTTACCGTGGGAAAACCGACAATGGGAAAAGATCAACGGAAACTCTAGGTAGGTACCTTGTTAGCGTCATCGTCGAGGCTAGCGAGCAGCGGCTCCCGGGAGCCGCCGCGGCCGGCGTCGGCGGGCGGCGGCGGCGGCGCGCGCTCCGGCGGCGGCGTCGGCGGCTTGCGCGCCGGCACCGAGCTCGCGCGCTGCAGCGCCTCACTAGCTGGTCGTTCCTGGCGCGCCATACGATACAAATTATAAAAGGTTTTGATACTTCTAATAGTAATACCTATTACCCACTATCAGGCCGGGGATTATATATGTGAACTTGTACTTACTTCAGAGAAAAACGAACACGTTAATAATGATAAGGTCTCAAGGTGGATTAGAATTTTTTTTTGTAACGATAAAGATCGTTACGGTTGTGTGCAATATTTTTTTGGGCTTTTTTTAGTCCATAGTCCATATTGGAGTAGTCAACCAAATACTCCTAAGTACTTAGGTAGGTATTAAAAAACAAGCGTAGATATATAAATTAAAGTTATACTCCATGTCTTGTCAATTTCCGAGGTTTTTTACGTTTTAGTAGTTTTAGCTAGGTACAGTCAACCTATTGAAACCCTAGACCACTCGAAAACTATATCAAAGTGACGTCATAAATCAAATTGTAAGAAAACTCTTACTACTTGTCATTATGACAAAGTTCCAAAGTGGCCTAGGGCTCTAGAGCGTACGTTACATTACATATCCTCACCCGTTCCTCCGGCTGCCGCCGCGAGTCAGAGAACTTCTTCCGCTTCCGCTTCAGCGCGGCCAACGCGGTGAGCGGGTGCAGCGGACCGCCGACGCGGCGCTCGCTGCGTTGCGAATCGCTGCCCGACTCCGAACGCTCGCTGCCACTGCAACCACACACAACTTACCAACCCACGCTGGAAAGACCAGGAGACGAGTTAGCGACTTCATGCATCCGTGCTGTTGTTAGGAAATCTGGCGTTTTTGATAGACGAGCGACCACGAATGTGAGGTAAGTAGGTAATGGTTTTGTTTGTTTAAGGCTCGATTTCACCAAACTTTTATTCAAAGAATAACGCTTACTCTACTCTCAGATACTAGTGTCAAATTACCATGGAGTTTGTGACATTACTATCCGCGAGTAAGCGTTATTCTTCGAATCAAAGTTTGGTGAAATCGAGTCTGAATAAAGAAGACAATTTGAATTAATCCACCTGAATTAACTTAAAAAAAAGAGTGTCTACATGGATAGAAAATGTTACCGAATACGTAAATGGGTACCTATGTCATCCGTACATAATTATCTAAGGGTCGATTTGACCAAAGTTTTATTCGAAGAATATCGCTTACCTACTCTCGGATAGTAATGTCAAAATTCCATAGTAATTTGACAACAATATCCGAGAGTAAGCGTTATTCTTCGGATAAAAGGTTGGTAAAGCGCAGCCTAAGTATGAACCACTTGTACCTGCTGATAGAATAACTGTCTACTGGCAATACCTACTTGTAACTTAAGGACAGCCATAACTTATGTCGACATTCGGTCTTTTCTATCGTCGCTTGCCTGTCATAAACACCAGTGTGAAAAGGTATAAAAACTAGGCTAAACTACATTTTACAGGTACCGGGGGTTAAAAGAGACCATTAAATAGTAGAGTAAGAGAAGCAAAATAAGATACTATAAGATAAGCACCATTTGAATTGAACTAAAGATGCTAATCGTGCTTGTGCCATTAATTTGTTATTGAAAACTTAGTCCAAAAGTCTCGATATACGGCTACCTAATGAAAGTAATTAAGCAAAGAAATGTAAGTAAGTACACCAAACTATGAAATGTGCTGTTATTCAAGACCAGCCGTCTAAGAAACACCTGTGTCTAATTTAGACTTTGTACATAATAATAAACTATTATTTACATAAGACATGCATCAAGTAAGAGGTTGTGTACTATAGTGACAAGAGAAATTAACTAACCATTTTAATGACCGCTTTTCATCTCCATACCTAATTCCTGAACACAGGTAGTTGACGTTTCCATAGGAATCTAATAGGTATTACACTAGTTGCGTTACAAACTATAAATGTTAAGGTCTACGATGTAACACGTTGCATTTGTAGCTACAAGCTTTCTTAGTTGCTAATGATAGCTTTATTCAATAATTATTAGTGATTCCGAATCGAGTTTACTCCATTTCCGCAGTAATTGTGGATATCAACATAATTACAAGAAGTTTGTCATCACAGACAATATTCATCCAGATTCTTCATTTATCAATTTCCATACCAAACGTAAAGTATAATTTTGTGAAACAAATACAAACCTGGGGGATTGTCGGTTATGGTCGCACACAGAGTCTTCAGAGCGGGACCTGCCGATGAGACGAGACACGCGGGCCGCGCGCGCCGCCTCGATGATGGTTCCCCACCGCCGCTTGTGCTGCGGTTTGCGCCGCCCCGGCGCCGGCGCAGCGTCCGACAGGCTCGACTGGCTCGCGCGCAGGCGCCCGCCCAGCAGCGCCGACAGCGACGCGTGCGACGAGTGCGCCCCGTGCTCGTGGTGCAGAGACGCTAGGAACTCGTCCACGGGCGCCAGGGAACCCCCGGGCGCCGTTATGTTGAAACCCTTCATCAGGCGACGCTCTTTCTGCCGGTTCTTCTTGCCGCCGCCACCACCTTAACACAGAAAAAGTAGAATTAGACATAAAACGACGAAAAGAATAAAAAAATTTTTAAGGACCAATTCCAGTTCTGGAGAAAAACCAAATTGTCAAGATCATTTATGATGATACAGTCCTCTTGTCTGTTGAATGATGCCAGGCGAATTTAAACTCTGTTTCTTTGGCCTGGTGTAAGGTAAGACCAAGCTGCCTATTTATTAACAGCGGTCGTATCGTCACTTGTTTCGAGCATTCATTCAGGCGCATGCCAGCGAGCGAAAGAATGAAGATAACGTTAAGCGTGAAGGACCTAACTCTGTCAAATATCGGTTTCCTAAAACGATAAGAAATATACACGATATCTTATGTCTGTATTAGATAGATTGCAAACACCATGATGTTATAGAAAGTTAGCGAATTAATATTTTAAGAGGGTGCGCATAGAAAGCAACTCCAACACACACACACTACATATTCTTCTCTCTCTTCCTCTTTCATCCTCAGCGAGCGTTTGAGTGCGTCAATCCTCACTAGCTATGTTAGTTGTTTACCGGGCGCACCCGCGTTGGCGGTGGACGTGTTCATGCCAGAGTTACGCAAGATCTCGACCAGCTCGCAGCGGAACGCAGACACGTCCTGCTTGATCTCGTTGACGTCGTCCTCTGTCACGCCGCCGCATTCTGCGCGACGCTGTTGTACCGTCACGTAGCGGCGTACTAGGTTCCGCATTATCGCCTGCATAACAGAAGTAGACCTCACATTTATGGCACTGCACAGTGGCGGATTTGTTATAAGGGTGCTATGCACCGTGATCATAATTATAATATTTTCTGAGCCGTGGTATAGAAAAATAAAGAGTGAAATAGATTTAACACTTTGCGGGGCATTATCTACGCTTATAAGAGTTCGCCATGTAAGCGTGTTAAAGAATGTTTAAACATTTTCAAAATAATGTAATAAAATAATTGACATATTTTAGACATAAATAGGTACCTGGTATCGAAAGTCTCGTTCGTTGGCTTGCTTTGCTTTTCTCTGAAAAATCATAAATGCACAGCAGATAAATAATAGCTTCCCACAATGTCGTAACAGATGTGCTTACCATAGAAAAAATCAACTACGAAAGACTCTGGTTGTCACGGGATTCGAACCCGCTGCCTCTGGATTGCCGGTCCAACGTGCTACCAATTACACCAGACGACCTTCCGTCGATCACAGCGAATTTTTCCAATGGTATTGTGAATCTAATCACTAGCGACATCTGTACGTAATGTTTCGAAGGTACTACAACCTTAAGCCACACTCCTAAGACGTATGCATCACATAATCGTCTGCAAGCTCGGCAACTCTACGCTGCGTTGAATTTGCTAGAGAGGGCGCTGTAATCAATACAAGATTAGAAAACATCAATTTATTTTTATAATTAAACAAATTGATATTGAAGTTACTTTTTTACAATGCGGATAATCCCACAATGTCGTAACAGATGTGCTTACCATAGAAAAAATCAACTACGAAAGACTCTGGTTGTCACGGGATTCGAACCCGCTGCCTCTGGATTGCCGGTCCAACGTGCTACCAATTACACCAGACGACCTTCCGTCGATCACAGCGAATTTTTCCAATGGTATTGTGAATCTAATCACTAGCGACATCTGTACGTAATGTTTCGAAGGTACTACAACCTTAAGCCACACTCCTAAGACGTATGCATCACATAATCGTCTGCAAGCTCGGCAACTCTACGCTGCGTTGAATTTGCTAGAGAGGGCGCTGTAATCAATACAAGATTAGAAAACATCAATTTATTTTTATAATTAAACAAATTGATATTGAAGTTACTTTTTTACAATGCGGATAATCCCACAATGTCGTAACAGATGTGCTTACCATAGAAAAAATCAACTACGAAAGACTCTGGTTGTCACGGGATTCGAACCCGCTGCCTCTGGATTGCCGGTCCAACGTGCTACCAATTACACCAGACGACCTTCCGTCGATCACAGCGAATTTTTCCAATGGTATTGTGAATCTAATCACTAGCGACATCTGTACGTAATGTTTCGAAGGTACTACAACCTTAAGCCACACTCCTAAGACGTATGCATCACATAATCGTCTGCAAGCTCGGCAACTCTACGCTGCGTTGAATTTGCTAGAGAGGGCGCTGTAATCAATACAAGATTAGAAAACATCAATTTATTTTTATAATTAAACAAATTGATATTGAAGTTACTTTTTTACAATGCGGATAATCCCACAATGTCGTAACAGATGTGCTTACCATAGAAAAAATCAACTACGAAAGACTCTGGTTGTCACGGGATTCGAACCCGCTGCCTCTGGATTGCCGGTCCAACGTGCTACCAATTACACCAGACGACCTTCCGTCGATCACAGCGAATTTTTCCAATGGTATTGTGAATCTAATCACTAGCGACATCTGTACGTAATGTTTCGAAGGTACTACAACCTTAAGCCACACTCCTAAGACGTATGCATCACATAATCGTCTGCAAGCTCGGCAACTCTACGCTGCGTTGAATTTGCTAGAGAGGGCGCTGTAATCAATACAAGATTAGAAAACATCAATTTATTTTTATAATTAAACAAATTGATATTGAAGTTACTTTTTTACAATGCGGATAATCCCACAATGTCGTAACAGATGTGCTTACCATAGAAAAAATCAACTACGAAAGACTCTGGTTGTCACGGGATTCGAACCCGCTGCCTCTGGATTGCCGGTCCAACGTGCTACCAATTACACCAGACGACCTTCCGTCGATCACAGCGAATTTTTCCAATGGTATTGTGAATCTAATCACTAGCGACATCTGTACGTAATGTTTCGAAGGTACTACAACCTTAAGCCACACTCCTAAGACGTATGCATCACATAATCGTCTGCAAGCTCGGCAACTCTACGCTGCGTTGAATTTGCTAGAGAGGGCGCTGTAATCAATACAAGATTAGAAAACATCAATTTATTTTTATAATTAAACAAATTGATATTGAAGTTACTTTTTTACAATGCGGATAATCCCACAATGTCGTAACAGATGTGCTTACCATAGAAAAAATCAACTACGAAAGACTCTGGTTGTCACGGGATTCGAACCCGCTGCCTCTGGATTGCCGGTCCAACGTGCTACCAATTACACCAGACGACCTTCCGTCGATCACAGCGAATTTTTCCAATGGTATTGTGAATCTAATCACTAGCGACATCTGTACGTAATGTTTCGAAGGTACTACAACCTTAAGCCACACTCCTAAGACGTATGCATCACATAATCGTCTGCAAGCTCGGCAACTCTACGCTGCGTTGAATTTGCTAGAGAGGGCGCTGTAATCAATACAAGATTAGAAAACATCAATTTATTTTTATAATTAAATAATAGCTTGGCATTTGATTATGAACCTAGTGTTTCAAATAGTTGGCCAAAAGGATATAACGAGCAATTTCAGTATAACTATTATACTGTTACGCCGGTGGCATGTTAAAAACTACAAATATGATTTTAGACACGTTAGAAGCGTTTTCAGCAGGCTGAAATGCGTTTTCAGGCCGTTTCAGAAGGTCCTCTTTCACATATTACAACATCAAATATTCACCCCAGATACCGTCGTTTTCAGGCGCCTGAAACATGTTTTCAGGCCGTTTCAGGATACCCTCTATCCGATGGCGCAATAACCTGAAAACCCGTTTTCAGGCGTTTTCAGGACCCCTTTTGGGCCTCTCAAGTACAAATCGGTATATAGCTAAATTTCCCATAGGAGTGAAAGAGAAAGCACTATTAGATAAAGACAGCATGAGAGAATGTTCTGGAAGGATGTGAATGAGACAGCTATAGAGAGAACATTCTGGACGGGTGTGAAAGAGAAACCTGTAGAAAGAGACAGCGATACTCTAGAATGTTCGCGCACCTAACTCGGGAACTTTCTAGAGTCGAATCTTCTCGTACTTTGTAGATTTGAGTGGCTGGTATAAATACACAGCATGACCCGGCCGAAGAGTAGTTTCAATTGAGACAGCGAAGAGATAACATCAAGAGCGAAAACTGCGAATCTACGGCGAGTTTGAGAGTGTAAAAGTGTACCAGTTTGAAGTGTTAAGTGTGTGATCAGTGTTTTAGTTTACTGTTTGTTCCTTTAATTAGTAATTAAAGTGTCAGTTTTAAATAGTGGCTTATTTATACATTTTCTATAGAAAACCCACCCCACGAACGTAACATTTGGTGTCAGAAGCGGGATAGAAAATGGGTATAACGCCACGTGACAACGAGACCGAGCCAAAAGGAGTTGTGACCCGGAGCCAAACTGCACGTGAGGAACCTGCAGCGCAGGAGGATATTGCAGTACGTGAAGAGCCTCCAGCATGTGAGGATACTGCATCCAAGCCCGGTCCGTCTGGTTTGCAGGCTAAGAATACTCAAGACGTAGACCTCAGAACTATTCTGATTCTCCTGAAGGAACAGTCGCGCAAACAAGATGAACAGTCGCGGAAACAAGAAGAACAGTCACGGAAACAGGAAGAACAGTCGCGGAAACAAGAAGAACAGTCGAAATTGATTCTTCAAGAGTTGCACAAGGCTGCTACTGAATGGAAGCAAGAAATGTACGAAGTCCAAGGGAAGCTCAGTGACATGGAGAACAAGATTCATGTTGTAGAGGAAGCGGTTGAGCGTCGCCTCCAGAAGCTTGAATTAAAAGTAGCTAGTGGCATCAGTCCCTGCACACCTGAGATATCTGTGCCGGGAGGTGGAAAATTTAAGGCACCTCCTTTTGATGGAACATCTTCGTGGGCGGCGTACAAGCTACAGTTCGAGTCCGTGTCCAAAGCAAACGGTTGGAGTAAGGAGCAAGCGATGACGGCTCTGACGCTGGCACTTCGTGACGAGGCTCTTACAATTCTAGAAGCTCTTGGAAAAGAGCAAACTTACGACCGGCTTCTAGAAGCATTAGAAGCCCGTTACGGAGACAGTCATCTGGAACATGTCTACCGAGCTCAGCTGAAAGACAGAACGCAGGGACGTAATGAGACATTGCAACAATGGGCCCTGGAAATTGAAAAGCTGGTCAGAAAGGCATACCAACGTTCAGCTGACTCTTTGATAAAAACCATGCTGGTGCAGGCATTTGTTGATGGGATCCGAGATTTGGAAGTAAGGGCGGCAGTACGACTAGGGCACCACGAAAGCCTTAAGGATGCCGTAGCTCATGCCCTAGAAGTTGAAGCTGTACGCCAAGATCTATCAAGATCGTATAAGCTACGTGAGGTATCTGCCAGGGAGCCGATTGCACCTCATCGGGAGTTTGGGCCACGATGTTACCATTGTGGAGAACGTGGCCATATACAAACTAGTTGCCCGAAAAGAAGGATTGCATCTCATCGGGAAATTGGGCCGCGATGTTACCATTGTGGAGAACGTGGCCATATACAAACTAGTTGCCCGAAAAGAAGGATTGCATCTCATCGGGAGATTGGGCCGCGATGTTACCATTGTGGAGAACGGGGCCATATACAAACTAGTTGCCCGAAAAGAAGCAGGAGGAGAGAACGGGATGAATCCCCTGTGACCAGGAATAGGGGCTCTGTACGACCAGAGCCGCAGCAGGGACGTTTCCCGTTAGCCAGGACTAAGGGACGAGTGCTGGCTGATGATCGAAATGTCCCAGTAGTGATCTCACAAGTCAACAACGGGAATAGTCTGGTCGTCAAGGGAGAAATTGGTGGAATACCATGTAACCTTACTATCGACACCGGAGCTTCTCGGACGGTGATTAATTCTTGGCTTCTGAAACACCTGACTCGAGGTCATGTAGTCCAACCGACGCATCTACAGCTGCTTACAGCCACTGGCCAGTATATTCCCATCAAGGGAGAGACCGGAGTGGATTTAAGAATCGGCAAGCACATTTATCGGCACAAAGTGATTGTTGCCGACATAATTGATGACTGTATTATTGGACTAGATTTTATGAGGTGCCATGGTTATAAAATTGACATGGAAGTTGGAGTCCTGAAAACTAGATTTGATGAGGTTCCTATGGAAAGAAGAATTAGTGGGAATGTTTATTGCTCTAGAAGAACTGTTCTCCTACCAAAGGCACAGGTTCGAGTCCCAGTGCGTTTACCAGGAACAGCAAGTCAGGGAGGTCGTCGATGTGTAGTTGTGGAAAAAGTATCCAACGGTAAACCATGGATGGCAGTTCGTACAGTGGTTACAAAGATCAATGACGTTTCATATCGGATTCGGAGGAATTTACGAAGCCCATGCAAGATTGTTCACGTTGACCGGCTCGCCAAATACCACGGAAATAATGATGCTCGGGACGAGCATGTCTTAGGAGGGGGTAGTGTTACGCCGGTGGCATGTTAAAAACTACAAATATGATTTTAGACACGTTAGAAGCGTTTTCAGCAGGCTGAAATGCGTTTTCAGGCCGTTTCAGAAGGTCCTCTTTCACATATTACAACATCAAATATTCACCCCAGATACCGTCGTTTTCAGGCGCCTGAAACATGTTTTCAGGCCGTTTCAGGATACCCTCTATCCGATGGCGCAATAACCTGAAAACCCGTTTTCAGGCGTTTTCAGGACCCCTTTTGGGCCTCTCAAGTACAAATCGGTATATAGCTAAATTTCCCATAGGAGTGAAAGAGAAAGCACTATTAGATAAAGACAGCATGAGAGAATGTTCTGGAAGGATGTGAATGAGACAGCTATAGAGAGAACATTCTGGACGGGTGTGAAAGAGAAACCTGTAGAAAGAGACAGCGATACTCTAGAATGTTCGCGCACCTAACTCGGGAACTTTCTAGAGTCGAATCTTCTCGTACTTTGTAGATTTGAGTGGCTGGTATAAATACACAGCATGACCCGGCCGAAGAGTAGTTTCAATTGAGACAGCGAAGAGATAACATCAAGAGCGAAAACTGCGAATCTACGGCGAGTTTGAGAGTGTAAAAGTGTACCAGTTTGAAGTGTTAAGTGTGTGATCAGTGTTTTAGTTTACTGTTTGTTCCTTTAATTAGTAATTAAAGTGTCAGTTTTAAATAGTGGCTTATTTATACATTTTCTATAGAAAACCCACCCCACGAACGTAACAATACTTTTGTGATCACTTGTAGCTGACTAACTACAAGTGATCACAAAAGGTTACCATAGACTGACTGACATTTACTGATAGGAAAATCTATACCTATTTGATTTCCACTGCCGTTAAAAAGATGATCGTACCCGTATAGTGCGCATGTGCTCGCGCTTGGCACGCGCATGTCCGCACAGACGGCGCTGCAGCCAGCACCACGCATACAGCAGCGATTTGGGGGAGGGCACCACGTTGAAGGGGGGAGGGACTGTACCCCCCTCCTCGAAGTAGCTGATCCACAGTTTGCTGCGGGCGAACTTCCACTCTACGTCGGCGCGTTCCTGCAATAATAACACCATGTTTGCAGTGTTGGCTTGAAGTCGGTCTCCAATTTGGATAATTATTGGTGGACTTTGGGGTGTAATACCTAAATGAGGTAAGACTCATCATTTTATATTTATGTACTCTGAAACTTATTTAGCCTATAATTACCAGATTAAGTCAAGGTCAAACCAGGGACCGGAACCGGTATTTTACAAAAACTTCGAAATAGCCCAATATTTTAAAATGTTTTATACTCTTTTCGCTAAATATTTTATGTAATTTTTCAAATACTCCATTAAACTTACAATTTATATACCGAAGAACGAAAAAAGAACCGTTTATTTTGTATGGAGAAAATAACGATTCCAGTCCCTGGGTCAAACATTCATCGGAAATTTACGGCTACGGCTTATTGCGGAAACCTCCGAATTCATTGTCACAATGAACTTCAGTAGGTATCCATTGCACTGATAATTTGCAACATCAAAGAATGTAATGGAAAACTTACGGAGATGAGCTGATACGAGTGATTCATCATGGCGATGAGCAGATTCAGCAGAACAATGACGTTGATAACTGCATACGTGCCGAACATAAGCATTCCCCAAAACCGCGTGAAGATCTTTATGCCGTCTAGCTCGAACGAGTCCAGGTCGACCAAGCCAAACGCTGCCCAGAACAGTGTTTGCATCGTCTCGAATAAGCTGGAATATACAGATTGATGTTACGAACCAAATCACCGCTAAACTACAGCTCTAAATCCACGGAACCGAGTTCAATTGAGCAATCGGTAAGCAGCAAACGGAAACAGCAAATTAAGAGCCAGTGCCCACGCTCTGCTTTTCAAGTGCAACCCAGCCAGAAAGATACGACAACTGCCAGCGGACTGCGCAATGGGTTTGCAGTCTTGATGCACCAGAACCAACTTTCATGCGCCAACTGCATCTGAACAGTCCTGGAACTGCCACTTTGCAGTTGGGTTTCACTTGAAATGCATCGTCTATACTGGCCCGAAATTGCATAGTCCCAAATCCTGTTGTCAAATGACATATTTGTGTGCAAAGGGCTGACTTTGTGGCTGATTGATCAACATCAAAAAGTATTTAAAAGTATCCAAATACCGTGTGCCTGACTCACTTGGCAAACCGCCGCCAGACTATGCAGGCGTCAGGATCAGGGATAGTGCCGTTGGTGCTACTCTGGCTTGGTACGCAACGCTTCTTTTCCATGTCCGCATAGTACCACAACAGCTGGTTTAGACCTGCAAAAGGTAGTTGACATTAATATCGCATTTTATGTAGTAGTGTTCCCCTATTCTTTGTAGTCTCGAATTTAAGTTGAAAGTTCTTAAAATTATTGCGCATCAAAAGTCCATGTGAATGCTATACTATCGGATATACTTAGGTTCAGAACAGAATCTGGTGTACGTGTAACCTAAGTAAGTATGTGCACATATTTTTGCTACTATTATTTAATGGTTACGCGGAATTCTTCACGCGTATTATGTTTTAAATTAAAGGATCGCACAAGTACAGTAAAATAAATAAACACTCACCACACGAAAAAGCGAAGATGACAAGTATATCAAGTACAAAGAACTTTAGGATGTCCAGCACCATTCGGCTCAAAGACACCTGTAGCGGCCCCAGATGAGGATTCACGCTGAATATGTACACCAGTTTGAGGCTGCTGAAGATGTTGGCGGCAGAGAACAGACCCTCAGAGAGCAGCATGGGATCCCATGCGTCCCATTTCTCGCGTGGTTGGTTCCACTGAAGACCTTGCGCCATCTCGCGTCGCACCTGTGAGAGGACAAAATACAGAAGAGCGATGATGAATTATTCCTTCTTTCCTGCAAAATACAATGGTCGGTTTAGGCTATTTTTACCGCAAGTCACAGAGTTATGGCGCTTTGAGTGATGTATGCCGTTTAGGAGAAGGGTTACAGTTTGATGTATAAGTCAAACGTTTCCTATTAGCTTTTATGTGTCGAAAATAAACGCTACTTTGCAAGTTGGAATCTTCTACCTACCTGAAAGTGCGAAACTATCCTCAGTGCGACGGTGGCGACGTACAACGAGTTGGTGACGAAGTCGATCACGTTCCACATGTCGTGCACGTACTCGCGCAAGCCCATGTCCCATAACTGTTTCACCTCGCTCCAGATCAAACCTGGAAATGCCTAGAGTTAAAATTCACTTCGACTGATATTTTAACTTTAAATTTATCAGTTGGTGTGGTGGTTGTGAAATTACTATTCATCGATATTTTCCGGATTCTGAAAGTAGTAGTACCTATTGCTGAATTTCGGCTACGCAATATCTTAAAACTTGCGTGGGATATAGTTCTATAGCCGGAGCAAAGTGAAGTATCGTTCAAATCTGATTAGTGAACCGGAGAGATGGCAGCTAATCAGTTTCATTCCGACCGTTCGCTTCTACAAGATTCGGCAATGCGAATGGCTTGTTATCTAGGCCTACAGAACCTTCAATAATAGTTATTTATTATACAAGGGGGCAAAGTTGTTGTTTAACTGTCGTGCCAATATTGAGACCTGAGCTAGCGAAAGATTCCAAAATTGAGCCACAAGCGTAGCGAGTGGTTCAAAAGCTGGAATCTTGAGCATTGCGAAGGTCTCAAGGCACGAGAGTTGAACAAACTTTGCCGCCAAGTGTAATACAACTTTTTTCCCCTCACTATCGCGAGGAAATATGATTACAAATTTCATCCAAATGTAAATTAACTTAAAGAAACTATTTAAAACTCAATGTCGAAACGTATCGTAGAATAGAGTTACTTATGAAAATATTGCCAATGGCTTACAAAGTCACATGAGAAACGACCAATTTAACATGTGAGCTCCGATTGCGCATGTTTACTACGGTCATACAGATCCACTTATACTAGGCAGTAGGGGGCTAGAGAAATGTCAAATTACTTTATTCACAAGTGTGTAAAAAGCGTTTTTACCCGCTCGTATTAAAGGATAAACGAGCGCTTTACGAGCTAGTGAGGGGAAAAATATATTTAGTGCGTTCACTCAACTTCGTTTTCTGCTACTAGCTTTCGCCTAATTATAACTCCACTCAGCGATCCTTTGGCTATTCCGAGACAAGAAGCTAAAAAAGTATAGTCGCAAGTATGAACTCACCGCTGACCCAAGCGAGGATGAGCCACTCCACCAGCGAGGGTGGCGCCCCGCGGCGGGACACCGGTTCGTTTGACGCCGCGCCACCCCACGCTAACCCCATCGTTGCTGTTTCGATCCGCTGAGATGCCAGAATTAGTAAAACTAGAACAAAAACATCCTTATAACATATCTATCACAGTTAGAACGAAACGAAAGCTATAGGTACCTGCTTGATCCAAGTTTCGACGTCAGTTTACCAGCTGAAGGTATAATGATATTAACATGATGAATTAATCAATTTTTAACATCCCTCGTTGCTAATGATTAACCTGCGTCCCCTTAGTCTACCGAACATGACTTTTTGTGACGAATATGCGTAATCCCATTTTGGTGGATCCCACCCTTCATACATTTTAGAGGACCGTCTTATAACTCTTTCCCTTGAAACTTGGTCACCATTGCCTTCTTGCTGACGTGACGAAATAGAGATAGGCTAAGAAAAAGTCAATTGCTTAAGTTATAATCAGCTCACATAAAAGCAAAAAAGCGACACTATTTTAAAGTTTAGACTCACACAGGAACATGAAGTAGCTAGCGGAGTGGCACAGGAACTTGATGAAGGGTTTGCGCAGCGTACGGCCCGGCGCCGAGTGCGGCGCGGCCACGTACGCCAGCGCGTGCAGAGGGAACATGGCGCCGATGCGCGCCATCTCCAGCGCCTGCAGCAGCATGTTCTTGCGGCGGAAGCCGGGCACGCTCTCGTACCAGATCGATGCTAGTAGCTGCTGCACATTAGGGTGCGCTACAAACTGTAAGGAAAGTCATGATCATGAAGTTCAGGTACCTACGGAAGAACGAGATTATGGAAAAATGTTAACCTCAATAAATTATTGCCATGCTCGCAACTTGAAAATAAATTCTTAATAGTTTTCATTTTAGAAAACTATTAAGAGTTAAGAGTGTTAAGGTTGCTCAACTTTTAAATATCTAGGCGGGTGATTGGGTCCCTTAATAATCTTATTCACATACAAAGAGAATAGAAAAGCTCATTTGGGTTGTATATCATATTAAGGCACGACAAAATCTGCATTAGTACCTTTTTCTGGCGTAGTTTGATGGCTAACTTGAGACGGGAGAGCCGCATCCGCTCCGGCGCGCCGGGTTCGACGAGCGGCGGCGTGCCAGCCCCCGTCTCGTGGTTCAGCAGCACTTGCAGCTCGTGTGACGTGCGCGTGTGGTCGAGTAGTGCGGTCGCGAACTCCTGGCATTGTGCGCGCAGCTCCTGTCATATTAGCACGCGTTTAGCTATCGCATCGGGGACAAAAGAAATCAGTTAAGCGCGCCGTACGGCAAGCCTGATTGCAAATTCTGCGGCATGTTTGATCGTCTCGTAGATCCGACCTAGTCTGAGTCAATCATTATTAGAAGACTGCGCTATAATGTGACACATGCGAATTTAATCGTTTCAATAAGACTGGATCTAAGTACTACTAAGTACTATTTACCTGGTACTCAGTCTTGATTGAACTCACCGTGATCGAGCGCCGACAACCGACGTAGCTCCCACGACAGCTTAAGATTTCATATCGACAGATACGATTTCAGTATCGGGTCTTTATAAATGCGCCATAAGGTTCGCTAGGAGAACGCGCAGTACGCGTTGATACACGGACGCGGATCTAGCAGCGCATATCTCAGTAAGGTATGGTGCTGTCTGCTACTGTAGTAGACTCACTTGGTATTCAGTCTTGAACTCATGCTCGAGCGCCGATAACCGCCGAAGCTCCCACGACAGCTCAAACGCAGTCAGTATAGGGTCTTTAGAAGACAGCGCTATAAGGCTCGGCGAGGCGAGCGCGCGGTACGCGTTGATACACGGACGCGGATCTAGCAGCGCATATCTCAGTAAAGTATAGTGCTGTCTGCTATAGTAGTAGACTCACCTGGTATTCAGTCTTGAACTCATGCTCGAGCGCCGATAACCGTCGAAGCTCCCACGACAGCTCAAACGCAGTCAGTATAGGGTCTTTAGAAGACAGCGCTATAAGGCTCGGCGAGGCGAGCGCGCGGTACGCGTTGATACACGGACGCGGATCTAGCAGCGCATATCTCAGTAAAGTATAGTGCTGTCTGCTACAGTAGTAGACTCACCTGGTATTCAGTCTTGAACTCATGCTCGAGCGCCGATAACCGTCGAAGCTCCCACGACAGCTCGAACGCAGTCAGTATAGGGTCTTTAGAAGACAGCGCTATAAGGCTCGGCGAGGGGAACGTGCAGTACGCGTTGATACACGGACGCAGATCTAGCAGCGCATATCTCAGTAAGGTATGGTGCTGTCTGCTACTGTAGTAGACTCACTTGGTATTCAGTCTTGAACTCGTGCTCGAGCGCCGATAACCGTCGAAGCTCCCATGACAGCTCAAACGCAGTCAGTATAGGGTCTTTAGAAGACAGCGCTATAAGGCTCGGCGAGGCGAGTGCGCGGTACGCGTTGATGCGCGAGCGCGAGTGCCGCAGCGAATCTTCCCTGCGCGAGCGCACGCACTCGTCGCAGCCGCAGCGCACGTCGTGCGGCACCGGCAGCGCTGCGCCGCGGTCTAGCAGCAGCTTTATGATCTCGTAGCTGTCCCGGTGGGCGGCGAGGATGAGTGGGGTGATATCAGGCGTGAACGTCGCTGTCTCTGGTGGAAGCGCCTCCCAGCTCTGCAATAGTGTCAATAAGCTTGTGATGGTCACGTATTTATCTTATCCTAGCCTATAAAGTCGCGTTCGAATTATGTCAGTAAGATGTAGATTGTTCACGTTAGTACGTAAACCTATACGTCTATTTTATAAATACACTAAAGTCTAGGTTAACCATCATAAAATTAAGAATTATTAACTTACGTACTAGGATACCTATCAATATGCCAAATTGTCGTTACATAAAATACTTAATTCTCTCTAGGGACGAATATAATTTTATTTTACCGCCCACCAATTACAGTAAATGAGAAGACCGTTAAATGTATTCACTTATAAAAATGACGTTATAAGTAAGTAGATATATACCTACCTACGTTTTAAAGGCAGGCCCAATCCAAACCAGAGCACGCCATGGGAGCGCGGTTTTACAGGGCGGCTTATCCCAAGAATTACGACCCATTTCGCTAAGTGTTTTCTATTTGTGGTACCTACCTACTTTAATCAATTCATTCACTGCTTAAGACTCTCATGCCTTATTGATTCAGGCACACAACTGATCATTCTAAA
The DNA here is from genome assembly GCA_025490895.1 of Thaumatotibia leucotreta. Classification (NCBI taxonomy): domain Eukaryota; kingdom Metazoa; phylum Arthropoda; class Insecta; order Lepidoptera; family Tortricidae; genus Thaumatotibia; species Thaumatotibia leucotreta. The sequence goes on from JALPQI010000754.1 coordinate 60,365, forward strand.
TGGGACACTAATAACAATAAGTCTATTATAATTATAAATTGTATTCATTTTTCGAATTGTAAAAAATAATTGAACTCTCAGTCGACTATACCGTGAAACTAAGAATAATTGTACACCGGCATACATAATAAAGAATAATACAATTTTAGTAGCTACTGATTTGCATCCTACGCTCAGTGAAATATTATACAGGAGTAGGTATCTTTTGTACCTAGATACTAGAGTGTATTTATACTTGAAAGTATGATGAATAAATCCTGGCCTGGGCCCCTAAATCTTTTGTTATCGATTTACAACCCCGTGTTATCTAATTATACCTAGTTCAAATTGCATTAGCTTGTATATAAAAAGTATTTGAGATACAGAAAGGTTTTATGTTTTATCATGCTGAAACAACGATTGAGACTTATTAATATCTTGAACTTTGGCGTGACTCTTGGTCGCAGGATGGTCGCAGGCGAACTGGGAATCACTAAAGTCCTGAAGTTGTTACAATATGAGTGTAAATCGTCAATATTACTCACATGTAGTTCTCCAGGCTTGGTGCAGTGTTCCTCATGGTCGAGTAGTGCCTCAACGGCCTCCACGAACTCTTCGGAGATGGCGTGTAGCAGGGCGTCCCGTGTCTCCACTCCGAACTCTAGGAGCAGTTCAACCATCTCCAGGTTCTCGTTGTCGATGGCCATCAGCAGGGCGGACCTGTTTCATAGATAAAAAGTGAAACAATGGGAACAACTAGAAGGTATACCCCTTTAAACAAAAAAATATCTAAATAGGTCTACGCACGAGTAATCGGGGAAAATTCATAAAAAAAATCATTGAACTGTCCCCCTCCTCTTCTGTCTCCTCCTTTTCTTAAGTCGGTTAAAAATGCTCACTGTAGAGATTCGTAGCTATTGAAAAACAGCTCGGCCGATTATATTCGAAACAGTTTTATTCTATAATTCATGATTTTTTTAATTTTTTTGGGTTATTCCCACCTGTTACCACCAACTTGACACCAGTGGTAACAACTGGGAATTTTTTTCCCACCTGTTACCACCAGAGTACTTGGTGGTAACTACTGGGAAAAAGAATTCCCAGTAGTTACCACCAATCACTTTAGTGGTAACTACTGGGAAAAATAAATCCCAGTTGTTACCACCAAGTACTTTACTAGTAATGTGCTTGTTTTTAATAGAATATACACAAAATACTTTGCCAGTTATTAATAAGGAGCTAATTTTATGAATATTACTTTATTTATAAAATATATTATTAACCATCGAATTTTACTAAAAATGAATACATTTTGAAAATATTTTTTTAACTTTTTTTAAAAATATGTTGTCAGTATTACCTACTCTGAATTTGAACCAAAAATATTAAGAACTACTCACTTGATTATCACAGGGACAGTTAAAAAGGGATGACGGGATTGACGGGTGACCGGCTCGTAAAAGGGATAACTTTCATTTTTCATCGTGTTGTTTTAACTGATTACGAATCTCAATCCTTTTTTAAGATTATTATAACTACTACAAGGTTTAAGGTACTTACACGAAAAATGACATATTGAAATATTCTTGTTTTGAATAAAAAAACAGTGTAATTCGTTTTTATTTGTAGTATAACATTTTATAATAATTATAGTCTCTGGAAATTGTTACCATTGTATAACAAAATTTATGGCTACTAGGTATCCTATTGCAATAGGACTACTAAATATTAACTTAGTGGTAACTACTGGGAAAAAAAATTCCCAGTAGTTACCACCAGTTTAGTGGTAACAGTTGGGAATTTTAATTCCCAGTTGTTCCCAGTGGTAACAGGTGGGAAAAAAATTCCCAGTTGTTACCACTGGTGTCAAGTTGGTGGTAACAGGTGGGAATAACCCATTTTTTTTGACCCCTCGGATCAATAGTTACAGTACTTAAGTACAATCTTGTTTTCTTCTGGAGATAACCCATCTCCGAAAATATTGACTTTAGAAAAAAAAAACAATTATGAGCCTTATTATTTTTGAAAGACCTATTCAACGATACCCTACACTATATGATTACAGCGAAATAAACACGGGACAGGCGAACAGATGGACAGACAGACATGGCGAAACTATAAGGGTTCCTTGTTTACTAAGGAACCCTAAAAATGTTATCAGTTGCCAACTAAGACTCGCCAGCAAAAGGAAGCAAGTAAAATACAATCTATGGTCCACTTCAAAGAAAGTTAAAACCTTTAATTAAAACCTTTTAATAAAGTCGCATTTCTTTTGTTCGACTGATTTTACAAACAAACCATATTCACCACTATTACCTAAATAGCAAGGTTCAAAATAAAATAATATGGTGGTTCTAATAAATAAAGCTATAGATAATGTAATAGACATTTAAAGGTAGGTACAGTCGGGGAATTTAAATTCCTACCCACCTAAGGATCAATATCGTATAGCAAACAGTCATCATAAGAGCTATCTACTAAGCACAACGTTACTTTGACATATCAGACGCATTCGTTTGTGTTACTAGGCAACTGATAAGAATAAGAACGTTGACATGAGGAACTGTAAAACGTCAAGGCACTGCTAAAAATGGATGACAGTAATCGAAAATCTAACAAAATATATTTCTATCGCTTTCAGTCTTGCTATATTTGAATGAATCAGGAACTCGGAATCAAAGTTTAAATTTTTGATCGTCGACGAATCCAGACACTGGTCTATTACCGCGAACTACGAAATTCGTAAATATCGATCATTTTTCTCTGTCACTCTAACGAAGGCGTCATTAGAGAGTGAGAGACAAATTCTCGAAATTTGCGGATTTCAAAGTTCGCGGTAGGGCCGCTGGTGCCGATATATAGGCTGAAAGCAAAATGTTTCTGTCGATAAACTAACATAATTGACTAAAGTGATAATTCAATAAAAGCATAACGGACGTTCTTTATTCATAACATAGGTATATTATTCATAACAAGAACACAATTTTATCTCATTCAATCTTATTTAATCAATCACTTAACCAGGGTGTTTATTAAAAAAAATAAGTTTTCAACGCAACAAATTAACACAATAGTCATAAAAAAATCAATTAAAAACACGTGTATCCACCAAGATCGCGAATGACCACGCCACAAATGTAATCTTCCGGTTTGAGACCTGGAAAATGCTGTAGATGTCTAGTCAAGATTTAATTACTGACGGGCGAAGTGATGTCGCGCTGCTTTATGAGCCTCGGTCAATGCAATTTTTTTCGCAGGCCGCCTGTGATGAAAATCCATTGCATGTAGGCAATTCCTTATTGTTCTAGGGTGAACGTCAAACATTTCTGCAAACCGTCCTGTTGTCGTAGAGCCATCCAAATTATATTGACGTCGCATTAATCGGCGTTGGTCTTCGGCTAATGCTAGCGGGCGATGGTTATTTTGCCTTTGATCAATAAGGTTTCCTTCAGAATTGTATCGCCGTACCCAACGGCGAGCAGTGTTCCTAATCACATTTAACCAACGTGTTATTTCATTCCTTCCTGTTGTAACTCTAACATTTGCGCTCACAATAATTTCGCTTTTGAAAATTATTTCACAATTTTCTCGACTGACACTGACAGCATCTGCCATGTGTTTAAGTAATTAATTAGAAGAGTAAATAACTTCGTAAAGAGGTTCTATGTGACGTGCAGTGACACTGACAAATAATGGGTATTGACACATGAATACTAAAATTAAAATTTCGACCTTAATGCATCGTGAATGCCTAACAACATTTCTACGAAATGGGTAGGAAATTAAATTCCCTGACTGTACCTAACCTGGTGGGCCTTACGAAGCTACAAGGTAAGGTGGGGTATAGTTCGAGAAATATAAATTGAATGTTTATTTTTACTATAATGTAGGTAGAAAGTTACCAATTTATATTTCACGAACTAGGTATAAGATGTAACGGTTTTTTAATGGGGTAAGACAAAAAGTCGTCCTTCTAGCACAGCGTTTACTGGTAGTTTTTTGTCTTTCTGTCCGTTTCATCTTACCCTTACTTTAGATAGTTTAATAGACAATGAAAGATAACCAAGAAGTCATACTGACCTTCCCAGAGGATCAACGCAGTCCACATTGATATGCTGCGTCTCCCTCGCGCGCAGCAGCACACGTCGCGTGCCCGCCACGTCTCCGCGCTCCACCCCCAGCAGGTACTTCTTCTCGTCCAGAGACAACACCGCCATCTCCTGGTGCGGCCGCACCACGTTCTCCTCCTCTGTCATCCCATGGATACTGTGCCGCTGCATGGAAAACAAAGCTGCCTTGAATAGAGTACTAAACAGTTTGGCCGATGGAGGCGAAGTGCTCGAGTGGAGACCGCGGTTTGGCAAACGCAGTACGTCCACCCACAAGATTGACAGACGACCTAATGAAGATCTGGAGACGCTGGATGCAAGTCGCTTCCAACCGGTGTATGTGAAGATCTAAAGGCGAGGCGTCTGGACGTCTTATAGCTGAAATGATGATGGTGACTAAACAGTTTTGCCAGGCCGAAGTTAAGGATGACCAGAGAAAAGTAGCTTAACTTACATACCTATAGGAATTAAATACGTATAGATACCGGTTAGGTATGCGTATGATTCATATGAATATGAAATTAATAAGTGGATGCTCGCTTTTAGCGGTTAATAAAATTTCATTATTCAGAATCTTATACTCCCAAGCGTCAAGCATGTTCGCTTGTTCGGGTTAAACGTCTAAAGTCGTAATCCATTAAGCCTGGGGGAAGCGCGGTTAACCCTCTCCATTTTCCGTGACTGAATAAAACAAGATATAAAACAAGATAATTGGTATTCCACGGTACAAACTCTCGAGATTCTTCATTATTCAAAAACCGCGAGGACCGGTGTAATGCTAGCGCTGACGCGAATTACCATTTTAAGGGAAGAATATTACACCACGTCCTATCTCTGAATAGAGCGATGTCCGCCACGCCAAGCGTTCAACTTTCTATGATATATATTTGCGGGCAGTTTATGTTAAAAGCATACGGCGATCAATATAAGTCCGATCCATCTATCAAAACGATTATGGGCTCCCGAGGGAGCTGACCTTCTAGACGTGTCGATATTGTTAGTATGAAAAATGATGCAAAATAGGTCACTTGTTGCGATATGCAAGCACGGGCGTCGCCGCCGTGACAAGATGACAGCGCGACGCGTAGGGCGCCGGCCGCCCACTGCCTTGTCACTCGTTATGCAAATGGAGAGGCTCCACATTGTGCGACCTACTCGCCACCATACCCTACCCCCTATTGAATAAAGTCAATAGGTATCCGTCTGTCTGTATTTGCATTCGTAACTCGTGCAAACAACGGGGATAAAATAGAAGTAAGTTCAGTTACGTGATCGCGCTATCTTTGTTGCGGTTGCGGTTTACAGCTGCGCCTTTAATATTTACTCATCATTAGTCAAGAGTAACACTTATTGCCAGGTCGGTAGTAAATACTAAAATACGAGCTTGGGCGTCGTTAATTTCAATTTGTGAACCGTGAGTTCATGCCGGCCATTATTAATAGGAATTGGAAATCTTTTACTTCGGGCGTTGATTCGTTGTTATAAGGTAAAATACTTACTTAGATTTTTTGATGGTTTACTGGAATTAGGTTTAAGATTATCTTGTAGTCGGACAAAGCTTATATTTAAAACCACCAGGGACTAGGGCATTCACTGGGTTAATAGAGTAGGATAAACTCCTTTTATAGAGAGAGCATCATAGTCGTACCTATCTAACTAATTAGGAACAGTTAGGAACATTAAAACCGTGATAAAATAATGATATAATGTCTCGATGTAATACTTTTTCGTCATTTGTATAAGATACCGTGCATCCTTCAAATGACAAAGTAGCACATTGTAACGAATAGAAAATTATGCCATCAAAATTAGGCGGTTGAAACGCTCAGATATTCACCCCAAATATTGAGATACCCTCGCAGATTGTTTTATTAGGTATATGGTTTGCGCCAGCATTTTACACGTGACGCGACGTTCATAAGCGCATTGTGTGTCATGCTTTTGTTGTCTATCGTCGCGTTTGAGACGGCTAAATGACATTCTAATAAATTGAGTGCGAAAATCTCACATATATCACGATTAAAAATATACTTCAACGGGGAATCATCATCATTATCAGCCCACTACATGACAGAGTCCTCTGTTGTGCTGGATATATAGGTATAGACCTCTCCTATCCTAGTATGTACTTAAGCGTACAGACGCATTAAACTAGAAGGTAATGCCCATAATCGCCACGCGGAGTAAGCGCTTTACCGATCGTAGTTAGTAGTGTGTCTACACTGTCTACTATGATGACGCGGCTGCCCATATCATCAATCTTCAATAAATGAATGCCCAGTGACACTTCAATGCCTTAGTCGACTCTTAGGACACTCACGGGAAGAATCGGGTTGATGACAAGCGTATTCTTGCTACCGTCACTACGAGGCATCAACGTGCAACGATGAATAAACGAATGAAAAATGTTTTTCTTTATCTAATCTACAGGCTCAATTAAGCTCCATACTCGTATCAACCTGAAACGTGCCGCAGCCGGGACGCGCGGCGAGTGTTATTATGTTCGATTACGTTATGATAAACAACCTCATTTGCCGAGCCCGTGTGTGTGTGCACGCACACATGTGGCCGTCTCGAGAGAATTGCCGCCACACGAAGGTTAGGAGACTAATGGTATAGCGTATATCGATATGTAATATTTAAATATATTTCAGCTTGTATATCAGGCATCAGGACCTAAAGGTGTACCTACAAATATATCCTAAAGCTGTTGCGGGCGATGAAGGAATAAATTCATAATGTGCTCAAATCCTGTTTTGTTACATTAACCGTATGCCAACCGTAGGTATCTACCGATTTCAGGCAACGTTATGTAAGGAAAACCTATTTTATTTCCCGAATTCATTACAATTCTAAAGTAGGCACAGTCGAAGCATAAATATGCACACAATCCGGATCACGAACGGATGGTTGGAATCCGGACCAAACCACTGGATTGAGCTCCATAACCCGAAAGTCATCTCAACCGAACGTATTCATCAAAGCCGAAATGTACGAGAAGCTATTTAACTTAAGAAACATCGGCATCTCAATCAAAATGATGTGCAAGGTAAAAGAATCTCGTCCGCTTGGAATCCAGTGATTTACAAATGCAAGAGTGGTGAAACATTCATATTCCATTTCGAAGCCATTGAATGTTGTGTTGTGTGTGTAGGCCTAGTGACAACCCTAGCCTAGAGGTGAATAACCCGGGACAGTGCGGGAGAACAGTGCGGGTAGTTCGCAAAACCGCGCCGCTAGGAGGTGTTGATACATTTTCAGTCTGCCTGCGACCACGGTACGGTTGTAACATCATGCCCGAAACTGCAAGATAATATTTAACGTAAGTATGCGATTAAGTGTCGTTTGTCGTTTAAATATTAGTGATAACCCTGAAAGTATAAATCATTACAAAAAAACCGGCCAAGATCTTTTTAAAAGACCTATTCAACGATACGCCACACTACATATATTATGATTACAGCAAAATAAAAAAATCATTCCCAGTATAGAAAAAAAATACATTTTATTCTACCACTTTGTTGGGGTGATTAACCCGTACCAAATTGCAAATTTCTAGTATGCCACTGCGGCCACTGAGCTATGTTGCGGACAGACATACGGACAGACGGACATGGCGAAATTATAAGGGTTCCTTCCTACTTTACTACGGAACCCTAAAAAGAATATGAATAAGCAAACTCGGTTTTATCACCATGCAACTTAAAACCTTAAACCTGAAGTTCATATAACATTTTTTTTTGTTATTTATTTATTTCTATTAGTATTAACGTAAAAATATATCTGCAAACGTGTTTCATGATGATACGTGCCAAAGACATCAAATACTGTGGAAAGAAGGCAATATTTGTATACCTTTTTTTTTACTTTCAACTGAAGAATGGTACCGTACCTATGTACGCTGGAATAGTAAACTCCTATCTCCATTTAAGTAGGAAGCAGGAAGTTTTAGTATAGGTACATTATACCTACCTAGTCAATTCGAAAGTAGCTATTAATATTGCTTATGGATGGAGTCAATACACAACAGCACTCGTCGTCTTGCGAGTTTTGCGATACGGACAGTATGCGTAAAATCTATACCGTCGATACGAATTACTTGCCTGCAAAATTTACATAAATCAGTGTCATTCAGAGAGTGTCGCATAGTCAATAATACGAATACCCAAAACACAATGTACGTGTACTTGTACCTACTTAAAAGAATTTATAAAAATAACAAACCTCATTCCCGATTCGAGTCGAAGTAACAAGGTTATATCAACAAAGGACGACCGCCGCGACTCAGGAATAAATATGAAATACAGCAGTTTATATCTGTCTATAGATAGCTACACGACGCCACAAATTTGCCTTAGAATTTACAATCTATTGCACGATACATTTTGGTGAGTACAGTACTGCGGACCTGTAGCTGTATCATGAGATCGTTTACTTTCTATATGGCTCGCTCGCACTAATTTGCGAGTACGAGCGGGATGGGTAGAAAGGAAACGCGCGTTAATAACGTAGCGGCAGCTCATGGTAGGGCTCATGAAGATGGTAGGTCTTGTATCGAGAAGAGACTAACTATATATCTGTCACTCCAATCGGGTTTCCAATGGAGGGACAAAGAGAGAGAAGAAGGAACATGGTATGCCGGTAGCCGCCTGATGGTATAGTAGCAGGAAGCTCTCTAATACACCAGTTCGAGCGGGAAGAATAGAAATTAAGTCCGCTTTAATAACGTGGTGGCAGCTCTTGGCAAACACACTGAGGTCTCAACGACAAAAACGCAACCGGACCGAGAGTGAAAATGTAATCATTTGCAATGTCCATTAAGATCAGGGCTATCAGCAAGCACATTTTTCCGAGTCGCCTGTCAGATCAAACAAACTACCTGTAACGATATTCATGAAATTAGACATTTATTAGACACGATAATAGTTCGAGTTCCGGGAAAGAACATAGGATTATTTTTTGTCCCGGAAAATAACATAGTTCCCCGGGATATCATAATTATCGTTATACGAATTATAAATGCATAGCAGGGAACTGCTAGTTTTGAATACTTAAATATACCTACCTAGTTACCAACTTCAATATATCAATAATACGAATATCTATAGAATAACATTGATGAAGTTCCAGAAAGCTAGGAACACAATTAGATGGTCCCTATTATGTCTGAAACCCAGACTGTGAGATACCTAAATATAATGATGAACATTTGAACATAAACATACCTACCTAATAAATGCCTATGTTTCCTAAGTTGCTTACCTATGACTAAGACTACCTATGTACATATTATTTGCTGTTCTAATCGGAAATGAGAACGGAGGCAAGATATTGTTTCCTTGGGGTTTGCAAAAAAGCGACATTATTCAAATAGGTAGGTTTGTACCAGCGCTTTTTATGAAATACATTCTTATCTAGATGTTTTTTACAATAACTTCGGTTTGTTACCTTTTTGAACAGTATTCGGAATGTCAGCGGTATCAAAGAATAAATGTAACTATTCTAATTTCTTAGGTAATTCGCAAACACATAAACACGACCATGGACACAGTGCAACTAGAGGTCATGTACCAGATTTGATCGTGGTCATAGGTACCTACTACCCAGGGTATTTTGGAAAATCGTATTGATGAAGTGTTGATCAGGATGAAGTACATACCTTGACCTTATTGTCGAGCGGCCTCGGCTCCGGCGCCAGGAGGTTCCCCATCTCGACGCGGCAGGTGGACGGCCGGCGGTCGGCCGACCCGCCGCCGCTACCGCCCGACATCTCCGACCCGCCGCTCTCTGCACACACGACACACCTTTACAGCTAGGCCTTAGGCCTAACCCAAGTCAATGGCCTAAGGCCAAGCCTAATCACACACAGAACGGGCAGCACAAACTCCCGCGGATTGTATGCCCTCATCATACAATCCGGGAGATATATTTAGAGCATATGTAAACAACGATTTGCGTACCGATACAATATTTAATATGCTAATAACTTCAAAAGCGGAAGAGAAACGTACAGAAAATTAATCACTAGTTTTAACGGGTGGCACGTGAAATGTAAACTACAAATCCATTAACCAGAATGGAAAACACTTGAGTGTTCCAGATAGTATTCCACCTAGCGGATAAAGTCGGGATCACTTACCGGCTCCATCGCCGCGTGCGCCCTCTCGCGCCCTCTCCGAGAACTGCAACAAATCAGACGGTCAGCTGGGCGGGCGGCTAGCGCAGGGCGGGCTGCGCAAGCGCCGAAATTCATATAATCGACAAAAGAGCGCGGTGTGTTACTGTTGACTGAACTCATACGGGAGTAAGTACAAAATTGATTAGATATTATTCGGTAATCGGCGCATTTCAAATCAAACTTTAGAACATTTAGGTACCTACATTATTTGCGCCTGACATGACATTATTGTTTTTTTTTTAACCATGTCGTCGAAATTTCTCCACGTTTTTTGACGGGATCATTTATCTGTCATTTTAGATTTACATGTCTTTTTTGGCCTTTTAAACAGCCTCAGGACACCCTGTGCCTGTGGTATGTACCTATTTGTAGATTGCAGCGCCAGTAGTGATGGACGTTCCCAGTAACTTTTCCAACACAGTATGGGGAATATTTCCAAATGGAAACGGAACTGAAACAGTAACATTGGGAAATTGCCCATCACTAATCGCCAGTCATCACCCCAGGCTCAGTCGCTCCTTGCGCATGGCTCGACTCCAAGCATCCAAGCTACCGAATCTGCACTCGACTCGACGCACGCGGTCCGTGGTGATCTGCCGCGTGTGCCAGCGCAGCAGCTCCTCTGTACAAACTACCGCACGCTCTGACTGCAAGCTACCGCACTTGCATTAGCCGCACGCGTCGCGCGGCGATCTGTATTAGCGAATGCCGACGTAGCGCCTTTAGCGCGCCGCTGCTACAGGCTCAGCCACTCCTCGCGTCACGGTCGACTCCAGTCTACGCACAAGTACCTTCACGCGTCGCAGGGCTCACGGCAATAAGTAGCGAGTGCTGCCCGCGCCACGCTCGACTCCAGTCTACAAGCTACCGCACCTTCACGCGGCGCGCGGCCATTTGCAGCGAGGGCCGGCGCAGTACCTTTAGCACACTACCGGAACAGTCTCAGCCGCTCCTCACGCCACGCTCTACTCCAGTCTAGCTACAAGCTATCGTACCTACACTCGGCGCACGCGGCGCGCGGCGATCTGCCGCGAATGCCGGCGCAGCGCCTTTAGCGGACTACTGCAACAGGCTCAACCACTCCTCGCGTGACGCTCGACTCCAATCTATAAGCTCCAATCTATTAGCACCTGCACTCGGCGCACGCGGCGCGTGGATATCTGCAGCGAATGCGGGCCTAGCGCCTTTAGCGGACTGTCGCTCAGCCGCTCCTCGCGTCACGCTCAACTCCAGTCTACTAAGCTACCGCACCTTCACGCGATCTGTAGCGAATGACGACGCAGCGCCTTTAGCGGACTACCGCAACAGGCTCACAACCACTCCTCGCGTGACGCTCGACTCCAATCTATAAGCTACCGCACCTGCACTCGGCGCACGCGGCGCGCGGCGATCTGCCGCGAGTGCTGGCGCAGCGCCTTTAGCGGACTACCGCAACAGGCTCAACCACTCCTCGCGTGACGCTCGACTCCAGTCTACAAGCTACCGCACCTGCACTCGGCGCACGCGGCGCGCGGCGATCTCCCGCGAGTGCCGGCTCAGCGCCTTTAGCGGACTATCGCTCAGCCGCTCCTCGCGTCACGCTCAACTCCAGTCTACTAAGCTACCGCACCTTCACGCAGCGCGCGGCCATTTGCAGCGAGGGCTGGCGCAGTACCTTTAGCGCTCTACCGGAACAGTCTCAACCGCTCCTCACGCCAAGCTCTACTTCAGTCTAGCTACAAGCTATCGTACCTGCACTCGGCGCACGCATCGCGCGGCGATCTGCAGCGAATGCCGGCGTAGCGCCTTTAGCGGACTATCGCTCAGCCGCTCCTCGCGTCACGCTCAACTCCAGTCTAGCTACAAGCTATCGTACCTGCACTCGGCGCACGCAGCACGTGGCGATCTGCAGTGAGTGCTGGCGTTGCGCCTTTAGAGGACTACCGCAACAGACTCAGCCACTCCTCACAACACGTTGGATTCGGCTCTATTAGTAGACTACTACATGCTACTATCGCACCATCTCTCGGTGCACGCGGAGCAAGGCGATCTGCAGCGAGTGCCAGCACGGCGCCTTTAGCGGACTACCGCAACAGACTCAGCCGCTCCTCGCGTCACGCTCGACCGCAACTTCACGCGGCGCGCTACAATCTGCCGCGAGTGCCGGCGCAGCGCCTTTAGCGGACTACCGCAACAGGCTCAATCACTCGACTCCAATCTATAAGCTACCGCACCTTCACGCGGTGTAGGGCGCACGGCGATCTGTAGAGAGTGCTCTCCGCGCCACGCTTGACTCCAGTCTACAAGCTACCGCACTTTCACACGGCGCGCTGCGATCTGCCTCTAGTGCCGGCTCAGCGCCTTTAGCGGACTACCGCAACAGGTTCAGTCACTCCATACGTCACGCCCTACTCCAGTCTAGCTACAAGCTATCGTACCTGCACTCGGCGCGTGGCGATCTGCAGCGAATGCCGGCGCAGTGCCTTTAGCGCACTACCGGAACAGTCTCAGCCGCTCCTCATGCCACGCTCTACTCCAGTCTAGCTACAAGCTATCGTACCTGCACTCGGCGCTATGATCTGCCATCTGCCGCGAGTACCGGCGTAGCGCCTTTAGCGGACTACCGCAACAGGCTCAACCACTCCTCACGTGACGCTCGACTCCAATCTATAAGCTACCGCACCTTCACGCGGTGCGGGGCGCACGGCGATCTGTAGCGAATGCTCTCCACGCCACGCTCGACTCCAGTCTACAAGCTACCGCACCTGCACTCGGCGCACGCGGCGCGCGGCGATCTGCCGCGAGTGCCGGCGCAGCGCCTCCAGTGCGCCGCCGCCCCGGGCCGGGCTCAGCCGCTGCACTTCGCCCCCATGGTCAGCTTTACTGTCTACTAATCCTGCAACAAACAAATAAGGCATTGGTATCTCGTTCTTTTCCTTTCACTTACGTATAGTACGTACTGAAGGTATGAAATATATAATGTCTTTGCTTTCGCTGTAAAATAGGAATAACGATTACCTACCTAACTATACCGGGGACGGGAAGGCAGCTGAAGGTTTCTAATTGACGAACGATTTACGAAACTTTTTTTATGTTCCACAGATAGGCCATAGATTAAACTCGGAATTATTCGAATGCAGTGTTGCTACCCCGGGATTTTTCAAATTTTTTCGCCTTTTTCTACTGCCACTGGTAGAGAGATAGAGTATTATCAAACGGAATCAGAAAGGGATTCGAAAGTACTGTTCAACAAATTACACAACATTTACGAAGAAAAGAGTTACTTATACATATATGTTAGTGAGTGATTAATTTAATCTATTGTCCGTAAGTTTCTGCACTTAAACTATGAATATGTGAATATAACTCTGAATATACGTGTCAACAGTACTTACAAATCCTAATTCTAATCGCGGTTTGATAATATACAATAACAGCATCGAAATTAAAACCCAAGTCATGAGCATGAGAAAGCTGAGTGAAATTGCCTACCTAAAGTACACATACCTAGTATCTTTTGCAAACTTACCAAGGCGCTTAAATATTGCTTATATACTCCTAATATTTTTCTATACTTAATTCTTCAAAGGGTGTAGCAGTATAGCCTTGGAAAAATACCCCGTTCATTTTCGCTTGAAACACGTGAAATGATGACATAGGTATACAATAGAGTTAGGTAGGTACATAGAATTATATAACTTCGAGCGAAAATATCTATAGGTGTAGGTGTACATAAGAGTAGTGTGATATTAGTGTAGTTTAGGCATCAGTTGAAGAAAGCTGAAGACCGAGTTCAAATCCTCATCCAAAAAATGTCGCCTTTATACCTAGAGATAATATTATTATTATTATATATTATGCACAACACTTTGTTGACGATTTCCAAATTTTGCACAAATAATACTGATACCGAAAGGCTTTATTAAAAAAAATTGCCTACTAAACGAGCATTCGCTATTCTATCCCCCCTCTCTACGAAATTCGATCGTTACCTACACAAAACGTGATTCGTTGATTTCGAAGAGCGGGGGAAAGAACACATGACAAAAATGAATGTGCATTAATTAAATACTATAATACTTACGTAGGTACCTAATAAGTAGGTTTGCTTGCCGTGCCGCTAAACTATCTTATCTAAAGGGAAAAACTTGAAGAAGCTGAAGACATAAGGTGCAACAGTTTTCTTCGAAGAATAACGCCTACTCTCAGATACTAGTGTCAAATTACTATAAGATGGATGTGTTATGGAACTTATTGAGTTTTGATATTAAGTACTATCCGATAAAAAATATAAAGTTTGGTGAAATCGAGCCTGAAGGTATCTACTTAGTTACCAAATCAATATCCTGTGTTTTGATATTGATTCAGTTCAAGTGTTAAGTGATGCCTGAAACTCGAAAACAGGGTCAGGGGTAGGGTAGGTAAAGTACGCTTATGATCGACAAAGTGGTTCAAAGGACCAAAGAAACATGTACCTACAACTACAAGATATATATCAAGATTTCGACACGCCTAAGTTACGACACCCTACACCCTACGTTGTAAAAAAAATACGAAGTGATACCTGCATATTTGAAATTATTTTCTCTGACTGTGTACCTACTTGCTACATACGAATAGATTTTTTGTTATTTTCAATATATTGCAAATTACCTATTGTACAAGTGCAATATTCTATCGACAAACAGACGCAAGGCAATATAAATAAAGCCATCGCTAATTAAATAGGCGAAAATGTGAACAAAGCATTAATATCCATATCCGAACACAACTTATTGTTTTAAAGTTTGGAGTGTGATGATTTTGTTAAATAAAAGATAATTTTAGAATTCGTACATTGTGCATTGGAGGTAATTACCTACGGTACGGTATAACTAACGAAAGTGTTAGAAGCCCGACGCATCAGGCGGAGGGCTTTTAATGACTCGAGTTAGTATTCCGCTTACCGACCGTGATCACTTGCGAGAAAAAAAATAGTATTAAGATAAAATATATTTTTGTATATGCATGATAGACAGAAAGTGTGATGAAAATTATGTTTAGATGTAGGGTAGAATTGTATTACTAACAACCGACCTCCCACTGCATAAGTAGTGGGGTGTCGAGGTTAAAAGGAGGTGTCTGTACGGATAGCGAGCAATGTCGTTGCATCGCGAGTTCTGGACAGATACTTCTAACTATTATCTACCTAATTAATAAAATCGCGTAGTAGCATTGTGTAGGTACTTGAATATAAATTATATTGAAGAGCATACTAAAAAATATATAAATTTACTGTGGAACCTGGAGTTTTAATTAAAGGAGTAATTGTTTAGAGCAATCATAGGTATCTTACGAGTTAAAAAATATGAAATTAGGAGCAGGGTTACTGTCAGTCGGAAAAACAAAAATTGTCCACTCGGTGGGCAAATCTACGCTAAGTAGGTACGTTTTAATTACACTGGATCGTAGACCGGGGAAATTTGATAATGGATGAGGTGGAAAAATTTGAGCTTTCTTTACACTGTTCGCAATTTTTTTTATTGCCGATGACTATCGAAGTTCACTAAACGTTTATTTAACAACATAAACTTGGTTTGACTCTCTTAAGTTGTAAGAGAATCACGAGGATTACCTACTCATGAAATAAAACTATTAAAAACGAATAAACTCGCGTATATTAATTAAATTTAACTTCATCCCGGCGGTTTGAACACTTTACAGGGTTTAATTAATATAAGTACGCGAGTTTATCCGTTTTTATCCGCATAGTTTTATTTCATAAGAGAATCAATAATTGATTCTCTTATGAGTGTGAGACCCAAAATGTAGGTACTTAGGATTTTGTTGGTCAATTGAATTCACTCCGGTATTCGTTTAAGTAATTATAATAATTATTAACTGATGGTATTACTTACTACCATCGTCATCATCATTAAGGTGTTCAAACCAAAAGAGCATTCGCTGTTCTAACCTCCCAGTCTACGAAATTCGATCGGTACACAAAACGTGATTGGTTGATTTCGTAGAGCGGGGGATAGAACAGCGAATGCTCTTTTGGTTTGAACGTACCTTTACCGAACTGTTTCAGAAAGGCAAATTGTACAGGTAAATTCGTGATAAATTCACTAAAGCTGGCACGAATGGATCGAGTACGTGACAGAAAGTGTATCTAATCTATGTGTGGAGTGGATGTCTTAATGCCAGTCGATACAGGTTGGTATAGGACAGCCGCACTTGTGGCCGAGGTGGGTAACGACCTCTCCCTGGCAGCTGTGGTGGAAGCAATGCTCCAAAGTGAGAGGTCATGGAAGGCAATGGTCTCCTTTTGCGAGGATGTGATGTCGCAGAAGGAGGCAGCAGAGCGCAGCAGGGAGGAAGATCCGGCCTCCCAGCCAATGCGCCGCAAGCGCGTGGGGCGGCGACGGTTGGCATACGACCGTCGACTTCCCCCTTAAGGGTACCCGTGGACGGCAGGCTCGGGGGCGCCTGCCGTCTACACAAGGGTCCCTGAGTAAGCAGTGTGTGTGCCATGCGTCGCGCGCAACGAGGAGAAGGGAAGGAGGGATTTTTCCTTCCGGAGATGGGTCCAGAGCCCTGGACAGCCGCTGCGAGGTCGCGGAAGTGTGCTCAGGCGTACCCATGATCTCGCCTTAAAGCGTCTTGGCGGCAGACCGTGGGGGTTTAGTGGGTAGACCAGGGCCTCATTAGCACTGGGAGTCCCACATAACCACCCGTCCCGCCCGGGTGGTATGGGTAACGCATTTCCCCACGAAAAAAAAAAACAAAAAAAAGGTTGGTATAACGTTATAGGACAACCGCATACAAACAGTGACAGATGTAATTCATGTAATTCATTCCATTCGTGCCAGCTTTAGTGAATTTACCTGTAACATGAATACTAACACTCGCGGTCAAATAATAAGGAACAGGTGATTTTTTAAGCATTTCTCAATTTTAAACAATTATTTAAAATTAGTATACGTGCTATCCTTTTTAATATCGGGTTGCATAGTATCTCCTGAATTGATTATCCAATTGAACAAAAATAGTAATAACGTTAGATTGGTACGACAAAACAAAGTTTTAAAGCGTTTAAAACTCCGGAACTTACTTGCTATTTTTTTACTTCGTCACTTGTTTTATTTTTTTGATAAGAGAAACCCCAATATAATTCTACAGGGTGTTTGGCTCGAAGACTTTTAGTTTTTTTTAATAAAATTTACAGTTGGACATAAGTTGATTTTTTACATCTTTCACTAACTTTAAATGGCTGCAACTTTTTTTCCACAATGACTTACATCAAATATCCATTTGAACATTACAAAACAACACCCCTGATAAGAATAATAATAAAAAAATACTTTCATCCGTATTTTTATAAGTTATTTGACTTTTAATGGGGCATTTCGACATTTTTATGAAAGTAAAAAAAAATTTTTTTTTCGTAAACCTTGGGGTCTAGGCCAAATCTATAGGGCTCTGTGAGTAGCATATGACCCCACCTCTTCGCTGTTTTTTTTTGTCCAACCCTCTGCCAAACGCCCTGTATATCAAAATATTCCACCTGTCCCATAAACATTTTAGGTAAATCTGTTTGAAATTAGCATACGAGTATTTCTAGTGTTTTCTATGATAAAATATAGGTACCTTACCCATATTATGTTATGTGACCACGAGTACCTACATATGCGGAGGTTCAAATGGGAAGCGTAGGTATGTGAGCAGAGGACGTCTTATGGCCGAAATGACGATGATTACCTAACCTTACGATGATTACCTAATGTTTAAGCATTTATTAAGCACATTAAGTGAAGAAGAAGCAAAAATGTAATTTGCGACAAATCACGTACAATTAAACCAAGTAGGCTTCAGTAAGTGATACCTAATGATAAACATTATCCTGGACCTAATTTAGAATAAATAAAAAAAATAAAAAAGCGTTGTGCTCTTTCATCGCCTACTTTGACCTTCTCCATTCGTCAATTTCGTCACCATACTCGTAACATCATGTCACTTCAACATGTTGAAGTCAGTATTAACACATCGTCACGGAGGCGTGACTCGAAGTTATTACTTCCTACTCTTTGACGATGTCATTTGGAATGGTGCTGAAAATCTGTAACTCAAAACTTCGAGTTTGCATGATACGAATACTACCCCAAACAAAATCTAAATATTCTAAATATTAATGTACTAGCGACCCGCCCCGGCTGCGCACGGGTACTATACCTAGGTGCATAAAAACCTTCCTCTTGAATTACTCTACCTATTAAAAAAAATCTCATCAAAATCCGTTGCGTAGTTTTAAAGATTTAACCGTACAAAGGGACATAGGTACAGAAAAAGTGACTTTATTTTATACTATGTAGTGAAGCGAAATTTTGTGACGTCATTATCACTTGAATAACATGCCTACTTTGCTACTCCGCGCAATATTAACGAGCTTTTCAATTAGCGCCAACTAGTTATGATAATATATTGTTTATTTTCCCTCGCACTGCAAATAATATGAGAGATACGTGTTTCGCTTATCAAGGAACATAAAGAGGAATATGTTGTCTGCTAAAAGGAAGAATGGAATAGTACATTATGATACAAGTGTGCTAAGTTGATCATTATACTCGAGGCGGTATTGTGCGCGCGAGCTGCAAGCGAGCGCGCATAAGATAGCAGAGAGTATAATGATCAATGCACACGAGTTTCATACGACGTTTTTCAACACACTTGCGAGGAATAACCGACTTTTAGTAACACTTTTACTAACCTTTGTTGCTATGTAATTACTACTTACTTATGTAGGTACTATCCCAAAGTTACGTTTAACCGTTTTATTTTATTCTTGTTCATTACTTGAAGTTCATAATTCACATAAAAGTAATAACAGTAAACACAACCATGAATACAACAAAATAAACGCAACAAACATTTGAAATTCACTCCACTCCGAAGAACAAAATAAATACAAAATTACAAATGGTAACTTTAAAACGGCGCGCGCATACCTAAGGAATTTTTAAACGCGCGCAAATTTGTGAGTCAGCAATCCTATCGACAAACAGCCAATATAAAAAAAAAACTGCGAATCATTAACGTTTATCATAAAATAAAAATACGATAACTTTACATTTAATATAATTACTTGATAATTTGGATGCACAATTTAAATATTTTATTTATTTATTTACGAAAATTTATAGTATTTTGAAATAATATTCTGGATTCCGCTGTTTCTGCCACATGTCAATTCTTTGGTCAATTTAAAAAATAAATATAACCTGACTAAATTCGAATGCTTCATCTACATGACATAATACTTGCAAATGTTTGCAAACGTAATTGGTCGGATTATGTTATTACCGCACTAGAACAATAACGTAATGAAAAAGCACGCGTGTTTAATATCTTGGATTATGAGCCTAATAGCGGTTCAATAATACCTACGTTACGAGCAAGTGTGTTGAAAACATGTTTTTTCTACTCCTGGCCTTTTTTTTGCTAGTTACTTAGCTACGCACACTATTGTAAAGATATACATAATTACATCTGTCAAAAGTCTATAGTCTATTTCTCAAAAACGCACTCTCAGCCGGTATCGTAATGTTGCAGCGATGTTTGGTAAGAGAAGGCACGCGAGATATATGGGCGTCTCTCGCTGCCAGACGTCGTCATTTTCCGACCAGACTCAAAAACGTACTGCGAGCTACCACAGACTGCCACATCACACCTATGATAGACGCCATATTGAATTTGTTCCGATCTTCGAATTTTTACACTGCTACCAACATTAGTACCAGATTATTTATTACAATAATTATAAATTAAAATAATATAAGGTTAAAATATAATTTTAAAAGAAAGGTTTTGTTTTTAAATTATTAATGTGATATAATAATATATTTTTGTACCAATTACAAATTTCATATTATGCAAAATTATTTTTACCTCTGGCAACTAAGCGCGGTTGTAAAGCAAACTTATCCATAGACAATGACAGCTGCTTTAAAAAAAAAACCTTCCCGCTTTCAGCTAGCAGTTGAAAGACTTGAAAGTACTACCGCGAACTTCGAAATCGAGTTTCGATCATTTGTCTCTGTCACTTCAACAAGATTATTATTAGAGTGACAGAAACGGATGCTCGAGTTTTGCGAATTTCGAAGTTCGAGGACGGCCCCCAGTTCTTTATAGGTTTGATTTGAGTCGATTCGCATAGTTTGTGCAAATGTGCAGTGCCTAAAAAATGTGATTTGTTTCATTATAATTATTATTAATTTCTAATGTTCTGCCTGCTCTTTTTGGGAGTGCAGGTATGTATGAGCTAACAATATTATTTTAGTTTGTTTATATAGATACATACTAGGTGTTTATTGGTGACAACTGGAATAGATGTGTGGCGCTCAGTGATGTATGATATTTTATTAGTTCTGTGTATGCTATGTCACTAAGTCGTAGAAAAAGTATAGTATGCAACGTTGTATTATTAGTTCAAAAAATGCTCGCGACGTCTTTAATTGCGATACTCGCCCTTCGGGCTCGTATCGCAACTCACGCCGCTCGTATTTTTTGACCCCTTATAATACCACTATTGCATAAAATACTATTATGCAACCCTTGTTTAAGAGAGGTCAAAAAAAGCGAGTGGCGTGGGTAACAATTTCAGGTGAAGCCGAAAATTGTTATTAAAGACGCCACGAGCATTTTTTGACTCAGTTAAACAATGTTGCATACAATACTTTTTCTACGAAAAGTAAAATTTTCTTACGACAATATGCCTTAAGTCTCTACGAAATTCAATAGTTTTTGCATTTTAATATTATACCACGTAGTTAAGAAAATAATAATGAAAACCATTTCGAGTACATTTTTAGTAAAAGGAAGCACTTTATCGCTTACCAGAACTATATAAAGACGCTTAAGGCAGATAATGTATACGATAATGATAAAAATACAAGTTAATTCGAATTAGGCTTTGTGGTTACCGACTAAGTAGGACCTTTTTCTGAAAAGACTAACAACCCCCTATTTTCATTAACATCTCCTAACCTAACTTAGCAAGCCACTAATTATTATTTGTCTCTTTTGGTCTTACAAATATGTCTATAAGACGGAAAGGGTCAAACAATAATTAGCCGCTTGCGAAGTTAGGAGACGTTTATAAATAAACGAACATTTTATTTAAAATTGGATTTTTCATTGTCCTCACAAAACCAAAAGCGATTTCTCTATTACGGTAGGTACCCTTCATCCCCCTTTCACGTTTCTTTAACGTTAACGCGTTTATGATAATCTACCTACCATACATTCCGTATCATTTCTATAAACACAACTTACACGATCACAAACTGGCGGTGAGACAAGTTTACCTACTTATCTCTGTTACGGCCCCAACACCAATTATTTCAAATTATTTAGGTAAGTGGGATTTTATTCGGGTATATCCTCGACAAGCTGTTAATACAAGACCTGTAAGTATAGCTGTCGCAGCCCCAACATGACTAAATATGCGAGCATCGTTGTTTGCACATAAAGGGGATTGGGTATTTTTATATGGACTAGTGGCGTCATTTTTTTTTTCAGCGGCCATCGTTTATGTTACTATTATTTTGTAGTGCTACCTTAGACTAGCTTATTTACAAAATAAGTTTTGCCGTTAGTAATATCGGAGCCAAGATATAGCCCATCAAACAATGTTATTGGACCAGTGAATATACCTAACTAAGACAGGTTTAGGAGACAGCTTAGACGACTACAGGCTTATTTAACTCGATAATACTACTAATAGTACACCAAACGAAGGAAACTCAGAGGAAAAAACTCGTGTATAAGCGAATTTTGGCATAGTTGTAGGGAATGGTGTTTTAAACCACATACTAAAAGTACTGGTGGTTAGGGGTGGAGCTAACGGGGGGAGGGGGGTGTAAAGGTCCTTATTTTTAATTTTTCGTAAATAACTCGTAAGCCGTGGCTTATAGCAAAAAACGGTCTAGTACATAAGTAATCTACATGTACAAGTAAAAATGTTGCAAAATGGTTTCAATAGACGGTTCACCCTCTAAACACCACAAGGAAACACAGGTGTGATGCACACATGCAAAATGTTTTAACATATTTCCAAATAGGAAATGTACCTAATTCGATTAGTTTTAAGATTGGAATTGTTACTAATGCTTTTTTATGTATACAACACAACATATATTATGTATTATGTGACATTATTTATTTCGGATAAGGGTCCTTATTGTCGATGGCTATTACGTCCGGTGACGTCGTATCTGTATACAAACATGGCTCAATAACGCCGTAAGCGCCAATGACAATAACGTCCCTTTTCCCAGATAACGTCATTTGTAATTTTTAGTATTACGTTGAATTACTTTTTTACACATTTTCTGGCTCGTCGTAAACTTCATTCTCAATATTATCTTGGCGAATCACTCTCTCTAAAAACTATGCCGGGGGATCAAGATGTTCTTGATACCTACCCCATCCCAAGAACCATATAATTGACATTACATGTGAGCAACAGCCTAAGGTCCTCTTCCCAACAACACATGAACAATAATTTCCTAATATTGCCTCTGGGCCTTGTAATCCACCATCTACAGCAACATAAACAAAATACTGTCTTCTGTTGGAGTGCCGCGAATGTATTCTGCCTCTTAAAAGCCACGGATAGATGCAATCGGGATTTTGGTCGCAGAAATTTTGCAAATTGGGTTATAATATTATAATACTTTGTATACCTCAATTACGTAGGATCCGTTTTTGATGTGCTCACCATAATAGCTTCGAGCTTGCTCGATTTGATAGGTATGTGCCCAGTGCGTAAATTATTAGATCGTCTGCCGTTAATTGTGGAAAATCGTCCATTCCCGGAACTTCAGCATTCATCATTTGGAAGGCAGCTCTTCTTTGGTTAAGGTTCTTTTGCAAAACATATTCACTAAGACTCATTCCGATGGATTTCAAAAATAAATGTGAGTCTTTACTATAAAACTTTAAAGTATGATATCTCGGCTCCGATATAACTTAGCTATATGCACTCCATAATAAAATAAGTTTGTTTTAAATTGCTCTTTTCAAATTTACCACTTTCATGAGTGGCCGCCAAAATTTTAAAACGACGCCAACTTTACCCAAACCCCATTTGTACTAGCTCTGCAGGATAGGAAATAGAGATTCCCACAAGCTTACCGAACAACTGCTGAACTCTTTAAGCGCCAGGTGCTGATACAAGGTAAATGGACAAAGCATGGACTCAAGTTATATTAGGGATGAACTCACAAAGTACAAAACGTCTTGAAGTTCAAAGCTCCAGTTATTGCATCGTTAAACTCTTTGTATACGAGTTCCGAGACGAGCCCCATAAAAATTACATTTTAATTTGGTATGGGGCGGCGCCCGCGCGGCGCGAGGGCACACTGGGCGCGCTCGCGTCTAGTGCACTGTTGATATTAGAATATCATGTGTTTACACGATTAATATAAAAAAAATGCAAACGGCTTTATGTCTACGCGTGAGTCACTCTTCAAAAATAGCCCTGAAATTTGATAAATAAAACTGGAAACTCGCGAACCGTTTCTTTTGATCGTCTGTTTGGTAAATACGGCTATAGGATAGCACTAAGAATTAACGAGCCACTTCTAACGCCGATCAATGGGTGAATGGGCACAACTCCAGCTCTAAGTGGGGAATGAAAACAGAATGATAATACATTAGCGAGTGGAGCGGTCAGTGGCGGCACAGGGCTGCCGCGACACTCACGCCACTTCACTCGCGACCAACGCGACCATCCATCAATGACACGACATGGGAAGCTTTTAGGACGAGTAGCTTTCACTGCAGGAAAACACCGGCCGGAAACCCTTTTTCGCTCTACCTAAAAAGCAAAACTGTCGACAATTAACGGCACTTTTGTAAAACGACATAGTTATAGGTACACCCACCTGTCGCGAGCAACGAGAAGTCTGTAATCTGCGCGCAGGTGGTGCTGGACCACTTGTTTGTGGCGCCGAGAGCAATAAATCCTTTATTTAAACTTCCGCCGCCTAAGTAATAACTTACAAAGAGCACTTCAGTACTAATACATTACTTCCTTAATAAAGTAAAAAACTTTGCAAAACGTCATATAAACCTTTAGGAACTTGTTTTGAGTGAGTTCCTTCGTCCAATTAATTTTAAAGCATGGCGCGGCGCGCTGCACGCGTCATGTGTGAAAGCTGACAGAAGGTTTGACGGGTGCAGGTGAGTGCGCGCGGCGAGCGACTGCGGGCCGGCGGCGGCGGCTTCGCTCGTAAATCTATTTGTGCAGGCTGCAGGCTCGGCTGCTGCGGGCGCGGGACGAGCGACCGTGGCCCGCGCGCGCCGCGCACTGCCGCGCCCGCCCGCCCGCGCCGCCGCCGCCGCCGCCCGCCCAATCCGACCCACGAAAATCAATTGTATTCCACGCGATTATTACTTTGATCGTTTTATCGATTGTTTCACGACTTTATATCGATGGAAGGAAGTGGAGGATTAAACCACCGGCGTCAATGTAAACACGGCCGTGAATGCCTACGGATTACAAAGTTGGAGATATGCAAATAAGAGGAACTAGATACTTCGGCAAACTTGATTGTTGTTTGAAAACAATAATTTGAGAGAAGTTTGAAGTGGGAAAGTTATCAGGAAGCCTGCTAATATTGTAAAAGACGAGTCGGTAACGATAATTCAATAAAGTACGGTTTACGTTATAAAAGCCATCAAAGATCAAATGGCCGTAAATCTGGACAATTTTTGGCACATTCGTCGGAGGTTTTATTCTTACTAAAGTTTTGATCTCGTCTAAGAGCAAATTTATTGCTTGAGTTGTTTGGCTAGCTTATTATTACAACTTGGTATGCGTTGTTTTTCTATTGGAGTAATTCATCATTCTTATTTTGGTAACGGTCTAACTTTCTAGGTATCTATAAGTATAGCTTATCCAACATTACTTGCTCAATTTTAACAAAATTAAGTTCGCCGGTTTTCATAGTTTTAGGTGGTGGTAGTTTAAGGTGATTTTTTGTATGTTGTAGTATAATTTATTTCCGCCGATTACGGCGTGGATAACTATATAATTTATTTCAAAAAAACACAAGCAAAAATTACATCACAGAAAAGACCTTTTTATCCGTGCGGTGACGGAGTAAGAATACAAAAATCACCGCCCCTCTCTTCCCGTGGGTGTCGTAGGAGTCGACTAAGGGAAATACTGAGTAGCCAGCTTCTCAGCCGGTGGTAGGGTATTTTTACTAGTACCCGCCTGGTTGGCTACCACCGTACATTCGGTGTAAACGCCCGTGAAATGACTTACCTTCGTGTTTGCCGTGTTTCGGGGTCAGCCGGTGTATTTACCAGCTTCTAGCGGGCCAGCAAGGCGGTGGCAACTAACAGGTTACTGATTGTCTCCTGTTCGTTGCCGCCGCGATTTGGGCTCTACTTTTCACTTACGATCAGGTGGAGTGGAGCCACTTTGTTGTGCCAACGTAATTTTTATTGGGTTGGCAACGCGCATGTGACACCCTGAGGTTGCAGGCGCCCATAGGCTACGGTGACTGTTTTCCATCAGGCGGGCCGTATGCTTGTTTGCCACCGACGTGGTATAAAAAAAAAAAAAAAAAACCTTAAAAATTAATTATTAAATTTAAAAAATGTCCCAGGTCCTGCTGGGGAGGTTTCTGAGTGCCCAGAAGGCCGGCTGTATTGCCGGGCTGGGCTGCTATGCTAAGTTGTAGTTTTTGATAGATTCGTTTAATTTTAATTTTACATTTGTAGAGAAATGTGTTGCGTTATATTTAACTGTCGTCAGCATTCAATTTGTTTCAATTTTTTGGTTAAACTAAGTTTTGGTTTGCGTGGAGTTGCGAAAGCTAAACCTGAGGTCAGAATCACTTTCCGAGAACATGTTAACATAATACTTATAAGCCCGATGTCAACTTTTAAATACTTACCTGACCCCCAATGCGATTCAAATGTTTAAGGGCTGTCAATGGTCACATACTCCGTAGTCGATTTTTTATATGTAAGTACTTAGTCAGCTTGATGAAAAACGTAGCGAATCCTGAAAATCCTGATTTATTACTCGTCTTCTTTGAAGTCTCCAATCCAAATAGCTAAAGATAAATGTACCTTCTAATATTGCATTTGGATCACGTCACGGTCATTGATCGAAGACTAACGAATATTGCTAATGTCTCCAATAGGCGCCCCGTTTTTCATTATTTTTTCTTTTCTCTTTCGTTAGGTATCGAAACACGAAGAAAATTATATTACATTGTTTTCTCTACTTTAGGCGCACCGCAGCCCTCGAAACTCGACACAATCATCATCAACATGTAATTTGATTATGTATATTGCTCTTCCTAACAGCATATTTATGAAAAAATCTCAATATAATCCTCGGCGCGCCTTATTATGTAAATAGGCAGTGTAACAGCCGCTCGGAGCTACGGACCTCCATAAATCACGAGTGCTTTTATTTCCGCTTCCGGCGCGATCATCGCTCGATCCTCAGATCTAGCTACGAATGTAATGTAGGTACGTATTCTTAATACGTTCTAAGAATGACTTTGTCAAATAAGGTATGACGTGAAGAGCTAGTTTTATAAACTGTAAACGAAACTGTACCAACATGGAATTAAAACTGTGGTGTGGTTAGTTAGTTCAATTGTTTTTTTTTATTTTATTTTTGTTGACTTGATTTGATTAATTTATTTATTGTTAATAATTAATTGTTAATTTGACTTTGCAATCACGTTTAATGTTATATTTCTTTATTCATTATTATAACCGAATCTTATATTATAATCTATGTAAATCGAATTTGTCTTTTACAAATCACATTGGGCAGGACGAAGTTAGTATAACATAATTTGAATTGAGAGCCTAAGTGAAATGATTTATTATAATAAAAATGAAATTATCATATGTGATACTTTCATATATGACGTGATGATCTATTAGCACCTAAATGAAATATTCTGTATTTTGATTTCATAGCTGTCTATGTATTTAAGTATCTATATGTATCTATCTATTATATAGTATATGGTCGCCTAGTACCCACATCACAAGCCTTAATTGAGCTTACCGTGGGACTAGGTCGATTTAAGTATGTAAGATGTCCCAACATATTTATTTATTTATTTAATGGTTGGTAGACTCTGTCGTTAGCGGGAAGGATCGTCGTGCGTCGATCGTCGTTCCATTTCACCCTGTAGAAGTATACTTACTTATAAAAAAGTCCAAATAACAAAGTGACATCCAATTTTCCTTAAAAAGCCCATCTACGAATGCTAAGCACCCGAACACTTACGTATCGCCTTGAGCGTTATCGGAATCCCCTCTAACCCGAACCGAGCTTTATTGGTGAGAGTTTTATCGAAGTATCCCCGTGAGCGTTAATCTCGTTCAGAGTCCTTACTAGTTGGTGTGCAAAAAGTTTTGAATGTAATACCTAAGTACACTCAACCAAATGGAACCATAGGCCATTTTTTTAGGATTCCGTAGCCAAAATGGCAAAAACGGAACCCTTATAGTTTTGCCATGTCCGTTTCTCCGCAGCATTTGTCGTTTGCCATTGTAACGTATCGACATCAAGTGAAGATAATTCTTGCTTTCATTATTTTTGTAGGCGTTCGATTTAAAATATCATGACGTCGCCGCGTACCACGTGACCTACAATTGTACGTCAGTGTTTTCATTCAGGATACTATGGCATTAAACAGAGCGGATAGAATTTCAACCAATCAGATTCGAGCTAGTTTATTGTTAGCCAATGGTAAAAGATGTTCAGTATGAGGTGATTCAAAGACGTCGAATGAACGAACAATTGAGGGATTGAGAATGAGAGTTGAGAGAATCTGACTTAAGGGAGTGTAACAGGTATTCGAGGCTTTTTCTTCAGCAGAGCGTCGAGTCGTAAGGAAGTCAGTGAGTTTAGTTCGTAAGGCATATCGTGTTTAGAATTGTTCACAGAGATAGCAGGCAGGCTTTACGGCAGCGGAGGCATAGGGCGAGTAACACCATTCCTGGGCGTGATTCGAAGATAGAAATGCGGGATCACCCGGCATTTGGGCGCACCAAGGAAGCACCAGCATGGATATGGTACGTCGCCTCTGGCATATTTTATATTTATAGGAATTGCTTTGTGATAGTGGAATAATAGGTGCATCGAATCATACGGGATCCCAGCGATATGTTAGAAAGTGGGTAGATTCAGATTCGTTGTGCTTCGGAGATGAGCGTGCTCGAATATCTAGATTCTATTATGTGTGTTCAATTGTGTTTTAATCGTGTTTATTCATAGTTTAAATATTGAATAGTTATTATTCCGATATACTTTCGACAATGCTTTATAGAATTACTAAGTGGTAACGAACCGTACTGGTCGATTAGTGATGACTATAAGGTTACGGCAAACCGACACAAGGGCGAACGTAAGTTATTAATATTCATTTAATACGGATTGAATTAGTTTTAGCTTGTAGTTGGGGTCCAGCTTGTGTGAGGGTATCTGGATACAGGGCCCGTGTCTGGATGGTTTTCATACAAATTGAATCTTAAATTGCAATCTATGACAGGAACATAATAATAAATCATTGCTTGTGGTCGTTGTGTGTACGGTTGATTTAATTTAACTAATTTACTTTTATAATGTTCATCGTAACTGCAATACGAACATAATCGAGTAACATTTTAATAATGTAACATGGTTATCTAAATAATTCTGTATTAATTATTCGGTTGCCGTATTCTTTAGTCGACAGTAGTAAACCAGTGGAACGCGCAGTATTATGATTCATGTAGGTTGTATAGATACGCCACGTGTTAACACGTTCAATACGGTAGTGGGTATTTCGACTTCGTACTAGGTATGGTTAGTTACAAGTTAAGCCAATTGCATCAGTGTTAAAATGTGATGCTTACAAAGTTAATAATTTAATAAACTGTTTTATAACGGCGTTTTATAAATACTTTAATTTGTTAATAATTCATAGTGTTTGCCTTAAATTTGGTTTGAATTCAGTTCATTCTACTTATAACACCATAAACATTAACATCATCCTTTGAGTTATGGTATTATTTTAGTAGACTGTTATATCTAACGCGTTCACTGCGGTTGGGGGTCTTTCGACCCCTTACAAGTATGGTTAGTTATGAGCCTAGCTAATTGCCGCAGAGAAGGTGTTAAGATAATTATTTTCCGTATTAAATGACAGCCTCATTATATTATAGTGTACAAATGTTGGTAGGTAATTAAATAAAATATTTCTCATTTCCGGTCCATGTCCATCGGCGAGAGGCATAATTATATCATCCACGGGATCAAGGGTGTGGAGATATCTGCAATTACATCAGCATCAAATACCCCATCGGTCGCAAGTGACGCTGAAAGGCGTCTGCCATTTTATCTTGACTGGACTCCGTTGAACTGGTGTGTTGCGTCTGGTTTATTTAATAGTTAGGATTATCTACCCTTCAAATTAATTAATTGTTTGCCATATTGAAAAATATTTCTAAACTTAAATATATTATATTAATGTTGTGTAGAGCGGGCTAGGATCTGGTTTAATTGAATCCCACCATTTAATGAGTTAATTGATTTTTATTTAGAGTTATAATTTATTATTCATCGATTAAACAGAACATTTCATGGAGAATAATTGCTTGATTAGTTTTGGTATTTGAATCACTCCTTTAGTATTTTTCTATTATTCCGTTCAATCATAATCTGTGATGACTCCGTCGAACTGGTGTGTTGCTTCTGGTTTATTTAATAGATATAATTATCTACCCTTCAACTTAATTGTGTGCCATATTGAAAAATATTTCTAAACTTAATATATTATATTAATGCTGTGGAGAGCGGCTAGGATCTGGTTTAATTGAATCCCACCATTTAATGAGTTAATTGATTTTTATTTAGAGTTATAATTTATTATTCATCGATTAAACAGAACATTTCATGGAGAATAATTGCTTGATTAGTTTTGGTATTTGAATCACTCCTTTAGTATTTTACTATTATTCCGTTCAATCATAATCTGTGATGACTCCGTCGAACTGGTGTGTTGCTTCTGGTTTATTTAATAGATAGAATTATCTACCCTTCAACTTAATTGTGTGCCATATTGAAAAATATTTCTAAACTTAATATATTATATTAATGCTGTGGAGAGCGGCTAGGATCTGGTTTAATTGAATCCCACCATTTAATGAGTTAATTGATTTTTATTTAGAGTTATAATTTATTATTAATCGATTAAACAGAACATTTCATGGAGAATAATTGCTTGATTAGTTTTGGTATTTGAATCACTCCTTTAGTATTTTCCTATTATTCCGTTCAATTATAATCCGTGGTCAAAATTATTAACTTCTTATTAATACCTGTTATAAACATGATATTTTCTACTTTCCGGTGTTTCGTGCGTACGAGAGAGAGGGCGCCATGTACAGACGGCATCACGACACCGCTACACGCGCGCTTCGTGTTGGGTCGACACTGCTCAGCTACTCTATACATTACGACGCCATATACAGCTACTGTATCTTTGTGCTACTGCTCACGTGAGCTCTACGTGTTGCATCGCCACAGTTATACCTACATTATAATCGTCCGTTTAAGCGGGTATCGGTTTCATTTAGAATTAAGGGTATTTTAGATTTAACATCTACCTACGACATAACTACGATATTCTAATATAATACATAATTATTGCTGTTTACATCGTCTTGATTGGCAATGGACTGCTATTCAATATCTTTATGCTCAATGTGATAAATAATGGCTGTGAGCAGTTCCTCCAATTACTTGACTTATTTGGATGCGACTCTTTGTTAATGAATCGCGCAGTAATTCAAGTAGTTAATTATAAATCGTTGGTCTATCAATAGTATATTAGAAACTATGAATGCGTGATTCATTACGATGATTACAAACGGTATAACGTAACGTGTGCGTTATGGAGTTGAGACTCTTATAAAGTGATCCAGATTTAATATTGGCAACAAATTTATTGTGGTTCAAGAAACTTATTCTGAAACGTTTAAGTCTATATTACCCTACTGTCAATTAAAGCTATCTACATCAGATAACGGTACACATAAATTCACAGAAATTATTAAAATGCTAAATTGTTATTCTGCATTGGAATTGACCGCATTTTAACACTAACGTTGTAGTTAATAGGATCCGCAATACATTCCTTTGATAATGTGATGCAGTACAGTTACTGTTGATTGTTGAAGGTATGGTCGTGGCGGTTTATAGTGTGTTCTTATGAGTCATCTAGTTTGTTAGGCGACCACGAGTTTCATGGTAGAACTGCGGTCTTTATTTGAGGTTCGCGCGAGATCCTTGAAAAGGGTGATTCGCACAACTTTAACTCGCGAAGTAGAATGCTTGCCCGGATCTATTCGGACAAGACATCTAATTAGCATCCGATCAGAAATCTGTATCTTTGTTTGCTAACATTTGTAGTTAAAGACCCCAATTATATATTTATAACCAAACTTTTATACCATATGGGCGAGACTATAAAGTGTGAAGCTTAACGATCTTACAGACTATTGACTAGGTTGTCTCATGCCTTCGGGCTGGGCTTGCTACCATGGAGCTTGAATAATACTGAGCATTGATGTGCAATTCTCAGTAGTATGGTCATACTTGGTCCGTTCTTGCGTAATACGGTTCCTGAATAGAAAGTCGTCGATGGGGTCGGGCATTACATTCCTTTGATAATGTGATTCAGGCTACTGATGATTGTTGAAGGTGTGATTATGCCCGGTTTATGGGGGTATTCTTACATGTCATCTAATTTGATAGGAGACTACGAGTTTCATGGTAGGACTGCGGTCTTTATTCGAGGTTTGTGCGAGATCCTTGAAAAGGGTGATTCGCACATTCTACACCGCGAAGTAGAATGCTTGCCCGGATCTATTCGGACAAGACATCTAATTAGCATCCGATCAGAAATCTGTACCTTTGTTTGCTAACATTTGTAGTTAAAGACCCCAATTATATATTTACAACCAAATTTTTATACTATATGGGCGAGATTGCAAGTGCGAAGCTTAACAATATTACAGACTATTGACTAAGTTGTCTCATGCCTTCGGGCTGGGCTTGCTACCATGGAGCTTGAATAATACTGTGCATTGATGTGCAATTCACAGTACTGTGGTCGAATGGGGTTCTGTTATAGGTAATGCGGATTCTGAATAAGACAGCTTGTCTCATAACATTATGGGAATCTTTAAGTCATACGACATACATACTAGAATATTATATCACGTTAATTATAATTGTAAAACATACTACCTACAAATATATTATATATATACATATGAACATCTTGAGAGGGATATTGTCACATTCTTATTCTTAGTCTCGGAATTTGTATCTTCGGATCTATTCCTAGCGTTTGGATATTCTTGGTATACTGACATACCTGAGGGTTTTGCATCGGCTTGCAGCTCTAAATACCCAATATGGTTTATATAGAATCGGTCCACGCTGAGGCTCTTGTCCAGACTTTGCCCTTGATATGTATGGGTTTATTAACACTGTATAAAACATAATCGTCATCTATTTAATAAGTTAGTTTTAAGCGGTTTAGTAGTATACATATTCAAATGTGATATCACGTTAATTATAATTGTAAAACATACTACCTACAAATATATTATATACATACATATGAACATCTTGAGAGGGATATTGTCACATTCTTATTCTTAGTCTCGGAATTTGTATCTTCGGATCTATTCCTAGCGTTTGGATATTCTTAGTGTACTGACATACCTGAGGGTTTTGCATCGGTTTGCAGCTCTAAATACCCAATATGGTTTATATAGAATCTGTCCACGCTGAGGCTATCGTTCAGACATTGCCCTTAATATGTAAGTGTTTATAATAACGGCTTAGCATTAAGATTGTGTAGAATATTCAAATGGCTTGGATAATATTGTGGTTGTTGGAATATATTTCGGACATGGACTTTGTAACATTTCTCATACCTCAGAGGATTTGGGTTATTACTTATCATAATGTTGTCCAATTTACCACTAGATGATCATGCTATTATCAATATTTTATTATATTAATTTTTATTTTTTCGTGTGTGTGCAGGTTAACCTTTGGCGTCAGGTTTTTGTACCGTCATGTTTTCCTGACTTAGGTATTTGGCCCTAGCAATCATGACGGTGTATCTCATGAAGTCCTAACCAGACCAAATGAGATACAGAGCTTGTAGAGTCCTTAGATTTAATTGTAAAACTAATAAGAAATTTTAATTTAATAAATATTTTCTTTTTCCTCTCTATACCTTGTTTATTTTATACTTTTCCCTAAACTTTAGATTTCCCTATTACACAGCTTTATTGGAGCTTCATAGTTTTCACATTTTCAGTAATGAAGGTTATAGCCCATGTAGGATGTTACACCATAAAGCCACTTTGTCAGTTTATTCATATGAAGATACAAGGAAATCTCGTCTTTATGGTAAGCGACATTTTATTAAAAACTAACACATTTTTTCGGATACTTACGTCCCTAACAACTGGTGAAGATGATTTTTTTTTGTTGTAATCCTATAGTTTGGGGTTTCATTGAATAGATCTCTTAAAAAGAATAAGGGTTTTAAAAAACTTTTTTTCTAAAGTCAATATTTTCGGAGATAATCGCTCCAGAAGAAATAAAAAATGTATCTTCGCCCTCTAATTTTTGATCCGTAGGTCCAAAAAGTATGAAAAAACTGAAAAAAGTCATGAACACTGGGCTTATAGAATACTTTAAAATAATACCTAGGTAGTTTAAGTATTGTTTTTAGACCCCAAAAAGAGAATCCATGCAAATGTTTTTATGATGGAAAATTTAATGGTCTTTCTTCTGTTTTTATATGTTAATAAGTGTGCCAAATATCCTGAAGTCACACACAATATGCAAGTACAAGTGCGATGAACAAAAAATAAGTTACGCAAACTATAATATTTCTTATACCGCCAACCGATGGTAAGGGCTAGGGACACAGGTGCGAGTCTCATTTCCGAGATCGAGGCTTAGCGTGGCTTAGCTGCGTTTCCGTTACGGGATTGACTGGTACCTACCCACATATTGTGAGCGAGTGTGGTTCATTTTCACATATACAGGGTGATTCCGGGGTCATGGAACAAGAGTTAAGAGTGATCAGGGTACTAGGGACGGTCACGCTGAACAACGTTCACTATGGAGACAACCAAGAAATCGCGAAAAAAAATCTCCTAATTATGAGTTAATTAAGCCTGTTGTAATGTTAGTTAAGTATTAATTAAATCATAATTAGGAGATTTTATTTCGCGATTTCTTGGTTGTCTCCATAGTGAAAGTTGTTCAGCGTGACCGTCCCTAGTACCCCGCACACTCTTGCTCCACGACCCTGGAATCACCCTGTATCTTATGGTCTTTAAACATAATATCATCAATTTTAAAAGGCTTCTATAAATTGGCGCTACACGTGTTTAAAGTTAAGGTATAAAAACTTGAATGACTCTAGACAATATTATCTTAGGATTAGGACCTACTATGTAGTTTGTGACAGTGCGCCAATTTTCTCAATACAATTATTTTTCCAAATCACGAAAATTAATCGGATGTAAAATGAAGTGATTTACGAATAATAATTATGATAAAAGTATTAACTTATTTTAGATGTTGCTGATACGGTTTTTTGGCTGTATTTTTCGTGATCAGGCCAAAAAGTTATTTCATATGAAAATCGTTACATTATATTCTTTCATGAGCCATAAAGGTGTCTCTTTGGAGAGGGCGTCGTTAATGTGGTCGCAGGTACTTATCATCGCCATGAGATAATATTGGCAAGTACCTGTAGAAAGAAGTGCATTGTCGAAGCCGTCGAGCGCCACATTTTGTTGGCAAGGTGCTGGGGGCTAATTTCGAAAGTCACATAAAAATCACCATTATTTCCATCATTATCAAGATTACCCTTGCGAAATTATCCGAGCATTTCTAACATTCCCCTGCCCCTGAGTAAGCAATAGGTACTGGTAATCGGTAAGTATTAGTTATTTTAGCACCCTACGAGAAATGCACATTCAAAAACCGGCCAAGTGCGAAAGTTCATACACATGAATGTTCAGATTACCTATGATATTTTAAAATACTACAGACTGTTTTCCTGTAAACTATACGTAACGAACAATTTTCTGTATTTTTTGCAAATTATTAAGCCCAGTAGTTTTGGAGAATTGTAATTGTTTGGCTATTATCTATTTTAAATAAGTTCGATAGTATTTATATATTTAAAGTCCTATTTGATGTATCACATGATACAAATTGCAAAACTTTTATTTATTTATTTTCTGAATTACCCACCAAAATAAGCTCTCAGATTTAAAAATTAATTTATGTGTTCATCAGTGGGGATGTTTTTTTTATTTTGTTGTAATCCTATTGTCTGTTATCATTGAATAGGTCTCTTAAAAATAATATGTTTCTATTTCGAACATAATCGGCCCAGCCGTTTTCGAATAACTACGGAACCCTATACTGAGCATGGCCCGACATGCTCTTGAGTGGTTATTTCCTTTTGAGGTACGGAACCCTAAAAATCCAAAGTTTAAACTGCGCCAGAGGTGCAATAGGTACCGAATGATCCGTTCATCTCTATATTCAGTAACCGTACAATAAGTTGAAAAGTAAAGGATACGTTTACTCGATACGTATCGTAAAACGGGGTAAATATGAATGACGGGGTAAATAGGAATGTAGAGCAAACTGGTTGTTAGCCCAGGACAAACAGTCCAGTTTACAACAGCAGATTTTTTCATATGTGTTATTCTAAACTGGACTGTTTGTCCTGGGCTAACAGACTAGTTTACTCTACATTCCTATTTATCCCGTCATTCTCATTTACCCCTTTTTACGGTAATGCATTCTACCGCACTCACGCTGACATATTGGAGCGAGCGCGATGGCCTGTTTTACGTATCGAGATAAATTACCGAACCGATACTGGCAAAGTCATGGTACGGCTACAGTAGCCGTACGATAAGCTTGCGCTGCGTTAGGCTCCGTTTCCACCAGACATGTGCCAGGATGTGTTTCCATTCAAATGACACCTCAGTCGACTCATTAATAGGTGTGAAACGCAGCCTAATAAGGCTTTACTTTCTATCTGGCTCTCTCGAACCAATACGCAAGTACGAGCGGGATGGAAAGAAAGTAAACGCGCGTTAATAACGTAGCGACAGCTCATGGTACGACTAGAGTTTGTATTCGGCGCGCCTTTAGTCGAGAGGCTATTCGCCCCGCCGCGCCGCTCCCGCCCTACATTCAGAGGTCAGCCGAGATAAGATAAACACTGATAGCCATCGTTATCGACACGCCGTCGTAATTGTCCTTTTCAACTTTAGGGAGACGTAGAACTGCACAGCGGGATAGATGCGGCCTTTATTTTACCGGAATGATATAATTGGGTCACATGTCAATTAGGATCACGGCGGTGAAGATGTTCAAAAGTAAGGGCTTTCACCATTAATTTATATTTCAAACTTTTCTTTTAAAAGATCTTGCAGCCCTGACGTTTTAATCAATATGTTCCTTATTTTAATATGTTTAAATCTCACGTTAACTACTTAGTTATTATTCTAGGGTAGATAATTAATTCGAGAATGAGAAATGTCATCTCATCTAACAACAACTTCTGAAAATTTGATTAGGAAGCAAGAACCTTCTACAAGGTGTTTTTTTTATTTGCGTTAAATTTAAGGGAAGCTTCTTTAGGTCGAGTATCATTATGTCATAACATAAATAATTATGTTATTGAATTTTTTTAAATATAAGTTTCATGACTGAACACTTGAACTGCCATTTGAACCTGAAATCAACCATTATGTTATAAGGTTCTGTCACGCTTGCCATGTCATTTATTATGTACATAACGATTTTTAATTTTTATATTTTACTACAATCGATATTGCTATTAATCGATAGGTATTTAAAGAATTAGCTTCTGCTCAAAATTTTAAGAAAATAAAAATATCCTGATATTCTCGCCGATGCCCTCTTCCAATTACCTACTTAATTTTACGTATTTTCTTCAGTTATATTATTTATTAGCGATAGAGGCCAAACTTTCGGGCAAACAGGGTGTCATCTGTTGGACATTAGCACTTTGCTCATTTACGAACTTTATTTGTAAACTCTTGAGTATAAAGTATGTAACTCTACCATTCGCCTGTATAAAACGAAAAATAAATAATTTCTTAATCACCCACTTTTAGAACACAATCTTGATATTATCAGCAACTTAATCGTTATACAATTTTAGTATTTTTTTTCATATTTATTAGTATACCTAAACGTAAAAATATATTTGCGAACGTGTTTCACGATATGTCTCAAAGACGTCAAATGCTGTGGAAAGTCAGCCATATTTGTTTAGATTTTTTTTGTGTTTTTAGACGAACAGTATAATTCATATAGAAGGCACCTCGATGAGAGAAACGAATTATTTCATTTATTTATCTCGGCGTTTCGGCTGTTTACTTACCCATACAGTTTGTTACCATCATACAGATTTTTATTGAATCCGAACAAGACGGAAGTTTTTTAACCATCACCATGCGACATTAGGTTAAAAATTTGATTAAAAAACGCGGCGTTTGACAACAGCGGTATACACGCGTTACATTAACCGTTAGAAGGAAATATAATTTGTAATGTTAAATTTAACATTTGTGATTGGTTATTTCCTATAAGGCTAGTAATGCCTATTATTACCCATTTTTGTTAAACCCCAGATCAAGGTAGCACACTGTACCTATATCTCGGGTCGGTAGCATGTCTGTGGTGAAGATTGCAGGGAACCGTGAAATAAGGTTGCGCAAGACGGTCGTTGGGAAGAACCCAGTGTCCGGCAATGGACTCTTTCGACTGAATCGATGATGTTCAGATAGTAAATTTTCTAGAAAAAAACAAAAGACTTCCATGATGGTGTCGTGAAACGACCCGCTGAACAAAAAAAAAGTAGGTAAGTATAAAACCAAAAATTCATGCAGATAGTGAAAGAACAAGTCTAGTTACTGTATCGAATCCAGAAGGTAGAATCTAAAACTGTAGAGCTCGCAATAGGTAAACTATTTCTTACCACATTTGTTAAGTATTTGTGCCGATCGTAAAAACATGTACATTTAGTTATGGGCTAAAATGGAGTGAAATCAAAACTTAAAGTCACTATTTTGTGCTACGAATAGTTTGTATGACTAAACGTGACACTATGGAATGGAAACGATCGTGATTTTATTTTCTTCTAGTCTTGTAGACCTCGCGACCATAATAAAATAGGTACATATAAACTACAAGAATACGAACACAATGAAGGTGGCTAAGTTTTGTTTTCATTAAAGCCCTTAACTATGCACAGTTCTTTGGCAATCGAAACATTTTAGGTATAGTTCGGGAAATATTATTTGACCGACTCTTATCTTACTTACGACCTTTTGTTTTGCATCATTAACAATAAAAAAGCGCTAGACTGCAGACGGTCAAATAATATTTCCCGAACTATACCTACATACATATATTTTATTATGTATCAGCTATTAAGCCCATTGAGTATAGGCAGATGTTAATGTCCAAAAGGACTCACTCAATTACACGAAGGTTAAGAGGATGGATCCCTTAAAGTGATAGGTAATTTTACTTTGAGGCTATTTTATTATGTAGGTACCTACCTTCTGTCGGTCCTGCCACAGAATATATAACAGGCAAGAACCTTTTAATGAAAGAGGGATTACTTAACAATATTTATGCTGAAACACGGGTCTAAAATAGTGTAAAATGGTAATATCATCAATTAAGGCAGCCTGTGTTAAGGCAATACAAAATACTTGGGTAAGTAAATTAACAATACTGATAGTAAGCTATATAAAATATTTTAAAATAAAAATTAAACCGCCTACAAAAATTCGCCTGATCTAAAAAGTAAAAAATAATTTTAGTTCCTACTTCTTAGGATTTCCTACCCAAACCTTTAAACATTTTACCCTATTCATTGAAATAAAATATTATGGCTAGGTACCCTACAGATTTCTTAGAAGTCGGTGCCAAGCCAAATAGGTACGTTCATAGTTATATATTAGATAGAGCTTTGTACTGCCCGTACTCCGATTATGCTTTTATTAACAGTATGATCTGCCTCAGTAATTTTGCTGAAAGCATAACAGGAGTGATAGTAAGTTACAAAGCTCTATCAAATACTTATACTCGCGAAGTGAACATATTTCGCTTGGCACCGACTTCTAAGAAATCTGTAGGGTACCTAGCCATAATATTTTATTTCAATGAATAGGGTAAAATGTTTAAAGGTTTGGGTAGGAAATCCTAAGAAGTAGTAACTAAAATTATTTTTTACTTTTTAGATCAGGCGAATTTTTGAAGGCGGTTTAATTTTTATTTTAAAATATTTTATTTTATTCTTTTTAGTGCCTTGTGTATTTTATATAAAATCGTTATTTTGTATGCTCTAAATAGGTACTTATAATTAGAATGTATTGCACTGTAGTAGGTCAGAATACCTGAACTGGCTAACTTATATGAATACAACAAACATTCCCATTCCATTCCCATTATCAAGGAGATATACATTGTATCATCAGCAGGGTATGAATAATTTCAAAGATTATAGGTAACAGCCTTTAGCATGCCTATACTATTTAAAGAATCACTAACCGCTTACCAACATGTCATAATCATAACTACTAAGCAAACACTTGAATAGATCTCGAAAATGTATGACAGTTGTTATATTATCCTCCAAACAAAGAATTATCCTCCAACTCCTACTCGTTAAGGAGTTATACCTTTCATCAACAGCTCACCAACATGAGGCTATGACCACCTAAAGGCAAATACTCAAATAGCTTCCAAAATACATGACATATGTTATATTTAAAGAATTATCCCCCAACTCCTAATCTCTAAGGAGTTGTACCTTCCAACATCAGCTCACCAACATGAGGCTATGACCACCTAAAGGCAAATACTCAAATAGCTTCCAAAATACATGACATATGTTATATTTAAAGAATTATCCCCCGACTCCTAATCTCTAAGGAGTTGTACCTTCCATCATCAGCTCACCAACATGAGACTATGACCACCTAAAGGCAAATACTCAAATAGCTTCCAAAATACATGACATATGTTATATTTAAAGAATTATCCCCCAACTCCTAATCTCTAAGGAGTTGTACCTTCCATCATCAGCTCACCAACATGAAAGGATGACCACCTAAAGGCAAATACTCAAATAGCTTTCAAAATACACGAAATATGGTATATTTAAAGAATTATCCCCCAACTCCTAATTGCTAAGGAGTTGTACCTTCCATCATCAGATCACCAACTTAAGATGTTCATGACTAGATGCAAATACTTGACTAGTCTTCGAAAATAAATGAAAAATGTCATGTGTGCCTACAACATTTGAAGAGTTCCCTCGATTTCTCCAGGATCCCATCATCAGATCTGGATTTGGTGACAATGGGACCAACTAGAAGGTATACCCTTTCATACAAAAAAAGAATTTTCCAAATCGGTCCACGCGTCTTCGAGTAATCGGGGAACACACATAAAAAAAAAAAAAAAGATTTCGACGAATTGTAAACCTCCTCCTTTTTGAAGTCGGTTAAAAATGCGGGTGCAGGTTAGACGAGCTAGTTAATCTTAGATCTTCAAATGTGGTTGGTAATGTCTCTTTTACTTTATTAAAGGAATGTATTATTTAATTAAACTTACTTCAGGATTTAAGGTAGAGACCAATTTTCTTTTCCAACAATCCACCCAGTAGGTATAACTTATCTAACCGCACCGAAAATTGTATTCCACCAAAACATTTCATAAGTATTAAGCGTTGCCGAGATCAACAAACACATAAAGCTTTCACTCAGAAAAAGTTATCAGATTTCGTAGGATGCACAGAAAATTTATATTTTTACTGAAACAAGAAATATAGGAGCTGCCTGAAACAGCTATTAATCTACCGGTTAGATAACCAGTCTCCCTTGAGGGTGATGTCGGGATTTTGCTTGAATATTTCCTTATTTCCCTTTTACATATTACGTAAGCATTTATATTAAGTAGATGTCTAAGAGGCATTGCCTTTTTAGTGTTCCGTAGTAAACCCTTAATAGAACCCTTATAGTTTCACTCTGTTCGTCTGTCCGTCTGTCCGCAGAATAGCTCAGTGGCCGTTAGTACTAGAAATACTACGTATACCTACACATTATTTATGTATATATTAATTTAGCCGACAAAGTAGTACAATCAAATACACACAGCATACATACATGTCACCCTCCGTAGCCTAGTTGGTAGTGACCCTGCCTACGAAGCTGGAGGTTCCGGGTTCGAATCCCGGCGAGGGCATTATTTGTGTATTTATTTATCACAAATATTTGTTCCTTGGTCATGGCTATCTATGTATTTAAGTATCAATATGTATCTATCTATTATATACATCGTCGCCTAGTACCCACTAGCAATGTAACGAATATCGGTTTTGGAATATTCGCGAATGCGAATGCGAATGCGAATATTTGCGATTCATATTCGCGAATACGAATGCGAATGCGAATATTGGGTATTATTACAACATACATATACACGAACATTAGATAATGCTGGTAGAAAATGCCCAAAGTCTTTAAGTCCGCCATTTATACTCTTTTGTATGTGCAATAAAGTTGAAAATAATTAATAAATTTTACATTTTATTCATCATTCACTTAAAATGTATCATTTGTAGAGTCGCATGTTTTTGTATCTAGACTTCTAGGTATTAAAGTCAACTTAGAATGTAGTACTTCCTGCCTTAAGGGATCATCCATTAATTACGTCACACCTCAAGGGGGAGGGAGGGGGTCCACAAAATGTGACAAATCGTTACAGGAGGGAGGGAGGAGTTCTATGTTTGTGACGTCACAATCCTCACATACATGAATATACAAGAACAGAACATCCAAAATCCTAATAAAAAGTTACGTTCAGTGATGTTGTAATTTTTACCTTCGTAAACTAAAAATCTGCATGTAACGTCACACTAAGGGGGGAGGGTGTAGTTAATTGTGGCGAAGTGTGACAAGGGGGGAGGGAGGAGTCAAAAAATCATAAAATTGGTGTGATGTAATTAATTGATGATCCCTAAGAGAATGAAATAATTAGATAAAAATATTCGCAATATTCGCGTAAATTTTTTGCGAATGCGAATACGAATGCGAATATTTTAAAACATGCGAATATTCGCGAAAAAATTCGATCCTCAGATCTAGCTACGAATGTAATGTAGGTACGTATTCTTAATACGTTCTAAGAATGACTTTGTCAAATAAGGTATGACGTGAAGAGCTAGTTTTATAAACTGTAAACGAAACTGTACCAACATGGAATTAAAACTGTGGTGTGGTTAGTTAGTTCAATTGTTTTTTTTATTTTATTTTTGTTGACTTGATTTGATTAATTTATTTATTGTTAATAATTAATTGTTAATTTGACTTTGCAATCACGTTTAATGTTATATTTCTTTATTCATTATTATAACCGAATCTTATATTATAATCTATGTAAATCGAATTTGTCTTTTACAAATCACATTGGGCAGGACGAAGTTAGTATAACATAATTTGAATTGAGAGCCTAAGTGAAATGATTTATTATAATAAAAATGAAATTATCATATGTGATACTTTCATATATGACGTGATGATCTGTTAGCACCTAAATGAAATATTCTGTATTTTGATTTCATAGCTGTCTATGTATTTAAGTATCTATATGTATCTATCTATTATATAGTATATGGTCGCCTAGTACCCACATCACAAGCCTTAATTGAGCTTACCGTGGGACTAGATTGATTTGTGTAAGATGTCCCAAGATATTTATTTATTTATTTAAAATGTTGAAAAAAAGGTTTATTTATGGTACCTCCCCTAATAGTAAAGTGGGGATGATTTTTTTATTTTGCTGTATTCAATCATATAGTGTAGGTAGGGTATCGTTAAATAGGTCTTTAAAAAAGAATGACGACCTCAAGAGAAAGTTTTTTCTTAAGTCAACATTTTCGGAGATATACGCTTCAGAAAAAAAAACTGCCACCTCAAACTTCAAACTTTTAATCCGTAGGTCCAAAAAATCATCACAAAATCATGAACAGTGGGCTAATATAATACTTTAAAATAAAACTAAGTATAGAACAAAATCGGTCCAGCCGTTTTTGAATAACTGCGGAACCCTACTCTAAGCAAGGCCTGACATGCATTTGGTCGGTTTTTGCTTTACGTTTTTATTTAAACTTTATTGCACAATATATAAGAAAGTACAAAATGCCTTCTTAACAACCTGGTTTGCGATTGACTTTTAGAAACCTATCGTTTAGTGTAGGATAATAACAACGAAAATGTACCCATTTTGTTTATTTAGTGCCGAAAGACACCCTTCTGTATCTTACAATAAAATAAGATATAAGATTAACATAATATTTTCTAATTCATAGAATAGCAAAGTATGTATATGACAAGCAAGACTTCGGACACAGCCGACAAGATGTATACTAGTACCTATATATTATTTCACTTATTGCCAGTTATAGCCACGTGATCTGGTTCCTTCCACCTTCCACATA
Organism: Thaumatotibia leucotreta; assembly: GCA_025490895.1. Classification (NCBI taxonomy): domain Eukaryota; kingdom Metazoa; phylum Arthropoda; class Insecta; order Lepidoptera; family Tortricidae; genus Thaumatotibia; species Thaumatotibia leucotreta. The sequence goes on from JALPQI010000754.1 coordinate 104,296, forward strand.
CTGGACCCTGAGACTCTCTAAAAGTTTGCTTGACAGAGGACTTTATTATTCATTGCCAATCAGACCAACCATTTATTGAGTCTTGAGTCTCTCTACGTGCGCGTGGTGGCTCAGTGATTTAGACGTTTGACTTTCAATCCGGAAGTCGTGGGTTCAAATCCTGGCTCGTACCAATGAGTTTTTTCGAAATTTATGTACGGAATATCAGATGATATATTTACTATTAGCTTTCGGTGAAGAAAAACATCGTGAGGAAACCTGCATACCTACATCCGCGAAGAAATTCAAAGGTGTATGTGAAGTTCCCAATCCCTTTCATATATGAAAGGAGGCCTGTGGCCAGCAGTGGGAGATTAAATAGGCTATTTTATTATTATTACGTGCGCGTGGGTCCTAAGACCTAAAACAGTGATGGCGGTCGACTGCTACATTTTGTGTATGCGTTGACCTAGTTCCACGAAAAGGAGGCACTTACCTGCCACTTCGAACCGAGTCACCTGCCCCGTGATTCCCGTTGCCCGCCGAGTCCAACTATCAATCACGAAACCAAGTAAGACTGTAACCAGTAAAACAATATTGGAGGACATTTTGTATAAACAACGACACACTCACCTAACTGATCGTTCATTATCATTAGATCATTGTTCATTACAATAGTACTAAGTACAATTCTCATAATTGCTAAAGGTGCGTTCAAACCAAAAGAGCATTCGCTATTCTAACCCCCCACTCTACGAAATTCGATCGTTACACAAAACGTGATTGGTTGATTTCATAGAACGGGGGATAGAACAGCGAATGCTCTTTTGGTTTGAACGCACCTTTAGCCCACGTTGTTACTAATTCTAAAGACGCTTATAGACAGATACTTTTTATAATGTAAATTTAATAAGAAAATTTCGAAAATACTGGCTGTTTAGATTGAATGAGACGATAGTCTGCACGAGCGTGAGACTTAGTTACCTGCGTAAGTACGCGATGAAACATTGTAAATATTACACGCTTAGGGGGCTACCACTATGTCCACTATCTACTAATGCGATTCAGTATAGGACCTAATCTGAATCGCGATGTGTCCGTTTCATAGAGTAAGTGCCAAAGACTGAGAGGCCGAACCTAAACTGCATCGCATTTCAGAGATCATGGTATAGCCCATGGTAACCTTAATAAAATAAAATAAAATAAAATAAAAATAGCCCCTCTGAGGGGTTACCATGACGTATTAATGCGATTCGACTCGTATAGCCTTGTCCCTCTCTCTCTCTCGACCTGAACTGAATGGCATTAGTACGTCATGGTAACCTCCCAGGATGCGGCAGGAGTTACACACTGAATCCAATTGTCAGCCGAATAATTTTTTCTACTTTTAGTACTTTTTACACGACTTACAAAATTGTTGAAATACCTCGGTCCAAAAAAGTAAAATCTTGCCAAATCCCAAGTGCGTGGTGGAGCATGCGCTGGATGGTTCCGTACGTTATCTGAAATTACAGCATCAATCATGTTCAAAATATTTTTCGTTGTTACTGAACTGTTGTAAGCATTTCAGTCCTAAATATTATTACCTAGAAGGTTTATTATAGCTGGATTTTTCTTCGGGAGCGATTATCTCCGAAAAAATGACCTTAGAAAAAAACTTTTTATCAAGACTCTTATTTTTTTAAGAGACTTATTCAATGATACCCCACACCATAGGATTACAGCAAATAAAAAAAATCATCCCCACTTCACCAGTTGGGGAGATACCCGAAAAAAAGATCTAGTTTTTTTTTTTTTTTTATACCACGTCGGTGGCAAACAAGCATACGGCCCGCCTGATGGAAAGCAGTCACCGTAGCCTATGGGCGCTTGCAACCCCAGGGGTGTCACATGCGCGTTGCCGACCCAATAAGAACTTGTACACTCCTCTTTTGAAGAACCCCATACTATAGTCCAACGGGAAAACCTCGGCAGGGAGCTCATTCCACAGACGGACCGTCCGCGGGAGGAAGTTCCTCTGAAACCGCACGGTGCGCGACCATTTAGGTTGCAAGGTGTGAGGATGAGCGCCTAGTCGGTGGCGAGCGGTGCGATGATGAAAAGTGGACGTTGGCATCATGTCGAACAGTTCTTCAGAGCACAACCCATTGTACAGACGATAGAACACACATAAGGAGGCGAAGTCTCTCCTTAGACTTAAGGGTTCAATACCGCCTGTGAGTCTGGGATCGTCGACTATTCGGACAGCTCGTCTCTGAACCGAGTCAAAGGGTGCAAGCTGGTATACAGGTGCTCCTGCCCAGAGGTGACAGCAATACTCCATATGGGGTCTGACTTGCGACTTATATAACAGAAGTCTTTGCCCCGGAGTAAAGTATCCCCTCGCTTTATTGAGCACCCCGAGCTTTTTGGATGCCAGCGTAGCTTTTCCCTCTAGGTGACATCGGAATTGGACGTCGTTGGAAATGTCCACTCCGAGGATCCCAATACTCCCTGACATGGTAAGAGCTGTGTCTTGGAACTTTGGAGCCACAGTAAATGGGGTTTTTTTAGCGGTAAACGCGCAAACTTGTGTCTTTGTGGGGTTGAACCTGACTAGGTTATCCCGACCCCATAAGGAGACTCTAGATAAAGTGTTCTCGATGTCAGACACAAGTTTTCCGCGACTTTCCAGTACCACAGAGCGAGGGATATTAGCACGGCCTGTGTAAAAAGTATCCCCAGTACTGTCATCCGCATAGCAATGGAGGTCGCCGATAGACAACATGTCATTGATATGCAGAAGGAACAGCGTTGGGGATAGCACAGAGCCTTGCGGGACGCCAGCGTTTATGTCCATGCTATCAGAGCAGCTACCGTCTACTACGGCACGAATGCGTCTGCCGGACAAAAAGCTAGCAATCCATCTGCATAATCCCTCGGGCAGTCCATAAGATGGCAACTTCGACAAAAGGCCCCTATGCCAGACCCGATCGAACGCCTTCGCTATATCTAGGCTGACTGCCAAAGCCTCGCCTTGACTCTCAATGGCTGATGCCCAGCGGTGAGTGAGGTACACTAGAAGATCACCGGTAGAGCGACCGTGGCGAAAGCCATACTGGCGGTCGCTTATAAGATCGTGTTCTTCTAGGTAACCAAGGAGCTTAGCGTTAACTATACGCTCCATGACCTTAGAGAGAAGGGAGGTGATAGCGATAGGCCTATAATTCGATGGATCCGATCTGTCACCCTTTTTTGGAACAGGGTGCACAAGGGCCGTCTTCCACGAAGATGGAACTTCCCGTTTGATACTGGAAAGAGCGAAGAGACGCGTTAACACAGGACACAACTCAGGAGCACAACGTTTAAGCACCACTGCAGGTATGCCGTCTGGCCCGCTCGACTTGTGAACGTTTAACGACAGCAACTCCCGCCGAACATCTTTCTGGGAGATGCGAATTTCTGGCATGGAGTGTGCGCACCGCGGGATGGTAGGCGGTATAATGCTGCCGTCATCGCTCACAGTCGAGTTCGAGGCAAAAAGAGCACCTAGAAGATCGGCTTTCTCTTTTGCACTATGGACCAGATTACCGTCAGCATTTCGCAGTGGTGGCAGGGACGACCGACAAAAGTTTCCCTCGGCAGCTTTGGCAAGTGACCAGAAGGCCCTACTCCCGGAAGGGTGGCCTGCAAGCTTCTCGCCAAATCTGCCGAAAAAATCAAATTTCAAATTTTGCTCTGGCAACAGCTCTTTTGCAGGACCTCGAGGCAGCATTCAGTCTGTGTTTCGCATCAGAGACGTTCGGATCCTTATCAGTTACGGCCTTGGTCCAAGCCCTGTAAGCAGCCTGCTTTTGAACCGCAGCTTCTTTACAGGGCCGGTTAAACCAAGGTCGCTTCTTTGCTCCTGTAGCGATTAGTGAGTTGGGAATGAAACAGTCCATTCCCAGCTGTATCGTCTCGGCGACATTAGTCGCACAGGAGTCAGGATCATCCGATGCGAAACAGAGCTGCCTCCAAGGGTACGAAGCGTAGAATTCACGCAATCCGTCCCAATCTGCTGACCCGTACTGCCAAACGCGACGAGTAGTAGTAGGTCGCGGTGGTTCTCGCTGCGCGCAAGGCGAATTTGTCCGGATAAGGCAGTGATCGGACGAGCCGAGAGGTGCATTTACTGCGATGGTGTATCCGTCCGGATGCGTGGTCAACAGAAGGTCAAGCAAGGAGCTCGTATGGTCCTCGATATCTGGTATTCTCGTGGGAGAACGTACCAGTTGTGAGAGCCCATAGGCCAGAGAAAATTCATGAGCAGACCTTCCCGCAAAGTCGGTGGACCGGGAGCCCAGCCACTCAACGTGATGGGCATTAAAGTCCCCCAAAATCACCAGCTCCGCGGATGGGTACTGCTCAAGCACTCTGTCGGATGTCGACTGTATGTGCTCGAAGAGTCGGGTTGTCTCTGTGTTGCCACTGTGAGACCTGTAAAGTAGTTTTTATTGTACCACTTTGTTGCCATGATAGATATGTATACCTGTACCAAATTGCAGATTTCTAGTATTAACGGCCACTGTGCTATGCTGCGCACAGACGGACATGGTGAAACTATTAGAGTCCTTTTTTTTCATTTTGGCTACGGAACCCTAAAAAAGCTGCAATGAGACATTTTACTGACAGGCGCCGCTGGCGACATTTTTGAAAATGAGCCTTATCTTGAAAATTATGTAGGTATCTAATTTTTTCCTCATCTCGTTTGATGTCGCTGATGCAATTAAAATTCTTTTAACGTCATTTCAAAAGCTCCGCTCCTCCGTAGACGTAACGTTAATTATACTCGCTGTCACAGGCCGGGCCGGGTATTCCCTCGCCACTCAACTCAGTCGAACCAGCCTTATTATGACTTCCACGTACGTATGACTGTATGTATCCCCGAGTCCGTACTTCTTCTGGTTGGTGTCATTCTACTAAGTGATATTGGATTGCTAAGGAAATTGAAGCTAATTTTATAATCCACTTAAGATTTTGCGGGGTGGTTTATGAAGCTCAGCTCAAGTTGGAATAGAATTTCAATCAGTAGTTAAAGCTACTCAAATTTTCCTTTTAGTAATTTAGTTATTGATTATTAATTTTTAGGCGACCTCACGTAGGTACGATTCTGCTCACATAGGATTCAGACTTTGACTCCTGTTTATGTCTCTCTATACAATTTTCAACAAGTTATCAACGTGCGGTTTTGGTGGCAAAGTATGGTTGACAGAAAAATCAAATACACAGGTATTTTATCAATTAACTAATAAAATTTCAGAACTTATAGTAATTTTAATTATAATAATTAATTACCTATACATATATTAATAGTAATAACATATTCAAATTACACTGATCAAAAGAGTAAACGACTAATATATATTAAACAGATTCAGCTGTCAAACGTTCACGTCAAATTGAAAAATCCATTACACAACACTGATCTTAATCCACTTAAATATTCATTTTACTTAAAATAAAGACTTCGCAAAATGACATTTAAGGTAGGTACTATTTTGTGTCATAAATTAATGACATTAGATTTTTTCTTTATTAAAGTAGGACATGGTTTGTATGTACCTATCCTAAGGAGAGTACTATTTTTACTGAGAGTACGAGTAATAGAACAAAATCGCATTTTGTTACTTTTCTGTCAACCATAGCCATTGCCACGGAAAGTGCACGTTGATAACGATCACTACTTATAAGATTTATAACCCGTATACTTAAATACGTACTCTCTGCTTATATCTATTAAAAGTTTATTGCACACACAGGCAGGCAGTGACATTTCATTCGACATTTCGAAGACCTTAAGTGACACTCGCGCCTCTGAGTGACGCGTAAGCCCTCATTAAATTCGCTTAATTGTTCGGATCTCGCTGGTAACCAACAAACCGCCTGACACGACAGCATATAATTTATTCCACGGCGCTGCCGGGGGGCGCTCGACCGCTGATTTATATGCCACGATAGATTACTCTTATTCACAAAACATACATACTGCGGGCTTATCCCCCGTATAACTTGACTCTTAAATCCGTAACAACTATCAGTAATCAGGGATCCTATTCGTGTTAGCTGATTGAACAAACTGACAACTTTGGTACGCTTCGCTGACGCATCTCTGCGAGATCATTTACATGAATGTTAATAAAATCAGTCTTGTAATTTGATAGTCAGAATTTAATCTTATCTCCTGTTGGATTTATTAGTCTACTTACTTACCTACTTACTTACTAATAGCCGGTACTTTGGTGTCAGCATTCGAATTGTCTACCCCCTTTGTTAAGGGCCTGTTGGGCTCGTCTTTTCGATTTCTATAGAAAGCATTACCATTCTGTTACGTTAGCTTTAAAAGTGCCTACGTGGCGTATTCTTGAATCAGCTCATTTTCAAGGCTCGGTGTATACCTACATTAGCAAGTAACATAATAGAGTAGCTCACACCTACCTATCACAAAATATCTGTTTAGTACCATTTAATCCTATATATTCATATTTTCAAACAAGGACGTGACCATCTGGGTGCACTCAAAATGCGATGGTTCACCAATGTACATTTTTTCAACCTGTATGTCACAATTAGGTGCCTTTTATCAAGAATTTAATAGTTAGGGAAATAATTCAACTGCCAATTCAAGAGGAAAGATTCCAATAAGCTTAAAGTAGTTACGAACAAGTCCCCAACTAATTAAAACTGCCTTTGAAGTGAAGCTTTGTAAGTCCTTAACCTTATTACCTACTTAGTTTGCCCAATAATCTGGGAACAAGGCGCTTCCCGGGAGCGTATTCAGATTTTAAATAATTTGATAAGTACGAGGACACTGTTTTTTTTACATCGGATCCTTCTCGCGTATATACGATTCGGCAGAAGGGCGGCATCATAAATCAAACATAATGCTTATATGGTTACTTAAATTAACTAACAAATTAATATCGGAGTTTCTTGTATCTACTGACAATGAGCCTTCCCTTTGGTATTGTATATTCATTCAATTGGTTAATTTTTTTAATAATATGTCCTTGGTCGGATAAGGCTAGTTTCGGCAGTCTCTCCACTAACCCAATTCTTGGTACCTTCATTAGTTACCCTCAACCGTATTTGACAAGGTAATAGGGGAATAATTAAACACGGTACAGCTGTAAATACATCCACTTTAGATGCCAATCTATGGTTGCCTTATTGCCGCTTTTGCCCGATCCAAAACCATTTGTGAAAAAAATATTCCTGTTCCTTCTCATCTGTGGTTCAGAGCCGTATTACAACTACTTAAATATCTTTCTTACGATAGTGAGGCGAAACATTTATTGCTTTTCTTCAAAACCAAAATAAGTTTTGTCCACCTCTTGTGGGTCCTCATGTATTGTTTTTGCACCTGCGTCACAGTGTAACTAATGTAGAGTTTTCCGTCATAAAAAGAACGTATTTGAAGGGTCCACGTAAATAACATGTCTAGTCAATTCAAATTACAGAAGGTACAACCACCTTACTTTTAACAGAATAAGGTGTGAATTTGCCCTGATTTTTTTAAGAACTGGACATGTTTTTTCCGTTGACCCTTCATTTGTTATGTTAATAGATAGACAATGTTAATAAGACATGGTTTTCAGACTTTTAATTATTTTTTTCTTTGCAAATAAATCATCGATCGATTCTATACGATCCAAGGGGATATAAATCAGTGTCTATTAGGGATTCTTATTTATTTTTTGATATGGAACCCAAAACAATATTTAGATCGTCTTTTCAAGTCTGTTACTTATTAACGGTCTTCTTATTGAAATCGCAAGTATCTCAATGGCCAAAGCATCTTATCCCTGATTGCTGCTAATCGACTATGTAGGTAGCATACATTAAATATTATAATCTTATGTGAGTTATATAGTACTTTGCGCCACATCCAAGTCGCAATATTTATAAGCTCGTAGAGATGTAAGGATAAAAGGGTAGGCGTAGTTGCCCACGCATAAAGATAAAATCCAAGGGATCGTCAAATAGAGCGCCATCCATTATCATTTTTATTGCGAAAAATGCGAATTAAGATGTGTTTGTTTATGAAGCTTGTTTGTTGCTTTTATTCCATGCAGCCTAAACTAAATAAGTAAACCCACTTATCAAAATTTGTTTTATTTTATTGGTTATTTTGTTGTCTTTTTTTTTAATTTTCTAGTTTTTATTTTTTCACATTTTTTCTACTCAGAATCACGTGCTCTAACCCAACTATGATTTTCAGGTGACCTAAAATTTGGTACCTATCCAACTTGCTAAATCTGTGTAAACAAAGTAATAAATCCTATCAACTTTTTATTAAAAACAACATTCACTACATACACTAATTAACAGTAACTTGTTTTGTGGACTGATGACCTGGTGAAGGTCGCAGGAATCCGCTGGATGCGGGTGGCACAGGACCGGTCATTGTGGCAATCTTTGGGGGAGGCCTATGTTCAGCAGTGGACGTCTTTCGGCTGATATGATGATGATGATGGTGCTATTCTAATATTTTTAATGGTTTTATTGTAATTTAATTATATTATTTTAACTTATTAGTAGATAGGTAGGTACCTACTAATAAGGATGCTACTCATAGCTAAAACACCTACTGCTTGCCATTTATGATCTCTCCATGTGAATCAAAACAAGGATCATGATATTTTATCGTTGTTGTCTCATGTTACCACTCACTGGCTTGCAGGATCTCATATTGGCAAACTTTGGCTTCACGAATCACGCTCAAGTTTAGAGATATTGTGGTCTATTCGGGCCCGCGAACGTGCTAAGAAGGCACGTCGAGCGGCCTAGTTCCGCGACCCACTTGCACTAATCACGTGATCATGCCGTGCCGCGGACGTTCACCCCCACCGAATCAATTCAAACACAATTACACTTGCTCAGCTAAAGCTATGCACCTTTTCACCTCAAACCTCGCGGCACAAGCTTTTCTTTTGTTTTGTCAAGGGTTATTGATTTAGGGTTACCTACCGGGTGTTTCGTACGTGTATTTGATACGGAGACTAACACCAGGCGCCGCTTTATGTGTTTCAGAAGATCGCAGGGTCATCACACATAGATGCAATTTTACTTGTGAATTACAATGATGTTAATAGCCCTACAGATATTAACATATAATATGTCGTACGCAACGTCAATTGACAACCAAAATTTATTATAAAAACTGTTAGCAACCTCGTATGTCAGTATTGAGTCAGAACTAAGATTCCTACGTGCTTTATTTCAAGTAGGTACTTAGGTATTTGTTACTTAGTGAGTTTTGCTTGTTAACCGATAATGTATCTTGCCTTGCACCATTTTGTAGAATAGGTGCTAATAATTAACATACCATATTGCTTAAAAAAATGAATGGTAGGCAACATATAAGAGTAGAGTATCATCAAAACACAGAATTTACAATAAATGAAAATACAACTTCAATGCTAGCGGCGTTGCCGCGTTGTATGACAATATAGAGAGTTTTTGCATCAGAAACGACTTGGAGCGGTCTCTCTGCCTGAGGCCTAATCTAGCTAGATTTCTTATTATACAGGGTGGAACGGAACGATTCTTTCCCGCTACCGACCGAGTCTACCAACCATTACGATGAACTTTCAGTATGGGACCAACAACGAAATATTAAAAAAAAATTAACCCCTCATACAAAGTGAGTAATAAGTTAGAGTTCAATAGTATGGAAAAGTCAATTATCATGTACGCTTTCGATGTTGGTCTCATACTGAAAGTTCATCGTAATGGTTGGTAGGCTCGATCGGTAGCCCTTTCCACCCTGTATTATTCCATATATATTCTATCTTGTCAGTCGAGTTCATAAATAGGTACCTACTTAAAATGTGCCATTACCATACCTGGGATAACTGGGGGCAAGTTATAGGGATTTGATATCGATTAAAAAGATGTCGATATAATTACAATAAAAGATGTTGTTGAACATTCTCGATTACAGTACAGAGGTTCGATATCATATCTGATATCGGGGTCGCGTTTTATAAAGTTACAATTTACAATTTCGCTGTTTGCCTCTCTAACGCACGCACATATTGGCTAGAAAGAGAGGCAAACAGCGAAATTGTAAATTGTAACTTTATAAAACGTGACCCGGGCCTCTTCAGATAGTAAAAGTATGCAGATATCATTTTAATCAAAATTACAATTTAAATATTGATATTTTAATATTGATTGTATATTTTGCAAACTACTTTAAAATAAACGAGTAAATACCCGTTTAAATTTATTAATTATTTTAATTGAGGAGTAAGTACCTAATATTTATTTAAGCCGAATAACATTTTCATGTTGTCATTCACAGTAACATCGATATATTTTTAGTCGATAAAATATTTTGCTACATCACTTTCGTATAAATGCCCCGAGTTATCCCAGGTATGGCCATTACTTTACTAATTGTATTGGAATAAGATACAAAGTCGGATAGGTACTTAATGAACTCAACTGTACTTGAGGTAATATGTGGATATCTAGATATGATCTCGTAAGGTTGATCACAACTGGTGGAAATTTGAAACCTTTTATAAGATAAACAGAGTTTATTTAGTTTAATTTATATTTCTAACTAATGAAAACTCAAGCCTTGTGTGCTTACTTAAATTCGTTCGTTACACAAAACGTGATTCGTCGAAATTCGTTGATCTTGTAGAGTGGGGGATAGAATGAGCGAATGCTCGTTTGGTCTAAAAGTACCTTAACGCGGCGGCAAATAATGGTACTTTCCCTTTTGAACTTTTGGAACAGTAGTGAACCCTTGGGGAGGATGTTAATTTTATTGCTCTAATAGAGACCTTACCTACCTATACGGTTATTCTCTGTTAGTCTAGTTAGTAGTCTAGTTTTAATACTAATTAACACGTCGTTTTTATTCCAGTGGATTATAAATTTATTAATTATAATTCTAAATAACTCGCTGCGTTTTTTTTTCAGTGGTAAAATAGCCCCGTTAATTAGCATTAGAGCTTAAATCTGAAGAATGACCGACATACACGTCGAGATACCTATCTTTTCTATTAATCGTCACTTAAGTAGTTTGGCAATATCAAGTACGCTATAACGAATAATATTCCCAAAATATTTATAAACGTTAGGTCAATTAGCGTAAAATCGTCCTATAATCCTTTGTATTTTTAATTCGAAGTTCTTCGAAAGAAGGGCCTTAGAGGGCCGCTATATGTCTAGTTATCGGTAGGTATTGTATAATGATTCAAATAATGCCATGGCCAACGGGTAATGTAGATATCTTCGACTTACAGGAGGGCACATGGCGTTGGCCTTATTTTAGTTTAATGTTATTTTAGGTTTGAATGAAATTGAATTTTCTTTGTAATAACAATGTCCCTTTTATCGCAGGAACATAACATGAATTAGCAATATTAGCATCTAAAACCATTTTAGGGCGTTTTCACAAACCGTTGTTGAAATCACCTTGTTATTTAATTCGGACAAGTTTGGGCTTGTTCTACTCACACGAGCTCTTTCGATTCTAATAGGAGAAAAAAAATGTCCCAAAATGTTTTTTCCATTACGATACTGTTGTTTCACAGATGTTCAAAGGCGGTAGCGTAATGGAAGGAATGAAAACTGTATGAAAATTATGGGACATATTTTTTCTCCTAACGAAATCGAATGAGCTCGTGATTCTGAGTCGAATAAGCCTAAACTTGACCAAATTAAATAACAAGGTGATTTCAACAACGGTTTGTGAAAACGCCCTTTACCCAAAAAAGAAAAAAAAGTGATATATAGAGGAGCATTCGAACTTTGTAGACCCAAGTTTCGCTGCCTACGTCGCTGTGCTACGTCGTAGCCCGTAGCACCTAACCCCTTACACGTCTAGTAACTTGGCAAACCGTTAACACTTTGAGTGCGGGGAACTCCCGAGGGGAGTTCTCTGTGGGAGGTCAATTTTCGCTACAAAGCGGAAAAAAGACGTGATGGGCTACGAGCGTAGCGCGTAGCACTCGTCCGCAATAAAAATGTTAAGTATTGTTAGTCACCTTCGGTCTTATCAATCCACAATCTGTCTATCAGATAGAGAGGGACAATCAATAATTATTGACTTGCTATGTTAGGAGACGTTTATGAATAAGGAAGTAAGTTGTGACTGATTTTTTTTAAAAGTCCTTTTTAAAAAATACATATCGTACGATGTGATTGATGTATAGATAAATTACCAAACACATTATCATTAATGGTGCGGGATGTGAAGAGTTCATACCTTTACTTAAGTACATTAACAACATACGAATATGAACTAATAGTAATATAGTTTCCATAGGCATAGAATAACCCCCTTAATCATAAACGTCTGTTAACTTAACAAGCCGCTAATAATTGTTTGTCCCTTTTGGTCTTAACAATGTGTCCATAAGAGCTAAAGAGACAAACAATTATTAGCGGCTTGCTAAGTTAGCAGACGTTTATGAATAAGGGGTTAAAGCTATAAATACAATACATATCAAAATATATAATAAATATAATAGGTATAACATACCTGCTATTTACTAAAGTATCAAAACATTAATCTTCAAAATTGTCAAAGATATGATTCGTTATTCGTTAATAATACGTCAACGAAAGAGTTTAACATAACCCCCTTATTCATAAACGTTTGTTAAGTTAACAAGCCGCTAATAATTGTTTGTCCCTTTCGGTCTTAACAATGTGTCCATAAGAGCAAAAGGGACAAACTATTATTAGCGGCTTATTAACTTAACAAACGTTTATGAATACAGGGTAAGATCATAACTGTCGTCAAAAGATTATTATACCTACTTACTCTGTTTGGTTAGGTAAAGTTATTTTTCATCACACTTGCTGTCTAAGAGCGCCATTGCTTGCATGCGTAGCGGGAGTAATAGAAAAGGGAAACTCCCTAGGGAGTAATAGAAATGTTAGTACCTCATTTAATAATATTTTGTCTTAAAACTAATTTTTTGTTCGCAAGTGTGATGAAAAACCTTGTATGCATCACGGTCGGTAAGCGGAATACTAAGTCTCATTAGTAATTCCGTACTTACCTCCGTAGACGCACAATGTACTATTATTGAATAATGCATTAAAAATCCAAACTAGGTACTTAATAAATCAAAATTATGTAAATTACTGTATTTCCTTGTTACACCAAAGATATTTGCTTGAACTTATTTTCTAGTTACTCGTGGTTTTCAATAAAAAGACATTGCAAGATTGTTTACATTTAGTTAAATACCTAACTAAAAAGAGACCAGAAGATACTAATACCTATTAGTAATAATAACAGGACCTTTGCTACGTAGGTAGTAACGCGCGCTTTGTGCTTCACGCTACGGCGTAGCACTGCAGTAAAGTAGGCAACGTAGCTTCCTTTTTTAAATCCCGAAGATAGAAGGGGACAGTGTTATAGTTTTATCATGAAGATAACTTTGTCAGCCTCCCTAGCCTAGTTGATGACTCTGTCTACAGGTGCATTCAGATATTTCAGACCCACCGAGCATTCGTTATCCTAACCCCCTACCCAACGAAATTCGATCGTTACACAAAACGTGGTTTGTTGATTTCGTAGAGTGGGGGATAGAATAGCGAATGCTCGTTTGGTCTGAATGCACCTTACGAAGCTGAAGGTTCTGGGTTCGAATCCCTGGTTGAATTGTTCCTTGGCCGTAGCTGTGAATATATTTAATATATTCAATTTTAAACGTGTATGTATGATGATATGATCATAGTGTGGGGGCATCGTTGAATAGGTCTTTCAAAAAAAATAAGGGTTTTAAAAGAAAGTTTTTTTCTAATTTCAATATTTTCGTAGACAACCGCTCCAGAATAAAAAAAAATGTGTCTCCTCCTTCAGACTTTTGATCCATGGGACCAAAAAAATTGAAAAAAAATCATGAATAATGGGCTCATGGAATACTTTAAAATAAAACTATTTCGAATATAATCGGCCCAGCCGTTTTTGAATATCTACGGGACCTTACACTGAGCATGGCCCAACATGCACTTGTCCGGTTTTTTTTCTCTTGGGTACCAATTGCTATGCTATTCTCTTATTCACACATTCGACGCTGCGTTCGTCAACGAGCTCGACATCGAGACAGCCTTGTCTAAAATCCTAGCTGTTTTATTTGACATTAGGAATCGAGCTGTGAGAGAGGTTGTGGGCGAGTTCGTCGCTGTTTTTCGTTAGAGAATACGAAGTTCGTACATTAAACGTCAAACTCTCGACGTGTGTAGTCCCAGCTCACGCCGCATTCGTCGCCGAGCACTAGTGTCGTTTAAAGTACATTCGTGAATACCATTTTTAGGCTCGACGCTGCCGCAGCGCTGACACAGCGCTGACAGCAAGGCGGTTTCCTTAGTGAATAACACTGCTGGTACCAACAGTCAACACTACCATCATTCACCAGGTCATCAGTCATCCTTGTGGAGGGGCCTACTTACGCTACGTCTTTCGGTACGTAGCCACTTCTCTAGAACCTTTTTGCCCCATCGACCAATGGTTCTACGTGCAATGTGCCCCGCCCACTGCCACTTCAGTTTACCGATTCGGAGGCTATATTGGTTAGGTACTTAAAAGACATAATGTAAAGGTAATCAATGTAATCATATTAATAATGTTGTTCTTATATTTAACTCCCCTGCGCCGGTTTCGTCAATTTCTCGCCCTCTCCCGCCCAATTATCTATTGCTGGCACTGGGGTCAAACATTTTTGGGACAACAACCTCATTTCCTGACACCTTTTTTTAATGTCGCTCCGTATCTGAATCTAGTGGCTCTGGGAGCTGTATACCTCGCGAATGGCTAGTTTATTTTCACTTATCAAAGTTTTAATGACTTTTTAATAGAAAGGAAACACATAATCAACAATAAATACAATAGTTATTTGTTATACAAGGGTGCAAAGTTGTATTTTACCCGCGAGTATGAAATTGAAACACGAGCAAGCGAAAGGATTCTATAGTTGAACCACGAGCGAAGCGAGTGGTTCTAAAATAGAATCCTGAGCAGCGAGTGTTTTAACATACGAGAAGTAAAATACATTTGCACCCGTGTGTAACACAAAACTTTTCCCCTCACTATAGCGAGGAAACTCAAAAAAGGTAATTATTTGTTCACATTACAATCATCATCGGGTTAGTGATAACAATTTCCCAAATGCATCATGTATTTAATGCAAGATTTTGTCGCAGTAAACTTACCACGAAAAAGTAAACGCAGCATGATTGTAACACATTCCTGTAGTTGCACACCAACGCCAATGCATTATTAAATCATTCTCATTCATTATTTTTACAAAATTATAACAGAACACCCTGAAAGTTGTTTAGTTTACTATTTTTATGCGTGTTCGAGTCGGTAAATAAAGATTATAACCTATAATATTCTTTGACAATGTTGACGTTGACATTTTCTGCGTTTTGTGATTGCATCTAGTCATCTTATCATCATTCACTAAAACAATTGTTACTTATGGAATTTTAGGTTTTATATGTTAAAATCATCATATTATATAAAGGTTTGTATTTTACACTAAATTCTCAAACAAATTATTTAATTATCATTAATATGGAACAATTTCCATGAGCATTTTACGTTTTGTTATTCCAAAACCAAGATCATTACTTTGCCACACAAGTGAATAATATGCGTTTTTACACGTTCGTATTAAAGGATAAACGAGCACTTTACGAGCTAGTGAGGGGAAAAAGTGTTTTAACCCATATGTACCTACCTATTCAAATTGTATACGATACAAATAAATCAAATGAAATGCTAGTGCGTAAGTATATAAAAAACCGGCCAAGAGCATGTCGGGTCATGCTCAGTGTAGGGTTCCGTAGTTATTCTAAAACGGCTGGGCCGATTGTGTTCGAAATAGTTTTATTTTTAAAGTATTCTATGCCCACTATTCATGATATTTTTTCATATTTTTTGGACCTACAGATCAAAAATTGGAACGATTATCTCCGAAAATAATGACTTTAGAAAAAATCTTTCTTTTAAAACCCTTATTCTTTTTAAGAGACCTACTCAATGACACCCCACTCTATAGGATTACAGCAAATAAAAAAATCATCCCCACTTCACCAATTGGGGAGGTACCCGAAATTTTTTTTTATCTAGTTTTTATTTTACCACTTTGTTGGCATGATTATTATGTATACCTGTACCAAATTGCAGATTCTAGTATTAACGGCCACTGAGATATGCTGCGGACAGACGGACAGACGGATGTGGCGAAACTATAAGGTTTCCGTATTTGCCATTTTGGCTACGGAAGCCTAAAAAGCACCACAATTCTTTTTTAAAACAATATTTCTAAAGTAATGGTTTTAAGAATAAATAAACCTGATGAATTTATTGAAAAGTATTTATTTTATTTTGACAGCTCGTTAAACCTTTCGCTCAGTGCTGCCATCTCACCTCCCCATAGTGGCAAAAACCCTTATTGTACGGTCAATTTAAATATTTGTTAAATATATTATTACCCATTTTCGTAAAAATCCCGGGTCATGGGAACACACTGTATATCTGTGCCAGGTAGCTAGCCGTGCTAAAATTATTAGATTTATTAGATGACTTTGTCGCCAGCCGTCTAATACGCGCTTAACATATTTGTGTCAGTGCATTCGGGGATTTACACAATGAGGGTTTTCGATAATTTTTCTGCCACCAGGGCGGCGCTTCGTACGCACCTGGTCTCGACAGCTGTCAGGTTCATACTATTCATAGGCACCTGGGCCTAAAATATTGAAATTCTATTTTATTTGGAAGAGAATTGATTTTGTAATGGATTACGACTAATACATGGTCGTCGAACTGAAGATTGAACTCTAAAACAGGCGCTCAAAGTCACTGGTATTCAAAATAATTACTATAACTTTGTTAATTTCATGAGAATTGACTTGGAACTATTTTATTCATTTATTTTAGGTAACAATATGACTAAAGTAATGGTTTTCAGAATAAATAAACCTATAAATATGTTGAAAATTAAATGCGCGTATTTATTTTGACAGTTCGTTATATGGTCGCCTCAGTGCTGCCATCTCACCTCCCCATAGCGGCAGAAAAAGTATCAAAAACCCTCATTGAACGACATTCTTTTTTTTTTTTTTTTAATTTATTTCATGACCATGGATACAAGTCCTTCAGTCGCAGACATTATGAAATTATAATACATTCTATCAAACCAATATTACAGTCAGATGAGTATAGAAAAGATATGAATTTTGACAAAATACTTTAAGATATGATTTGATTAAGGTTCAATTCCCAAAGAAAATACTTTTGGAGTTGAAACTTTATCCATCCTTAATGCTATAACATATATTTAAACCTAAATGACAAACTATACACCGCAATCAAATGTTTCCCATAGTGTTTGCTATAAACTTAAATACTTGCGTATAATAAACAGGGTTCGATAGTAAATCTTGAACGCGGCGGGGAACACTTAACGAATATTCTTCCGCAATGTCACTAATGGCACTGACAAGTATCAGTCTTTGTATTGCAAACGATTCACAATCAAAAATCACATGTTTTATGTCCGCATTTTCTTTTAGGCAATGTGTACATCTATCATCGTTAATAATATTTTTCCTTTTGAGATGTGCTGGGACCAGACAATGACCAAAACGCAAACGGTTCATGCACGTTATAAATCTTCTGCTGTCATACTTGAATCGAGTGTACCATGGTGTTGTGGGTAAGTCTTTCTGCAAGTCTGCATACCATTTACCTTTATTCTCAGTCTCAGTCATGTGCTTCCAATATTCCTTCCACATTGACTTTGCTGTACTTTTGAATTGATGGTAATAGTCTGTAAATGGTACTTGGAATGAATCTGACAAGTCTATGTCATGGTCCTGGCGAGTCGCCTGATCTACCACCTCATTTCCAGCTATGCCACTGTGGGAGGGAACCCATACAAATTCTACATTTTTTCCTAAATTACATAATAAGTCTTTAATTCTGTACACTATATAATTTTGCTTATATCCTAAATTACTATTACACAAGGCAGTTAAAACACTCTTGGAATCACTTACAACTAGAATATTTACAGTATTTACATGGTTATTTACATATGTCAAAGCTTGCAGTATTGCCCAAGCTTCAGCAGTGAAAATGCTACAGCTGTTGTGTATTTTTATACATTCAGTTATTTTCACTTGTGGGTCATAATAAGCAGCTTTTACAGAATCACCTTTGGAACCATCAGTATATATTACATAGAAATCATATTTCTCATTTAAAAATTGCAAGAAATCATGTTTATTTTTCACAGTGTCTAAATTGCACTGAATGTCTAAATATTTTAACATTGTGTTGTATGGGCAGCTGTAGATTGGCCACTTGTTACTGATGTACATGTTACTTGTAAGATTTTTTATATTTGTCATTATGGTTGGTATTTCAGGAATAGAACCTGCAATAAGAGTGTTAGTTGAGACCTGGGATGTTACAACTATCTGAGCAATCTCTACTGGATACAATACTTTATCTAGGACAAGACGATTATTACATGATAATTCCTTCAGACAAAATCGCTCAGCCAGTTGTAAACGGCGCAAACACAGTGGAGGTATGCAATTTTCAACTTCCATAGAGTTAATAGGTGTGGTGCGCATGGCTCCACTTATTATTCTTAATCCCATATTTTGTATAACATCCAGCTTTTTTAATAATTTGATGTTTGCATTCATGTATGCTAAAGAGCTGTAGTCAAAATGACTCCTGACTATGCTTTTGTACAACATATTTAGAGTTTTTGGGTCAGATCCCCAAAAAGTTCCAGCTAAACTTCTCATGACATTTATACTTTTCATGGCATTCTGAGCTATGTAATCTATATGCTTATCAAATTTTAATTTATCATCTAACACAACACCCAAAAATTTATGATGACTGACAATAGGAATCACATTTTGATTATATCTAATATTTACAAATGATTTTGCTAAAGGGTCTTTACTTATTACTAACACTTTACTTTTTTCTGGGCTTATTTCTAATTTTAGACTATTGTTATAATACATTTGTAATTCAGCCAAAGCATGATTTATATTGTCAACAGCCATGTTCAGGTGTTGAGTTTCAGTATACAAAAGCAAGTCATCAGCAAATTGTAATATTTTGACATTTGGTGTATTTACAAATTTAAGAATTTGTGATGTGTATAAATTATACAATAAGGGTGATAAAGTTGCCCCTTGCATTGTGCCCTTATTAGTAACTTTGGGTCCATACATTTTGTTATTAAATTTGACATAAATAGTCCTATTATTTAAAAACCCAAAAATCCAGTTTAATATTTTTGCTGGTACATCTAAATCTTTTAATACATAAATTAAGCTCTCAATATTAACATTATCAAAGGCACCCTTTACATCTAAAAATACACATATCACATTAGCATGACTAAGTTTTGCCTTTTTGAGGTCACAGATAAAAGATACAAAGCTTTCAGAACAACTTCTACCTTTTCTGAATCCAAACTGAACATCTGGTAATTTTCCTTGAGATTCAACAAAATGATCCAACCGAAGTTTTAACATATTTTCAAAAAGTTTACCTAGACAGGATGATAAAGATATGGGTCTGTATGATGTATGGTTGTCTGCTGGTTTATTCGGCTTGAGTATGGGAATGACACATTGCGTTTTCCAGGACTCTGGTATAATTAATCTCTCCCATAATCTATTGTAGATAATTAATAGTGTTTTTAAAGCATTAAGATGTAGTTTTTTAACTAATTTGTATGGAATATTGTCCAACCCTGGTGTGGTGTCTTTTCTACTATTGAGAGAAATAAGCAATTCATTTATCGTAAAAGGCATATTAAGAAAGTGATTGTTTGAAATTTGACCTGATTCATTTAACATGCTATTTAAATTATTTTCATCTAACTGTGAGATGTCTGCAACCTTATCTAAAAAACTTGGCACCCACTCATCATTCAAATGCCTGTTGTATGAAGATCCAACTCTTTTGAATTTTTTAATGTAGCCCCATATTCTGGAAATAGGTGTCATTCTATTAAAACTACTGCATAAGTCTTGCCATGAGTTTACCTGCTCTTCCTTCAGTAGTCTTTTTTTCTGGGCATCAAGCTTTTTATAGTTAATGAAATTGGTAATGCTTGGAGATGCTCTGTACTGTTTTAATGCTTCTTTAGACTTTAGAACAGCATCAAGACATTTTTTATTCCACCAGGGAACAGGTTTCCTCATGACTTTCATGTTTTGGTTTGTCTTTTGTCTAGGTATTGTTTGTGATCGAAGATCATATAATATATTTACAAAGCTATTGTACAATTCTAATGGTTCTGTATGTATAACATCTAAATCTAAAAAATGGGTTTGTGATAAATCATAGTACTTAGACCAGTCTGCTTTATTATAAATATATTTTTCTTCCACAGGACGGACTTCATAAATGGAAAGCTTAATATTCACAGCTACCTGAGTTGGAAAATGGTAACTGCCCATCGGATCATCGTGAACACTCCATTCACAGAGTGGGGCTATTGTGGGACTGACTATAGTTATATCTATTGCGGAAGGGTTTCTATTTGGGTATTGTATGGTTGTGGGACTGCCATCATTTAAAATGCACATATCAAATTCATCTATAAGTTGGTATAAACTGTTACCTCTACTGTTATTTGAAACACATCCAAATAAAATATGGTGTGCATTGAAGTCTCCCATGATGATACACGGCTGTGGTACTTCTTGTAATATCTTTTTCATTTTACGCCTGTCAAATCTGTTGCCATTAGGTGGACAATATACACAAAGAATATATAATTTGCCAATAGATGTCTCTACAGAAATACAGATGTTCTGAATAGATTCATAAAAAGTTGTGTTAAAGATGGTGTACTGTACATTTTGTTTTATAAGAATACCAACTCCATTCTTTGAATTTTTAGAAATTTTATGTATAAAGTTATAAGGTGCAAAATTAGGGATTCTAGAATTATTTTTAAGCCATGTTTCATTTAACAAACAAATGTCTATATTCTGTTCTGAAAGATATGTATTTAATAAGGCTCTCTTACTGAGTAGACTTTGAATATTGAACTGTGCTATGTGTAAAAAAGTATCCATTATCTAATTTAATAAATTTATTAAAACTACATCCTGTATTCTTTTCCTAGTGATTGGTGTGTCCCCTTTATCATTACCTAAAGTAAATAAAGACTTAACTAGTGCTTCAATGATGATATCATTTTTGGATATTTCTTCAGCGTTAAGTCGATCTATACCTTTATTGGTCGACTTAGGCATTGCTGGAAAAGCTTTAGGGTCAGTAATAACTGGGGCAGATGATGATTTACTCACCATAGTGGCATAACTTCGGTTCTGGTTCTCGTATTTGGCTTTCTTTTCTTCCATTTTCTTTTGCTTCACTGGGCAATCCCTAGAGATCGCCAAATGATTCCCGTTGCAATTTATACAAGTGACTTGTTCTACATCGCACTCCTTGTATGAGTGCTGTCCGGAGCATGAGGAGCACATTTGTTCTCCTCTACAAACTCTTGCTGAGTGATTAAATTTCAGACATTTATAACATTGCAGCAATGGTGGTATGTACGTTCTGACTTGATACCGGAACATCTGGATGTATGCATGTTGTGGTAGTTTGGTTGCTGCAAATGTGACAGCAATAGTACCCAATGGTACTAGCTTCCCTTCGACTTTTCGCATGAATCTTTTGACTGAGATTACCTCAGTGTCACAACTAATATTCTTGTAAATCTCCTCATTGCTTAATTCTTTAGGTACATACCGTATCACGCCGGTCGTCTCAGTTAAATGTGCAGGTACAAAAGCTTTTAACTTGTTTCTGCCCAAAAAGTTATCCATAGTTAGGAAGTCATTAGCAGGTGCAGGTTTTTTAAAAGTGACGCCTATTTTATGCGCGTTCACTCTGTGCACACCGACTATTCCTTTAACATTGTCCGTGAACAGTTTTGTCAATTTAATGGGATTTTTGTTGCCTATTTTTTCGTCTTCCTGAGACTCTACATACACCACACAATCCGCACTGTGATTTTCCGGAAATTGTCTTTTATAATTTGGTTTTGTGAACATTTTATAGTTGGTGGTAAGATACAAAGTTTGTAACTTTCTTTTCTTCGCCTCATCACCGGGGGGCGGTCCCCCGCCGGTGGTTTCACCCATTTTTTATGTACAACAGAAATCTATGTACACTAAACTAATATTTACAACAAATATATACAAATAATACACCAAGAAATTAATTTAAAGATTTTGCGAAAAATTAAAACGCGCGCCTTGTTTGACTTCCCGCCAAAAAGTCTATAGCAACGGCATTCTTGAACGACATTCAAAGAGTGAGTGGTGCCAGCATAAGAGTCTTACCCCGAAATTTAGGGGATAAATTATGAGTTATGACCACGTGGTTTTTTTTAAGGGTTTAAGATGTTTAGGGGTATATTTACGGGGTTTTTCCATTTCATGTTTGTTCTTTCTATCTATGTAATTTTTGTTACTGGAACGAGGCATGCTTTCTTTGGAGTATTTACTACTGTTTTCAGCGTTCGCGGTAGGATCCTCAGTCCACTTGATTACTTAAAAAAATTGTTTGTGATTTAGGGGTTTCTCAAAAAAATACCTTAGTTTTAGGGAATTTTAGCTTAATCTTTAAGGTTAAATAAAATTTTGAGTTGGTAACCCTGGAAAACGCGCATGAAACGTCAATGTCAAATATAAATAAATCGGTACTTATTTTGACTTGGATTATTCGCTTTGCTTTCCGTACATCGTTAATTCGGTAAATTTGTTTATCATTACAAGATTTACAAGCATATCGTAAGTAATAACGATAAAATGTACCTAATAACAACTGAGAAGGGATATGAATGAGCATAAGTTTGTTAATCTTAGGTTATGAAAGTTGTTTATGAAGAATAAACTACCAATATTCTTAATCTGTAAAACTTGATCAGCTTAGACTGTGTAAGATTAGAGAGCATAAATAATTACGATGTGGAATATCATTACAAAAGTGTCTGTAAGCAGTGTTTACGATAAAAATATAATTTGCAGGAACCTTCAGCAAGATGATGAAAACGCCGATTACCGTCCTGCAAGAACTAATGGTGAAGTTCACGGAGGCTCCAGAATATGAGTGTGTTGCTCAGGTAGAAATTCTTTGAATATATGATTTAACAATTTTTAAGCAAAGAGCTAAGCCGTCTTCCGGGCTGCCGTAACAATAGGATTGTTTAGTCGGAATTAAAAAAATCAGCATGAAGTAAAATGTAAGCTTTACATCAGATTAATTATGGTATGTAATTGCAATATAAATAAAAATTATATTATTGGACACAATTCAAATTGTCATAATATTGGAAAACACTTAGATTTCTCAATTCATTAATTTTATTGAAATATATTGTCTGATACCAATAGTAGTAACTCTCTGTCTAACTATATTTCCCGAATACTTAGCCAAACAGATAAAACTGACAACAACCTTATATCTCTAATTTAGACAGAAGATTTTCATGTGTTTCAATATTTAGAAATAGTGATTTTGTTTAATTGTTTTTTTTTTACATTTATTTTATTTTAATATACTTATTCAGTGTAACTATAAAACTTTCTTTGTTAAATATTTCAAGCCTACCTTATTCACCCTTTGTATGCCTTGTCCCATATCCGTCCCAAGCAATTGGACTAAATTATAAACTTCAAGGTCAAAAATACCATTTTTTGACAGCGGAATATGAAAGGTTAATAGAGAGAAAATATTAATATATAATGTACTTTACAATGGCTTTACTTCACACAAGTTCAAATTTCTTGTACCACCTGTGGCACACACAATGGTTTTCATCACACCCGTGAGGGCAGAAAGGATATAAAAAAATGGTCTAAATCCTTTCTACAAATTAGGGATGACTCAAACACGTCAGTGACAAAGAAGAAGAGTTATGCTCTCCCAGTACTTGAATTATATTGTTTTTTATTGCAATAATTCCTACTGTGACATAATGTTGTATGAAAATCCATTACTGCCCATGGGCATCATGACGCACCTGTGGCGCACATCACCTGCCCGCATTGGCGCATTGACGGAACAGCTGTGATGAAAAATTGGTTTTGTTGTTGTTTTTAGTATTTGTTCCATATGTTAAGTTTTAATAATACATAGTATCCTGTTTTTACCCCTTTGGATATGGAATCCATTCATAGTAATTACCGTTTCTTGTCAACAGTCTGGACCACAGCATTTAGCCGTGTTCGAGTACCGGTGCTCCGCGCGTGGCCACGTCGTATCAGCCACAGCGCGCAGCAAAAAGGAGGCCAAACAAGAAGCCGCGCGGCTCATGCTGGCACGACTGGCGGCTGCCGGCCTCTCAGTGCCGCCGCCTTATTCGGCCCCTGGCCCTGTTTCACCGCCGATAGCAAGCGATGGCGATGCTGTTGCCGCTGGCAGTGCTCCTAGGAGTTATAAGGCTCTTCTTAAAGTAAGTCTCTTTACAACTCTGCAAACATTATTATTATTATCTTTTATTTCACAGTGAAGCGGGTAAGTTGGGTGGTTAAAGGAAACACCCAAACGCTTACAAAAAAAAATATATTGACTTCTTGAAATAATTACGAAGACCCAATATTAACTGTAGGTACTAGGGGTGGTAAAGTTCGTTATAGCCTGTCTGGTTTTCCGCCGGTAGTGTGGTACTCCCCCTGTTGTCTGCTAGGCGGTAGTGCGGTCCTGGGGTGTCTCTGGAACGTTCCGGGGAGCGCCGTAGCTAGCGGGATGAATGTCGCGGTCCCTCTGTCTGTGTCCACGCGTGCTCTGAGGCCGGCCGAGACAAGGGAGTAGGTGGCACGATGCTCGAAAGGGTAAAGTTGCACCCTGGAATTACATCAATCTTGCTTAGGACCAGGCATTTAACGTCCGCCCGGTATGACTAGGGCTGCCAACCAAAAATCACAGATATGCGGGACATTCCCGAATAAATTGCGGGACTTGGCTATAAAATGCGAGACGGGAACGACATTAACATTAAAAAACAATGCTTAATTTCAGATTGGTTCCATTTAGATGCACCCATCGCAATCAGTCATATTTTGACAGTATACACGTTCAGTGCATGGTGCTTGTGGACTATTGGTACGGATATCGCGGTACATTCAAATTAACAGGACGAAATTTTAAATTGCTTTCATTTACGTATTCATATTACTATTTTAGTATTCCCTGAAAAGCGGGACAACTGGCGCACTATGGGTCAAAACCCCGATCTAGCTGGATAAAAAGGGTCACTTCGATTCTTTGATTCGTCTTGCAAAAACGATAGAATACACCCCCGTTGTCACTATCTCGTTGACTATTTTGCGTAAGAACCCACCAGTAATTAATAAATAATCTCGAAGTGTCAATAACAACGCCGTCGTACGCATTAAAATTATTCGCTTTCCGTAGTTGCTTAAGTGTATCGTATAATGTTTATGTGACAATTTTTTAAGTTTTTAACTATGATTCGTGAAGAAGATAGTAAGGACAATTTTTTAATAATATTTTACTTGTAATTACTTTCAATTTCACGGAGAAAAATGCTGACAAATGTGATAGATATCAGATTTTTAGACCATATTTTATGTTTCATGGACCAGAAACTATATGTACCATAATGTACCATGGCTCTAATTTTTTTACTGTCTAGTGTCGTTTATAAAGTATTTAATTATGTACTTTTCAAACTGCGGGCGACCGCGGAACAAAGCGATATTAATTAAAAACTGATGCTAAGTTTATTTTTTCTGAAAAAGTAATAGTTATATCTAGACGGGAATTTTATCACAATTGGGTAAAATACCCAAAAGCTGAAAGAAATGATCGCTTATTTGATTGTATTTCATTTCAACACATTTTAGTACAAATGAAGCTACTAGGGAATCTGTACGAAAAATAAAAATGAATATTTCCCGAATTTCTCAACATCTTCAGGAAAAGTGGGTGTTATGTGGAAAGACAACGGAGCGTTTTGAAACAATGCCGGCAGGTATTGACTGGTTGAATGGACAAGATTTTAAATTTGCTGCCATATATTACCAGCAGCCATCAACATCACGAGCAGAGTGTAAGTCTCTTCCAGGTCTTGGACGCCCTAAGATTGAGTTTGACAAAACATCCAATAAAACTAAACGAAGAAGATTGGACGATTTGCTTCAGTCCCGTAGCACAGAAGAATTGTCAGTGGCTGCCCAGATATCTGCTAGATTAGCAGGTAATCGTAATGTAGCTGATATTGGACCGTGTTCCACAACAAAAGCGCACAGTGACGTATTCTAAGATACTTGATTTTGTGCGACAAGTACGGAGTGAAAAGAGCTTAGGAAATATCAGTTTACCCAGTTTTGATGACTCTGAAGATGAAGAAGAGTAGGTAAATTGACCCATAGTGAACCCTTTGCGGGACGCATACTTTAGGGCCCCAGAAACGGGACGTCCCGCATATTGCGGGACGGTTGGCAGCCCTAGGTATGACCCCCAACGATGTCGCCAAGCTAGCAGCAAGGGAGCGAAAAGTAGCTGGTGGGTATGCATACTCAGAACTGAGTTACAAGAAGACAAAGGAATGCGCGGATGCAATCTTGCAAACTTATAGCCCTTTTAGAAAATTAATTGGTAACACGATAATTAAAATAGGGCATTCTCATTACATTTAAATTACTTTGTAAGGCACAAAATGCACAAAAAAAACTAAAATACTAAGGTAGGGCAAATGTATAGGACGCCATTTTGTAACGGTACTTTACCGTTACGGAAAGCAGATACGTGTACATCGTAATTTAATTACACAGATCTTAATAGGAATTTAAGCATGTAGGAACGCAATAAAACATAATGGGAAGCGAATTAGCAATGATAACTAGCACTTCTTAAAATCTAGGTATAGAACGTTTCAACACTTAATTACCCTTACGGGGTGCAAGACGGTATGTAGCTTTACGGGTATGAAGACGCCATTATATTTAAAAATCAAGACTACACATCGGTTACATATATAGTTTTATTTTTTATTTAAATTTAATTTATTTGATTAGTGTGCAGTCGAGTACGACGTCACGAGCCTCCCCGTGAACGCGACTGCACACGTCCTCCGCCTAAGACAAGACGTAGGGACCGGGACTGGCGACTTGGCGAGTGGTGGGGCGAGGCGCAAACGCAGCCAGTAGGAGAAACCCATACATAAAAAAACTGCTGACGCGGTTGCTATCCGCGCCAGTACAGTCGCGCGCACAATCGTGTATGCGCTTTTAGAGCCTGTTCACACTAGCTATTCATTTGGGCGATTTCTATATAAAATTGCACGCGGCGTACTCGCGGCGATATCGCCGCGTGCAACTTTTGTATAGAAATCGCTTTTAAATCGCCCAAGTGAATCGCTAGTGTGAACAGGCCCTTAGAGCTTTATAGCGAAATATATTACTTATTACTTTTAAATCGTGAAAGATAACGTGCAACGTTACAACAGATTATTATTATTTTTAGACAGGCAGTTAAAGCTGGTACCTACTTTTAAATCATAGTCCACTTTATTTGTTGTTGCAAACTAGAGAATCTTTCTTCATACTAGAGAGACTTCAGCTGTGCGAGTATTTTAGTAAATCCACGTAAATATGCACAATCCTTGCTTAATAATAAGAACACTGGCAACACTACTGTGTGAACACTGATGTGTCACATAAAAGTTACTGATCTGAAATTTGTGCAGTAAAGTATAATATGAATTGTACAGGAGCTATGCCAAGAGTACAACCTGCCAGGACCAGAATACACACTAGAGGGCGACACGGGTCCGGCGCACGCTCGGCGATTTACCGCCCGCGGAGCCGTCGGCAATCACTTTCGGCTCGCCTCCGCTACCACTAAGAAGGCGGCACAGCAACTGGCGGCTCAGCAGTTGTATCAGTATCTGAGGGAGAACCTTGCACGAGTCACGGAGGACTTTGTTGAGGTGAGTCCTGTGTGTGTGACAGTGAGTATGGTAAAGAAAGAAAAAAGAAAATTTACTTTATTAGCACAAACAAAACTTTAATAACTATAAATAGCAACATATTATATAAAAACAAATTGCGCTAAATGGGCTGTACTGTACTCAGCTTTGGTGGCACAAAATGAGCCACGGGGCACATTTCGCGACGCTGATTTTCAGTGAAACCCAATATAAGAAAATTTATTCCTATGCTTTTTCTGACTTCGTCACAGTGACAATCAATAAGAAAGTCGCTAGGAAATGGGAATCTGGAATAGTATATTACTGCAGATGCTGGGAAATTTAATACGCTGTGATACTACGAAGGTGTATTCATCCGATCGTAGCGAGCCCGAATAGAGATACAAATTCTGCTAAGTTTGAAGCAAAGGAGTAGTTATTTGATTTTTACGGTCAAAAGCGAAGATTTTCTGTCACTTGTCAAAAGAAGGTTACTGCCGGTGCCGGTTGCAGGCTTGCAAAATAGTTATGAAATTCCAAAGCTCCTAAGACCCAGTGACATTCGCTTAGTTTTTGAATTTAGAACTTTCTCTTCATTAATAAAAGTTCAAAATAAATATCGGAATATGTACAAAATTTTGTACACGGGGACTTAGGAGGTTATAATGTATCAAGTTCAATCATCTAACCTGCGATATGGTAATGTTTCATTGCAAGTTTGAGAAAAAGTACCTACTGTTAATGTAATGTTAATGACTATGGTTGCTGATTTCTAAGAATGAACATTGACAGTTAAGAAATGAGCCTTATATATATGATGTTGAAGACTATCGGAAAAATGATAAATCTTACCCTCATATTGATAAAGATAAATCTATAACTGTCAAAAGTTCATTCTTGGAGATCGGCAACAATAATATAGAGACCATCACACATCACTTATCATGTATGCAGACTATCTACTTCTCTAGCTATTGTAAGTTCGGAAGAGCGATGCTTCTTAATACAAGTATCTTTATTACTTAAAAAGAGGCATCGGCACAGACATAAAAAAAAAAATTGGTTGCCTGTAAAGTCGGTATACGGGCGAAAGTTTTACGTGACAACGACTTTCACTTTTTATGTCTGTCTCTCTCGCTCTTAGGCGGGCTAACCATGCCCGAGTGGAAGGGACGCGTGCCTCTCACTCGCTCTCATTGTGAGCGCATAACGTGAGCGGAGCGTAACGCAGTTTCTTGAAGTGTCACCCGGCAAACCAATTTATAAGACGTTGTCACGTCAAAATGTAACTGTATGCTACGAAATAAATATTTTTCATTTT
The DNA here is from genome assembly GCA_025490895.1 of Thaumatotibia leucotreta. NCBI lineage: Eukaryota > Metazoa > Arthropoda > Insecta > Lepidoptera > Tortricidae > Thaumatotibia > Thaumatotibia leucotreta. The sequence continues at coordinate 133,597 of JALPQI010000754.1, forward strand.
CATGTGTTTCCAGGAGGACGCGTTAGCGCGAGCCCACGAGCGCGCGATGGAGCGCTACGTGGAGACTCGCACGGACGCCGCGTGGCGGCCCGACCTGGCGCAGTGCGTCGCGGACTACCACCTCGGTCTGTTGCAACACCTCGGTACTGTCCCCACTAACTGCCCGCAACTGGCATGTTTGTTTTGTGTCCCTACAAGCCGTTTTCTCTAAGACGTACTGTCCCCACTAACTGCCCGCAACTGGCATGTTTCTTTTGTGTCCCTACAAGCCTATTTTTCTAACACATCGGTCTGTATGAGCAAGATAAAGCCCGAATCGTTGATGTTAATTGTATTGTACTGCCCCCACTTACTACCCAGAACTGGCATATTTATTTTGTGTTCGTAAAAGCCGATTTTCATAACACCGATTCGCACACCTCGGTACTGTCCCCACTAACTGCCCACAACTGGCATGTTTCATTTGTGTCCCTACAAGCCTATTTTTCTAACACATCGGTCTGTATGAGCAAGATAAAGCCCGAATCGTTGGTGTTAATTGTATTGTACTGCCCCCACTAACTACCCAGAACTGGCATGTTTATTTTGTGTTCGTAAAAGCCGATTTTCATAACACCGATTCGCACACCTCGGTACTGTCCCCACTAACTGCCCGCAACTGGCATGTTTCATTTGTGTCCCTACAAGCCGATTTCTCTACCACCTCGGTCTGTTGCAACACCTCGGTATTATCCCCACTAACTGCCCGCAACTGGCATGTTTGTTTTGTGTCCCTACAAGCCGATTTCTTAAACACATCGGTTTGTTTGCATCACCTCGGTACAGTGCGATTAAAATCAGCTAACGATTCGGCTTTGGCTCTTATCGGGATGGCATATGTACGAACAAGTTATAAAGCCCGAATCGTTGATGTTAATCGTGTTGTACTGTCCCCACTAACTGCCCGCAACTGGCATGTTTGTTTTATGTCCCTACAAGCCGATTTCTCTAACACATAGGTCTGTTGTAACACCTCGTTATTGTCCCCACTAACTGCCCGCAACTGGCATGTTTGTTTTATGTTCCTACAAGCCGATTTCTCTAACACATTGGTCTGTTGTAACACCTCGGTATTGTCCCCACTAACTGCCCGCAACTGGCATGTTTGTTTTATGTCCCTACGAGCCGGTTTTTCTAACACATCTGCCTGTTGCAACACCTCAGTACTGACCCTACTAACTACCCGCAAAGAGCATGTTTGTTTTATGTCCCTACAAGCCGTTTTCTCTAACACATTGGTCTGTTGTAACACCTCGGTATTGAACCCACTAACTGCCCACAACTGGCATGTTTGTTATGCGTCCCTACAAGCCATTTTCTCTAACACATCTACCTGTTGCATTGCAACACCTCGGTACTGTCGCTACTAACTGCCCGCAACTGGCTTGTTTGTTTTGTGTTCCTACAAGCCGACATTGGTCTGTTGCAACACTTACAACTCCTCGATAATGTCCCCAATAACTGCCCGCAACTGGCATGTTTGATTTTATGAAAAATTACGCTACAAAATATGCAAACATGCATTTTTCTGGTGTTAATAAGCCCTTTCCTTAATGGGCCACCTACAAACAAGGGTTACCATTCAGTTGATTCACCCAATAACATTTGATACATTTTTTTTATATACATGGATGTTTCGCAGAGGAAGAGAAAGTGACTTTAGGCGCTCAAGCGCTGGACGCCTCCTCGCCGGACGCGGAGCCCGAGCCTTCCCTCACGGCCGTCGCCGGCGCCCTGGGGCTGCGCGCCCAGTGGCACGAGCTCCCGGCTGAGGTAATACATTATTGCCTTATTGCTTACTACTCGGCCAAACAGAAGATCCGCGCCGAGCTGCAATAGTACAGTGTGTATTAAGGGCGGTAAATAAGAAACTGAACAAGTTTGAAAGTGAAGCCCAAGCTGAATGCGCGGCCTTTATTTCTCACGAGTTAACAATTCTTGTACAGCCTGTGGTACACAATGTTTTTCATCACACTTGTGAGGGATAAAACTACTCAAAAATGTTCTAAAGAACTTAGAACACTTAGGGATTATGGTTGCCGATTTCTAAGAATGAACTTTTGATAGTTATTAATATAAAGGTAAGAGTCACCATTTTTCCGATAGTCTTAACGTCATATTTAAGGCTCATATCTAAACTGTCAAATGTTCATTCTTAAAAATCGGTAACTATACTTGGACACGTGAGTATATAACAATGCACCAGGTTAGTTATACTGCCCTAATTGAACCTTTTGGACGCCAATAATACTTATATATCGGCACAGTTTCAAAGTCAGGTTTTTCAATCTACCCTCTCGTTTCTTGTTTTCTTCCATTGCTCCGAGTACGCTACACGCAGCACGCAGCCGGCGGATTCCTGTCCCCGCATTCCCTAAGAGCTTGTTCGCACGAGCGTTATTTTAGCGACCGTTAAAAAAACGTTCAAATGAAACAAATGCAAAACCGTATATTCATTCACACGAAGGCGGTTTTAAACCGCGGCGCTTTTTTATCGAGCACTGTTTGATTTTCGACGTTAGGCGTTCCAACGTTAAATCGAATTGAGCATAATGGACCGCCAACGTCAGGTTATAAAGCGACGCTTTTTAAGTGTTCGTGCGAACTATCTCTAACCCGGGGCGTCCGTTTTAGCGGAACCGGTGTCGGTATCTGCGGCGGAAGGCACCGGCAACGTAGCTTCTGCTGTGGGGGGGAGCTCCTAGCTCCGGACAAGTCCGGGCCGGATTCGGTAGATTATTAACCGACTTCAAAAAGGAGGAGGTTAACAATTCGTCGAAATCTTTTTTTTTTTTTATGTATGTTCCCCGATTACTCGAAGACGCGTGGACCGATTTCAAATATTCTTTTTTTGTTTGAAAGGGTATACCTTCTAGTTGGTCCCATTGTCACCGAATCCAGATCTGATGATGGGATTCTGGAGAAATCGAGGGAACTCTTCAAATGTTGTAGGCACACATGACATTTTTCATTTATTTTCGAAGACTAATCAAGTATTTGCATCTAGTCATGAACATCTTAAGTTGGTGATCTGATGATGGAAGGTACAACTCTTTAGCAATTAGGAGTTGGGGGATAATTCTTTAAGTGCAACATATTTCGTGTATTTTGGAAGCTATTTGAGTATTTGCCTTTAGGTGGTCATCCTTTCATGTTGGTGAGCTGATGATGTAAGGTACAATGCGTCCCTACTTCCCGACTTCTAAGAAATCTGTAGGGTACCTAGCCATAATGTTTTATTTCAATGAATAGGGTAAAAGGTTTAAGGTTTGGGTAGGAAATCCTAAGAAGTAGGAACCAAAATTATTTTTAACTTTTTAGTTCGGGCGAATTTTTGAAGGCGGTTTTATTTTTATTTTTAAAATATTTTATTTTGATTAAATAATTGCCCGAATGCCTAGGTGTGTGGTATGTGACCGAGCAATGGTGCTGTCCGGACAGACAGACTGATTGTTAATTATTTACGACACGCCTGGCGTGGCACCGAACCGAGCGCTAGGTCTGTAGTGACTAGGGCTGCCAACCGTCCCGCTATATGCGGGTCGTCCCGTTTCTGGGGCCTCGAAGTATGGGTCCCGCAAAGGGTTCGCGCGGGTCGCCGATTGTCCCGTTTTTCAGGGAACACTAAACAATAATAATATCGAAAGTACTGAACTTAATATTTGGCAATCATTACAGAAAATAGTTCCTTATGTATATAGTTTACAGGAAAATCTGTAAAAAGTGTACCTATTGTATTTTTTACATTTACTGCTACGGAACCCTTTGTACGCGAGTCCGATTCGCGCTTGGTCGGTTTTTATCACTTGATACACTTTCATGCATTCGCATGTATGCGTCCCGCATTTTATAGTCATGTCCCGCCATTCATTCGCGAATGTACCGCATATTTGTGAACTATGGTTGGCAGCCCTAGTAGTGACTCCGTGGTGTTGCAGGGCGGCGCGCTGTCCCTGCTACGGCTGGCGCCGTCGTCGCCGCCGCTGGTGTTCTGCGCGCGCACCCGCGCCGGCGCCGCCGCTGAGGCGCTGGCCTACCTGCGGCTCACCATGCAGTTCAGGGACCAGAAGTGAGCGGGCACTCACACGTGGCCGCGATTGCCTTTTTACAGGCGCGGATCCAGGGGGGGCAATAGGGGCACTTGCCCCTCCCTCACACTGGACTTATGTATGCGTAGGTGCTGTTTTAAGTATAATATACCATCATATCATAGGGCAGTGCCCCCCCCTCAACTAAGTCCTGGATCCGCGCCTGCCTTTTTATGCATCTACTTACCCAATTACTCATAAATCTTCATATTTTGTGTAACAACTTTTGGCAGTGAAAAAAGCCGATAAATTCGGATTTTCTATGAGCGACCAACAATACACACCTACATGGTTTAAATTTTCCGCCTTTTTCTCTGCCAGAGGTTGTTGGAGAGAGTATACCACATAGTTTGTGTGTCTTGCGCTATGAAGTACGCAAAAATATGTGACACGCTCTTATGTCAATAAAAATAAGATTACGTTAGATAATTTTGCGGCCTTTCAAAATACAATTGCCTGTGACTGTACCTACGAAATCGGAAATATGTTCTTAGTCGCTAGATTTTCCTGCGAGTAAAATCCGTTTGTAAGTAGTACCACCAAAGGGTACGGATTACACATGGAAAGGTCCATTTTAAACACTGTGACAAGGTACCTTTTCCGTGTGCACTGACACATATATATGACAGAGAAATTATTAAGAAAAAGACTAAATCTTAAAACAAAATATGTTATATATTCTTAGTTTTAATTTTTCTTTTAATAAGAGTTTAAGTCGCATCATTGGAGCTAATTTGACTGACGATTTAATATTTAAAATTTGTTATTTTTACCTAGAAGGGTGAAAAAATTGTTTGATGTATAAAGTGAGTGCCAAAATCTATTTTTATATTTTATAATTTGTTACAAGAATATGTAGGTACATTTGGAAGAAGTACAGGATATGTTATAAATGTAGTTTATAGATAATTCTAAGTTAACAACTTATGCTGGTGGATATATTTGGTAGAACAACACTGTTTACTTTCCTTACAACAGATCGGAGCGATCGGAAACAATGGCGTAGCCAGCATAAGAGCAATTTTACTCTCTCTTTAGCATTGACTGCCAGTGTTTTTGTATACAGTAGGCACTTACTATTGTAAATTTTAATTCGTACGTTCTGAAAGTAATCAAAAATATATACAAATATTTTTTTAAATTTTTTTTTTTTTTTTTTTAATATTACAAAATTTCTGTATTCATTTCATAATAGGAACTCAATTTACACATAATAAATCCGCCGCAGGCTTCGTCAAGATGCTACAAAATGGAATCAGCAACAAGCTTCGTCATACTCACTATGACAATATCCGCAACAGGCTTCGTCAATAGAACACAAAAAAAAAAAAAGAAAAGAAATATTAATTGCAATCCCCGCTCCGTCCCGCACCCGGTCCAAAAGTCCCCATCACCCCGGCTGCGTTACCGCGCTGTATAGCCAGGGATATCTGTTGAACCAAATATGAGCCGGAACGGGGGTCACAACCACCGTCTCTCAGCCGCCGACCTAAGTCCCTCACGAACTTTTTAGCCTCCAGAGCCCAAGGCCCCCCAGTCTCGACCGCTACCGGTACAAAGTCGTACATTGGTTCCAGGGCAGAGTACTTGGAATGTTTCATTTTGGCCGCATACTCCGCAGCCAACCCCGCGGATCGCATAGTGTGGCTCAAGTGAGAAGGCGCAAACGTACTGACGCACGTTGCATCCCACAAGAGGCACCGACCCCTCTGCCATGGAACCAATGTCAAACCATCCGGTCGTTTGCCGTCTATCCGGCACAGCCCTGGAGGCTCCAGAACACAAGGCACGTTAGCCCTTACCAAAGCCCGGCGAATAAGGTCATTAATGGCATGATGTCTCGCGAAACGCCCCGCGCACCTAAGACAGCTAAGGCCATGGTGACCGTCTTCCGTTTTTTTAAATTAATGTTTTATTTATTTTCCCGGTATTTCCTAATAACTAGAGCTCGTTGCTCATCTAAAACATGGCACTTATTTTATGCCATAATAGAAAAAATATATTATAAGATAATAATTACTGTAAGTAGACATTCTAATAGGGTGTTAAATTATACGATGCGAAAAAGCTGCCTGCCACTACAATGAAACATGAAAACATAATGAAAATAAAAACTTTTATTCAAGTAGGACCTTAGACATAAATGAAATAATAAACATTATAGAAATTCTTCAAACGCGATATAGGAAAACATCTTGACTTAGAAAATAAGAGAAATCACATCTTACAACTTATATTATGGGTTCACCAATAGATGGAATGAATTCGATCACGAAGACGCTGCTGAGCACTACCATAGCAATCAAAGACATGACTGGAAGAATGACAAGACACCAACGGATATTGACTTTGTCTGCAGTGAATTTAATGAGCAAATTGTGATCATTTTGAGCACACATTGCGTCACTACTTTAAAAAAATAATTTCCATTCACATTTTTAATATTTTGACAATATTTTTCAAATTTAAATTATGAAATTCCTATTTCAATTTGCACTTTTCATAGATAGTATCTACTTGTCTATACTATAGTGACAATTATTTCGCCAGGAATAATAAACCCTGCTATTGCAGCTATTTTGTTAATTTTTGCTCCCTAGCATGCAATTGGTGGCTGAATAAATAAACAAAAAATCCTTTAGGTCTATTTCAATTGTGCAATTTGTGCATTAAGGTGTGAAATACAAGATCCTGTTAAAGTAATAATGATAAGCGATGTTATAATACATCAAAACATGAAATTACCAACATGCTCAATCCAGGACCACATGATGTGACAAGGTCCAGCCGTAAGATTTCAAAAGCTACAACTATCAGTAAGCATTCTTCCATTGGAAAAAGTTAATAACTAGCCAGTTATCTATGTCACAGATGGTTCAACTCAGTCAGAATCCTCAATGCTAGAGGAGTTGCGTGTGCGGCTAGCTGCGGCGCCAGTCAGCCAAGCAGCCTTGGTGGCGGCACGTCGTGGCGCGCGGCGTTCCGGCTCCGGTGTCGGCACCGGCGACGCCGCTGCGCGCGTCCCGCGGCCGCGTGTTGCCCGGGGCCCGCGCGCCCGCGAACGCGTTGCCTTACCGCCACGCGGCGTCGCCGAACGCTCCATAGATTCATCATCACTCGAAACCACTACAAGAGCCTTGACAGCCGCTTTACTAGTCGCCCGCGGCTTTGTTTTAGGCGTAGGATCCCCAACTATATTCAGATCTACGAGCATCTTCAGTTGGTCTAGATCTGTAGAATCTAGAACATCCTTGGCTAGACGCATCCGCTCCGTGATTTCTTCGTCTGTCTCGGCAGTGGAATCGAGCAGCGCCTCCACAGCGCGGCGGCGATGCGCATCGAAAACCCGACGGAATACGCCGTCGTCGTGTTTGAGCGTGAAGTCACGCACGGCTTCGGTGGCGGCGCGCGCGCTTAGCACGGCGGGCTGGCGGGCTGGCGGCAGTGCGGCGTAGTACGCGGCTAGTAAGGCTTCAACATCGGCTGCTTCATGTGCTGCCCGAGCCACATCTACCTCCACTGCCTCATCAGTCTCTTTTCGCTCACGATACTTCTTCTCTCGTTTCATAATTAGTACATCATTTGGATTAGCAACCTGCCCAGTAAAATTCTGTCCAAAGCGCATCCTGTTGAAGTCCTGGCTTGGCCGCTCATAAAATACACTCAGTCTTACAAGTGGAAGGGTAGGCTGTTTGGGATGCCCACTGCGGAGATTGTTTGCCTCCTCAATAGCTTCATTCACTTTATTCTTTAGAAACTCTTGTACCTTCTCATGCTCATTGATTTCCTCCTCACCAAGGTCCTCTTCAGATAGAACTATGGTTTTAAAGATAAATGGCCGAACAGTTTTGAGTGGAATTGGTGTCACTTTATAATTGGTTCCATGAACCTCCAATAGAGCACAGTGCTTTTTCAATGCCTCTCCTGCAGCTAAAGATGTAGCTACAGTACTACCTGGCTGCACAACCATGAAATCATCATTCTTTTCTCCTTTGATTGGGAACACTAAACTATCATGTTCATGACCCCAGACCACCAGATCTAGGAATTTCGGTAATACTTTTTCTGGTATGAAGTTACCAGGCCCTCGGTCCGCGCGGTTCTGGTGCAGCACCAGCATATTGAACCAGTTGTTGCTGTCATCTACCATTTCCATCTCTACTTTCTTTTCCGCAAAGAGACGTGAGAGACGCTGGTCTTTGAGGTGACTGAGGCCATATAGTGCGAGCTGCGTGGAGCCTTTACGCAACAAAACTGGCGAGATACGAACGCGCGTGTAGTCACTCCATTTACCAAAGTAGTTTACGAGCCCAGTGATAGACAGGATGTCCAGCGAGCTCACACTACCCTGCCCGACCGGGTCATCATGGTTACCGTGGATAGACAAGATCGGAAACGATACGTTAAGGTTGGGGTCCTCGTAGTTGATGCTACGCGAGAAGTTCTCAAGCTGGTCAGACAACAGCTCTACGCGGACCGGCTTGTCGCCGAAACAGTGCTGGCGGATGAGCTGCGTGCACTTGAACATGCAGGCGGGAGAGGGCTTAGCGTGATCAAACAGGTCGCCGCCCAGCAGAACGAGGTCTACATCGCGCCCCGCCGCCTCAGCCAGCACCTCCTCGAACGCAAGAAAGCTGTCCTCGCCGCGCACCGGGTCGGTTTCCGCATGGCCCAGATGAATGTCTGAAGCTATTAGGATCTTTAGTGTATTATCAGGGTTCCACGTGTCGGTGTTTAACATTTTGTTTAGTTACTTCACTTGTTATTCAAATAAATTATATTAAATTAATGTAGATGTGAATAGTTTAACGTGAACACCCGCCAAATGTCACAATTTTGTCAATTTTGATTGTTGATGGCGTCCTCTAATTTCTGTATATTGGTAACACTTACACTGGTCCGGATTGTGGCTGTGGCGCTAGAAATGGGTAATCCAAAGTATAAAATTGAAAAAATAATAACCAAGGAATATAATACTTTGATAATAATACCAGTAGAGTACCATCATATAGCATGCAAATTAGCAATATTGATGCTGATTATAAATGCGGTAATATACAATTTTTAAACGACAAAATCCAACGACCCTACCGCAAAAATCTAAATTCGTAAAATTCGAGGATTTTTCTTTGTCACTCAAACGAAGGCGTCATTAGAGTGAGAGAGACTAATCCTCGAAATTTACGAATTTCGTTTTTCGCGGTAGGGCCGCAGTTCATACTCGAAGTAAATGTCATTTGACAGCTTCGTTGTCAGTGTCAGTGTCAGACAGCACATTTGACAGTTAGGGCTGAGCGTCCGCTGAATCAATATCGATATTATCGATATGTAATCGCTAATAATAACATTTAAAATGTGTAATATTTCAAAATGATGAACTAATCAGCCTCAAAAGCCTGTATTGCTTCCCCTTAGAGTATTTTCAAAGGTGCCTACTTGCCTAGCCTTATAAGATCAGCCTTATATACAATATTATGGTATCTGAGACGTGATCAAAAAATGTTTTTGAGTGATTCAACTTTTTTCTGCCTGTTATTGTCCTGCAGACGGTCTTCTGAGTAACGCTGGTTTTATGCAAAATTATTTTACTTAAATTATACAAACATACATTATTCTGGTGTTAATAAAGCTTTTTCTTAATGGGCCACCTACAAACATGGACTACATGCATGTTTTCATAATTTAAGTAGCTTAATTTTGCACTTTCAGGAGATCGTAACCATGGCAATAACAGACAGAAAAAAGTTGATTCACCCTTTTTCCATTTCCTTATACAATTACCAATTGAATATCATTAAGTTTAGATACATAACAGCCTTCGTATAAAGCATTCACGTGTGGTTAAAATTTTTCACTTGCCTTTTGAGTTTTTCTGATCGTAGGATTCTGTAACCAAAATGTCAATCATTTTCCAAATCATTACAATCTCAGTAAATTGTTTTGTAACCGTATTCTCGTATTAGGAATGCACGACATGAACGACATCACAACAAAATCGAGTCACATTAACGCTTACAAGCAAATGAACTAAATGTCATTTTATAATGTTTTTAGTTCATTTGTTTCAAATAATGTGTTCATTCAGACTCTTATAACTTATGCCTTTTTAAATTGAATAGTCAGAAATACAATGTCGATAGTCGTTGCGTTTGGCATTATTATCGATGTTTCTCACGCGCAGCTCTCTGAACAATCTGTGGAACAATCCGTCCTGTCAGGCGTCAGACTGTACTGTAGACTGTCAGTTAGACAAGCAAGGCAGACAAGACATCAGACAGTTTACTTCGCCGTGAAATGGCGTACGACAATAGAATCGTATTTTAGTGTTTTCGAGATCGATTTGTCGTGCAAACGGCTATTACGCGATGATATGACATCAGTGTGCATGTACTCAGATGAATTACAATGCGATTATCATGTGGATGTGTCGGGTGTGAGGAAGAGAAAGTGTCGCGAGAAACATTCAAGCCTTCAATGATGTGGATGAGGTCGTTTGCGCAAGCGACGGCAGCGCGCGCGCAGGCTGTCCCGGCGCGGGCGCGCCTGCTGCGGGCCAGGCCTCCGCCTCCGCTGTTGCTCTTGCTGCTGCTCCTAGTGGTTAGTAAACAATAAACATTTTCCTACTTGACATTTTAATTTCATATTGACTTCTACCATGGTTCTGAACGGCTTGTGGATTGTTGTTTATCCAGTTTGATAACATAAACAAAATACATACTGCAGCTGTTAGTAAATAAACAAAAACACTAACTAAATTTCAACAATGCTTAATAGTTGAGCATTGTTTTTGTTATTTATTTAACTAAACCCTATTGGGTAATCCACAAATTAGAGCTAATAATTAACTTAATGTCTAATGACACTCACTATCAGTCAATCAAAAGGTAAAACAGTGTAAAGGAATCTTATTGTTATTACATTTGTTTACCAATTTCTTAAATTAAACTGTTCTTGAAGGACAGCTAAGAATGTATTAGAATTTTATATTACTATGTAATTTATAAACTGCATGATCAAAGTGTAATTAACTGGTGTAATTTCTTGGCAACATACATTCTTACACAGTAATTAGTGCCACTTCATTGTTATGACAGACACACATCAAAGCTACTCATATTTTTGTCTTACTGTGGCATATAAACAATGTGATTCATAAACATTTGAGACAATAATATAGTGATTTGTTTATGAATATGTGTAGTATGCTAACAATAAATTTATATAAATATAATATGTGAGCAGCTTAACAAAAACTACCCACTTTGTCACTTGACATAAGGATACTTAGATATTTACCATTTGTATAAAGTTACAAGCTAATTCCATCCAGTTTTGTTTGTCTGTGTGTAAGACAAAATGTGAATGAAATTGAAACATTTAAAGACTTTTTTATCAGCCACAGTCTCACATCAGTCAGTATCACATCAGTATATTTAATCCTTTTTTGACAGTAAAAGGAAAGTTGTGAGTACAGCCTCCATCAGATATTTCGGAGCGGCCAGTGTGCTCACAAATATCTGATTAGCCCTGTATTGTCATGGCATTTGAGTACATGTTCAGATATTTTTGAGCACTGTGGCATGAGCAATATATCTGTTGGCAACTGTAAAAGCCTCCTCCACTTAATTCTCCTGATGATTTTGTGTAATTTATGTAAAGAAATACAAAATCATGGTGTGTTGTCACATACACGGTGCTCATGAGCATTCCGAAAGATTTTAATGCTGAATTCCTGAGAATATTTAGAGTGTTTAATGTTATATAAAATTTCCTGGATCCAGCTTGGTTCCAGAAATAATTAACCTTCTTTTGAAATAAGTTTTTCAACATGACTCGTCATAAAGCTTCTTTTTTATTACAATGCTACCACAATTTGTGTTCTAATATTACCACACCTTTTGCCTGACAATCAAAAAATAAGAATAGACTTGACGAAAAAACCTGCCCTAAAAAAAACATTTATAAAATTAATTTTAACAAATTGTTGTTATGATAAAAAGTATTGAAAATGTTAAAAAGTATTCAATAACTCTAAAACCCAAGAAAAAAAATTTTTTTTTTTGTGGAATTTGTGGATTAGGTCTCATAATATTTTTTGTTTATTTGATGGCTAGAATGCATAGTTAAAATCTTTCGGAATGCTCGCGAGCACCCTGTATAACGGGAACCATAATAATGAAGTATATTTTATAGCTCTCTCTAAATAATGATCAAGTTTCTAAGCAAGTTTTTTTATTGAGGAAATATTCTGAAAAAAAAAACAATGAATCACCCAATTAAATCTATAGAGTGGGGTATTCAAATGATGGACTTTCTTTTTCTTCTTTTACCCTAGTGGACGATTTAAGGTTTTAAGGGTTCTCTTGTTTTAAGATATATTTGATGTCCTCTCATTACATCACATTTTATATTGATTTATTATAAATACTATATCACAGCATGCAGTAAGTTTGTAATCTATATTTTATTTTGAAATTCAAAATAAAAACAAGCAAATTGGTTGAAGCAAAATTTAATTTAAACTTGGGTCGGATAAACTAAACTAAAAATGCTGCTAGTGTCATGAGCACCTTTGGGCGGGATGCGACCCAGGGAGGTCTTTTGTAATTAGTATAATGTAATATTTACGAAGCCTGTGGCGGATTTGTTTTTATATCTACCTGACAAAGCCTGCAAAGTGGATTTAAAAGAAATATTAATGTAATTTATTTTGTAATTATATGGCTTAATTGGTCTGAATTGGAAACAGCTGGAAGAAGCTGCACAAGATCGTGACAAGTGGAAAACTCTTTTGTGAGCCCCGAGTCCTTTATGAGGGATAACAGGGACAGATCACCATCATCATGTATAATAATAATTGATAATAAAATTGACATGTACATTTAAACTACTTAGCTATATATATTTGGAATCAGCGAATTTTTCTGCTTTCGTTTGGTCTGAGTTTTGGACAAAATTCAAACATATTCGCTTAAAAAAACAATTAGACTTTCAACCCTCCTTATGATTAACATTTTCACTTTATTATTATACCTATTTCATAAATTTCATAATACACATACAGTACAGAATAAAGTTATTATAAGTTATAGGTAACCAAAATACTTATAGCACGCTCTAGAACGTCTTATTAACGAACGAACGTTAATATGACGAATAACTTTCCCATCTCATAGCCAGATATGGTACAAACCTGGTTACAAATCGGTAATGATAAGTCCCGATTTCACGCCTAACTAAACCTATTACAATTTTATTCCCATTTCGAAGTTGGTTAAATACGGAACTATGGTTGGCTACCAAATGGGTACTAATTTATTTTACATTGGTATTTCTCCAATTAGTAATGGGTCGTTCCCAGTAATTTTCCAATCTTACTATGGGGAAAGTTTCCATTTGGGAATATTCCCCATACTGTGTTCGATAAGTTACCGGGAACGACCCATCACTATCTCTAATGCTTGATTCTTGATCCAATGCATTGACAAGGTGCTCCCCCACAGACCGGCGCATGGGGCGCAGACCTAGTCATCGAGATCCCCGGTTCCGGCGCCGGCGCCGCCGACCCTGGCGGCGAGTACCGGCTAGACTACCGGCCGCCGCATGGCTCGCCGGCGCCGAACTTCACCGTGCCGGCCCGAGCCTCCACCATCAACTTCCAGGGCTTGCCTGGCACGAAGTATCACTTCATGCTGTATTATTCCAATGCTACGTTTGCTGATCTTCTTACTTGGAATCAGACCATTATTACGGGTAAGATTCTACTGTGGATGTATTTACAGATTTACCCCCTTATTCATAAACGTCTCCTAACTTAGCAAGCCACTAAGTATTGTTTGTTCCTTTCGCTCTTACAGACATATTGATAAGGCTGAAAGGAATAAACAATACTTAGCGGCTTGCTATTTTTGGAGACGATTCGTTTTATGAATAAGGGGATTATTCGATGATTTCAGTTTAATTTCAATCAATAGAACCTTAGGGCCTATAGTTGCTTACCATTAGGATATTTGCTTGTATCTTAATAAAAATTATGTCTATACTTTTGCTATGTAAGTAGCATCACCTGCGTAACCTTTTGATTAGCCGACTAGTAGCTTTTCACGCTAACATAATAATATTTACATTAAATACACATTTACTATATTATGTCATTATTTCCTCTAGCGGTATTTTATTTGATCCACAATGACCACAAATTACTTCTTCATTAAATACCTACAGAACCTATCAATAAAATGAATAAAATTAGTTCCCTCATGTTTTCCTCTTAGTAACGGGGTGCTCGTTTGAGTATTTGGTTTATGCGCGCTTGTGCTATTTACATAGGTATGTACCGATTAAAGTCAGGGGTTCTTTTCCGCGATTAAATTTCGACGTTCGTGGTAGCCGATCATCGGCGTATACGATTTTTATTGAAATCAACGTTTCCATCTAGATACGACTTAGGACAGCTCAAATTGAAAATATAGGTATATATTGTTATATTTATCTCATGTCATTTCCGTTATGCATAGCGCCCCAGCGACAAAGTAGTTCATTGACGCAATTCATTATTTATTTATGATTATTGCCGGTAAAATAAATGACAAGGTGTGCTCCTTCATAACTTGCAAAATTGGCCAAGTGTTCATATTGTTCAGTTAATATTGTACTTTAATTGCTACAAGTTAGGGTAATTATTGCCTTGTAAGAATTAGTGAGCTAATTAGTGTACACAATAACTTACAGTGATTTTAATTTGCGTTTTAATATCGCGGTAACATTATGTTCACACCGAGAATGTTGATGCGCAGGAGATGTATGAATATGTATTTTCTGTCACAGCACCGGAGCCGCCGACGAACCTGACGGTGTCCCTATCACGAAACAAACAGGCCACTATCGCGTGGGCACCACCGTCCCATGGCGACTACACCGGATTCCGTTTTAAGGTGAGAGAAAACCGCAAAATCTATTCCTAGTAGGTTTTCCTTGCACCGCCGACGCACTACATTAACAACAAGCAGGTCACTTGACTATCGCGTGGGCGTATGCTAGATTGCCCTTCATAGGACAGACAGAGAGAACACGGCAATTTCTTCTAGGCGTTCATGCGTTCCTTGCTGCAGCGCTGACAAACCTGATATTGCCTCTGTCTTTCCTTGCAACAATCAGACCGCTTTCACGAGGTTGCTTCCATCGTGAGTTGACAGTTCTCATAAGAGAGGCGACGAACCTGACATCTGACGGTGGCTCTATTTCGCAATGCGTTTTAGATACAGAATATCGAAAATATCCACATAGAACTCGTTTCACTAGTTCTACTCTCAGGCTGTATCATTATAGATATTCACATACATCTTTCGCGTATCCTTCATCCTTATTCCGTTATTCATTCTTTGCAAGTCGCCTAAGGGCACCTAATCTCTTTGGGAAACATCTAGTTCAGTCATTAATATAAAATAACTGACAACTTAACATTTAGATATGGTTTGAATTAAGAGGTTTAAGTTTCTCAACGTCGTCGAAAAAAAAACAAATAATTCGTAGTAGAAATACGGGTCTTTCGCCGATTGCGCAGTTGTTGAGTCAGACAACCTGCGCCGGCGTCACCAAAATGATCGCTGTTAGCGTTGCGACACCTACCTCTTAGTGCTATAGTTTCACGTCCATCGAGTTTGCTTAAACTTGGTTTATTTTTACAGATCCTATACATTCTTAACTAATATGACCTTAAAACTATGATAAACGGATAAACGGATATTCATTTAATTTAACTTCACCCCGACGTTACGAATATTTTAACGGGGGTCGCCCGTATAGACCACGAACCCTGTAAAGTGTTCGAAACGTCGGAATACATAAATTAAATGAATATACGTGAGTTTATCTGTTTATCATAGTTTTATTTCATGAGTAATCCTCGCGGTAACCGAAGAAAATAGTATGGCCTTGTTACTCGATCGCCAGAAAACATAAATTCTATCCTTATATTTTCAATACAGTAAGAATATTAAGGATTAATTACTACGACTACTAATAGTATGGTATATTTAAACGAATTAAAAAAAAGTATTATGTTCTATCTATGTTACTCAACGAAAGTTACTATAAATTTAGCTTACAAGAATTGAACCACATATAAATGTTACAAAACAAATACAATATAACAACAAATACAATATGTTCAGCAGTGGACGTCTTTCGGCTGATATGATGATGATGATGATAACAACAAACAAAAATAACATTGGGACATACGGGATGAAGTTTATTAAAATCGTGAAAAAATAGCCAGTTCTCATATTAGTGACATGTATCTCATACCATCTGTAAAAGATAAGCCGCGACTTTCAAAGTATGAAACTGATCAGCTGGTCACATATGCTTTCTCACGTTTATTTTACTCTACAATAACACATGTTTGTAGGCTGGCCCTTATGGCGGAAATGATTTGACGTCATGCATGTGTTTTACTTACTAGATTCGTGTTTAATTTTTATAGATGGCACCGGACATTATTGTTTTGTAGAAAGTATCTGAGATATGAGTTATATTTATTCCACATGGATCTATTAATATTCGGCGTCTAGTTAGAGGATTAAGGTTTTAAAATCTGCTTAGGCCTTTATGTATGGCCTAAGTTGAAATCAGGTCCTGCCTGATGGTAAACAATATGATCTCAAAGGCGTGGATTTGCTGGAATTACCTAGAGTGAACTAGGATGATTGAAAAATATCAAACATAAACATTCATTCTTTTGAAATTTTAGTTTCTTTAACACCTTCACTGTCCATGGCCCATATTTGGGCGAACAACTTGTTTAACGTAATAAAGCCGTGCGCGAGGTTCACCTTCAGGACCCAGATAGTAAATGTGTTATTTAGGAGTAGGGAATGGCACTGGCAGCCATTTTAAGTGGTTCAGTTAAAGCTAGGCTAAAGGATAAGTCCATCTGATAATACTCAATTGTCCGCACTAAACCTTCCATTGCTGGCACCCAATACCTATGTGAGTATTATTATTTATTAGCTATTGTTTTATATTAGCCATTACGGATGGGTAATATTATTGTATCGCAGATCGTCGCCACGTGCAGGCATATCGCGAAGATGATTAAAGTTTATAACACTATTAAATATGAATTTCGTCCTTAAAACTTTACTTTTGCTACCGGGATCCATTTTATTTATCTACATTTTGTATATAATAATAATGAGCCTGGTATGTAATGGTATGTGTATGACGTTTATTCCAATGAATGTGTGTTAGGTAAATTACCTACCGTACCTACCTACTTAAACTGGACTATATTGTTTTTTTAACGTGTTTTTTCTATATTATATTGTACATATTTAATAATACCGCAGACAAATAACATCGATGCCCATTATAATACCGACTTCATTATACTTATGCCGTTATTCATAAACGTTCATCAAACTGCCATTAGCTAATAAATCGTTTGTCCTTCTCTTTCACTTTGAGATTTTAGTTTGTCAGTAAACTTAAGTTTTATGCATACCCATTACATTTTAGACAGCATTAGTAACCAATTAATAATTATAATAATATATTGTTATCCATTCGAAAAACAAAAATGACGCCTAAAATCATGCTGCGAGCAACTTTATCCGGCTGCATCTAGGCACACTAGATAGTTCCGGATTTATCGTTTGTGTCGCCTCAAGGCTTCACGATCAACTGCCATTGAAATTCTAAGCACAGAAAGGATGCACCGACCCACCGACTCGAATGTTTGTATGTAGATAGGTCGGTACACCTTCATTTCGCTTGTCTACATTATGCGATTACTCCTTGATTACTTTGAATATTTCATTAATTATTTTACTTGACCTAATAGTCAATTCCGGTATTGCCAGCTAGAGCTATTTTTGACCTCGCTGCGATGTCGGTGACAGACATGTTGCATTGGTTATGATATGTTTCTATATCATAATCAAACTCAGACTTGCATCATTTCCTATTGAACGTGAAGTGATTGATAGTATTTACCGACCAATTGGAAACTCGTAGCTACGAATTGCGGGATAGTAATATTTGTATCGAGCAATTTGTATGTATACATGAATTCTACAAATAGTTCGTTATGTCACTGATGAGATCATTTTATTTCAAGTAGGAATTAGCTTGGTTTTAGAATGACCAGTTCTAAATATATCTACTAGTAAGAATTTGTGAAAATTATAAGGCTAATAGGTTCAGGTTAGGGTTTTCTTTTACTTAATGTTACAGCTTACTTTGGCCTTAGTAAAAATAGTAGATTACGTGCCAAGGCCGTTTAAGTGGGAAATGTCTTGGATGATGTGTAATGATTGACAAACTTGGATGATGACAAACATGTGATCCGAGGCTTTCCCGTTTAACGGCCGAGGTGTGTATACTATTTTTCTGCTCACGACAGGCGGCAACTTAGTTTAGCGCAGCGGCCGGCAATGTGCTGTTTGCCGGCCGGAGGGCAGAAACGGTAATTCCCCGAGGCTTCTGAAAAAAAAAGTTTAATACGTGCATTGCACAGGGCCCTTTTCCACTAGGGCCACTAATCACACCTAGCGGTTTGGTAAGCGATTGTAAGCAGGCGAACTTGTTGAGAGTTCAAAAGATTTTTCTATGTGCAGGTTATCCCTCTAACGGACCGAGCAGAAGGCGGAGCCCGCAACATCACGGTGGAGGCGCCTGAGACGCCCGGCGCGGGGTGGACGCACACACTTAAAGAGTTGTCCCCGGGCGCCACCTACCAGCTGCACGCTTTCACGTTGCTGCATGATAAGGAGAGCGCCGCTTACGCCAGCAGGAATTTTACCACCAGTGAGTATTTAGAAACACAGGAGCTCGTTCATAAGCACAAAAGCGTTCATAATCATAAGCAAGCATTAGAAATTCATAAGCATAAGCAACTAATAATCATAAGCAGTGGAGTGGACCCCCGCGCCAATCGTAGGCGTCTGAAGTTGCGGGAGCTCTCGTAGTAAGTAGTAAAAAAAAACAACGTCCTGTAAGTACGAGTACCATTCTTGCATTACCTTATACAAAGACTAAGGCTGCCACTATTATAGTCTGGTAGATGTTTTGTAACATAAACACATTAGGCTCGGTCGCTCTTAGAATTTCTCGACTGTTTTGTGACAAAACAGGTATGCTAGATTATTTAAGTACGATGCGAAAATGAATACATAATACATACCTACGTAAATCGAGTTTGTGATTTGTTTATAATTGCATACTTTGCCAACGTATAATCTATTGTTGTTACAGCAGTCGTGACAATGTTGTAACACATTTCTGTCGCGTCATTCAATGTGTCAGAAAATGGGAATAAATTAGTTAACTTTTGTCTTGACTATAAAGGGTGTAAGTCTAATACGGGCGAAGCTCTTAACGGGTTTTAGTTTACGACATAATAAGTACATTCCAATAACTTTTACTTAAAATTAGAGCAACAAAATTTTCCATACAAAATAATTCGGCGCGCAATGTAGAGCAACATACGCCAGTTAAACACTCGTTGACAGCTAATTTCAAAAGTGGATGACATAACTGCCATAACAACAATAACAAATGTTCGTACCTATGTAGGTACGAACATTTGTTTAATACGAACATTTGTTTTTTTTTTATATCGGAGCAGCAATGTTGCTGCTCCGATAATCTTAAAAAAATTCTGTGGGGTCATAATTAAGAGTAACTTTTAAAAAACCTTGTAATCCATGATTACACCAATGAATCCCATACCTGGTTTAATTGATCGCCCGTATTAGATTTACACACTGTATTAAAGATGCTAATGATGAGCTCTCTTCGCCGCGTGGTGATGACGGCAGTAAGAATACATTTGTCACCACTCCAACTCTTCCCGTAAACTAGGGTAACGTCACCGACTATTTATTTATTGATGATGGGCAGCAGCGTCATCATCATCAATGTCATCATAGTAGATGCTCTACTGCGATCGCCAACCCGCTTGCCAAACAGCGTGGCGAATGTGGGTATTTACCTACTAGGCAAGAGAGGCTTTTATCCAGCAGTGAACCGATATAGGCTGATGATGTGAATGTTGATCTCTGTGTTCATAGAAAATTCAAATGCTGATGCAATATTGAATAAAATTCGGATCATAAGTAATATATCAAAAAAATCTCTCATTTGTTTGCAAATAAGAGACTACTGTTGCTAATCATAATGACACTTCGATAACGTGTCATTTCCGCTTTTGTACAATTAAATATAATTTGCTATCTGCGCCTCTAAATAATTACAGTATACTCTTTTCCTGTTACCGGAAATTATCGCCAATTGTGTCATAATTAATTGCGCGCTTCACCGTTAACCGCAGTGACTAGCTCACAGTCATTACAAGTTAATCTCTTATTCTTTTGTTTTTCTCCGACTCAGATATTTCGTTCAATATTTGAAGCTCTGAATCCGTAAAAGGAAGTTATCCCATAATGCAGCGACGGATTTCATAATTGTAGAATTCTTTGAAAAACAATAGACAACCTTACTAACATTAGCCAAGATGAGTATCGTATTTCGAAAAGTCATAAATGTAAAGTGACGCCAATTTTAACACGACTCCCAAAAAAGGAGTGTATTGTTTTCAGGGTTCATGTATGTGAGTGAACATTAAGTTTCTTCGTGTCCATTGAATAAGTAATGCTTCAACCGATTTCTATCCGAGAGTGCCATAGGCTATAAATAAATACTACTAATAAAACAATATGGCGGCCTATTGTATACTCAATTTTGTCTGACTCGATAAAATAAATGTCTAAGGAATCTTTTTTGAACATACATATATGTAAGGAACAATGAAGGACTTTGAACAAGGATTACGAATATATAATTATGTAATTTATATATAATTTCGAACAATGACACCCGTTTGTCCGATCTCGGATTATAAGCGTAATTTCTATAAAAACGAGTAATTAAACAGGTTAAGAATTCAGGCCAAAGCTATTTGAGGACTGTCGAACTCAGATTTTTTGCATTATCTGTGGTGTTCAATACATCGGAAGAAGTAGACATCTAGTGAACTAGAAACAGAATTTTTCTCAAACGTGCAATGGTATATTGTTGTTATATTGTATTCCTTATACCAGTCAACTAAAAATGTGGTATACCACTTTTTGACTCTATTCAGTGGTAATAAAGTTAAAAAGTCGTAGACCACATTTTTTGTTGACTGTACTAAAGGTTTAACATCTACCAAACTTCGTGTCCCTGAAATCATCATCCAATCAGCTCATCCAAAAATTCGTCAGGCTACATGTCCGATGTCCTAATTCTGATTGTTTAAAATCGCGTAAGTCACGTTGCACCTTTTGCATATAATATCGCTTGCGCCAGCCACTGGTTAGCAGTGTATTGAAGCGCGTTGCATATTGCCAAATCCTTTGCCGTTGCGTTTTGATTTGTTTTTAAGTGGTAGAAATGTTCGCATACTAATTTATTGCCCTACGAGTACAATCAATTTTACATTATTATTTGTTTTTTTTTATACATTAACCGTTACTTTACAAATAATACCATGCCAGCGCAGGCATAAGATATGACTAATGCATATTTTATATGCATAAGTCCTCTCTTATACTTGTACTATTAATCATTCGTTATCATTAAAAAGTGCACCAAAAATAGCGTAGGTAGCTATTAAAACGTGATCCTCCATTTTGTAATGATATTTAATTTAACATTAAATTTACAATAATTAAATAGATTTTTTGGTAATTTCATAAATTATAAGCAATATTCTAGCATAAAAAACGCAACTGACATCGTTTTAACTTTCTTAACAGCTTAAGTAAATTAGGTACACAAGTTTTTGAGAACTCCCAAATACGCCCTTCCTTTTGAACGGATATTTCTCGACTGCCCCATTCGTAGTAACATTTCTTTGACTTCTCATTCCTATGACAACCAACAATCTTTGATTATAGTGTGCGTTGTCGAAGGCTATTTGTTTTCACTGCGAATGCTGTCCGCGAAGAAAGCGGAACACACCGCTCCGCTAGCTACGACATATGGCTTTGCCGCCTCACCGGCCGATCGCGCGTTGTTAGTGTTGTGACGTAGGTTACATCACCATCGCGGATAACCGAACCAGGCCAAAGTGAATGGTATTATGATAAATTCAATTATTCGGTTAATGGTAAACGGTTGCACCGACCGCAGTTGCGATTGAGGAGGCAAGTAAGGTTTGTGTTAGCGTTTACCGATACGAGTAGGCATAGTTTTCCGTCATGCTCGCTCCAATCCAATGCATCAATGCAAGCGTGATAGACTGTTTGCTATGCTACTCACGGTACGGCTGCTGAGCCATTAATGCAGGAAGGTCCAAACAAACAGAGAACTCCAGTAGACAAATAGGTTTTTAATAAATATTATTATGTAGTATGTTCGAAGGTTTTCTACGAAATTACACTTGACATGAAACATTTGATCTTGAGTTTAGATTTTAACATACGTGACTTACGCATATATAATTGTTAATAAACATCACATTGATATAAAATTATGATCCAACGTGCCAGATACTGTATTATCCTACCTGTATACCTACATTATATCCCACGTCGGATGCCCCAAGTTATTGTTTAGACTTGGTAATACAAACTCGTAAATTTTCTCATTCATATGCTGAAACACTCAAACGACCTCTAACCCTGAACTCTTTATTCCGTCGTGAATAAATCAGACGCAACGGCGGGCGCTTGCGGGCCAATTTTTTGCTATTTTTCCTCATCATTTAGAATATTAACTTTTTACCAAATCTCATGAAATCGTTTGTTACGTCATTAAAATTCTCGCAAAAATAATAAATTTGTGAAAATTATGTTCGAGGCCAGTATGTTGACCATGAGTAATGCCGATTACGCGGCTGTCAGCACTTCCTTCCTTGCTGTCCGTGTCGTGTTAACCGAGCTGTGACAGCTGTGACAAATTTAGGGTCCTTCGATCGACTATCAGCTTACCATACAACATGACTGTAGCCTCCACGTATACTTTCAGAACACATACTCTCAACGTTACGAATTTCGCACTCATTTAATTCAAAGGCCAACAACTTTACTAAAAAATTGAACACAAGAAGAAATAACCGGCCAAATCAAAAGATTAACGGGCCATGCTCAGTGAAAGATCCTTAGTTGTTCAAAAACGGCTGGGCCGATGTTCGAAAGAAAGAAAGTATTCTATAAGCCCACTATTCATGATTTTTTTCATATTTTTTGGACCCACTGATCAAAAGTTAGAGGGGGGACACACACGATATTTTTTTTATTCTGGAGCGGTTATCTCCGAAACTATTGACTTTAGAAAAAAACTTCCGTTTGAGACCTTGTCTCAAACATAGTATAAAATAACGCCAAATACAATAAAATAATGCAAGTTCATTTCGCCAAGTACAAACTTGACTTAGAGTAAACTTGCCAAGTATGTCCCAGTAAGTATACATAGTTACTATGTTGTATAGGTATAATAGTAGGTACTATACCTATTTAGGTACTCGTCATATCGGGCACGATCCAAGTATTGTTTGGTGATCACCAAACGCTGTATTTTCATGCAGATGAAATCATTTTGACGTCACAGGAGTAGTTGTAATGGTGACTAATAATAACATTAAAGTATTAATTAAATCATACATAAATATAGGTATGCAGTGTAATGTTAAATTGTCGTTACCTGTATGAAATTTACGACCCCTGACTTGGCGATACTGATACAATTATATGACGCGAAACTTCGTTCAGGTTACATTGTACAGTCGCCATCAGATATAGGAGCATTCCATGGGCTGTCCCGTACAAACGCGTGTGTTGTTTCGATAGTTTATATTTTCTTCCGAGTTATTAGTTATTATACATATTTTTGAGCAATTTATGACTCCTCATGGAAGGGAATTTCAATAAACCCACAATTTTTGGAAAAACCGTGTTCGTACGGGACATCGGTGGACTTTTTCGTGGAATGCACCTATATCGGAGCGGCCAAAGACAAATATCTGAGCAGGCCTCTATTGACATGATGTTTGAGTCCATTTTCAGATATTATTACAACCTGGCCGTTCCGTTCCGTATCTGGTGGCGACTACATTCTACAGACCAATGCTAGCCAAATCCGCATTAACGAATGTCCTCGTTCTTTCATTACTTTTATTTGTAGGTTTACTCTTCACAAAGGATTAATTTATGAATGGCTTGTGGTGACAATAGTATTGTACCTATATTCACATCGTAAACGTATAAAATGTTTCTTACGTGGCGGCCTGCGGTCGCGGCCCCTGTTAATGTGGTTTACTTAATCACACATTTGCTACTTGCCTTTTCATTCAATAACTGCAGGTCTATTTACATCTTATTTAAATATTTTACTTTTAGAATCAAATGCTTTATGCCACTTATCTTATGGCGTTCCTAGTATTTGTAGTTTATATACTTAGAAAGCCGAAATCAAATAAAATGTATCTTATTTTCCTTAAGTTAAAATTAACATATTCTCTTTTGCTTCACCATTGTTATACTGAATCAGTGATGTACGGCGATATTACAATGAGAGCAATAGAAATGCCGAAATACGTAACGTGAATAGTATTGAATACAGCTCAAATTCTACTATAGCCGGCGCGTCAAGGCCTGGCATTGTTAACTTCATGATTCGTTACAACGACATTGATCGTCACGCCACAACACATCGTTACATACAAACATTACACTTGTCTTAATTAGTCACCTGTCTAAACTTAAAAACAAATACCTATCTATACCTGTATACAAATGGAGTTAACAATCTTTTCACTTAGTGTTTTCACGGAAATTGTGCAATGGGTATTGAAGTTCATAGTGACAGCAATATGAATTCGGAATTTTCCGTGAAAAGCCGAAGGGAAAGTCTACATCTATAAGAACTAGCTCGTGATACGAGTTTCGAATATAAGAACAGGAATTTGTACGAAAATTCTCCTTTATGAGTACTCGTATACCATTTTGAAACTTACCATAGAAAAGGAATTATTCACTAACATTTATGATCTCCCAACCCGTTGAATGCGTTATCAAAATAAAATATAAACCAAAGTATGTGAAGCTAATCAATGGAATGTTCTTAGCGAGTATTCGTTCCGCTGCCACTAGCGTCGCGTGCCCGGCTTATGTGTATGACTTGTATGGTACGAATGTTAAGATAAGTGAGTAGAACGCATGAAACATGTTCTTGTACCTCAGTCTTAATAGACATGATGATTTGACTATGAGGCTCAACATTAATTAATGAATAACATAACACAATAACATTTATTTACAAAGATTTTTTTTACAGTAAAAGTAACTTAAATGAAGCAAAACCTATGTAAGGTTAGATCTAATATATCGTAAAGCTGATACTTTTTGCGAGCAAATCAACGTCAATCAGACATTTCGCGATTTCGGAAAACATATGCGCGCACTGGAGTGGGGCCTCATGAATCATGAACCTCAAGAAATCCACCGAAAGGTACAAAGTGCATGTTTAAGATGTGGTAGGCTGCCATCAGACTACATCGCTTCCGCAATACATAATACCTATATCTAGGTACATTCTTTGTGCATTCCGGCTGCAATTGACTCAATGGGCCCGTTTCTCAAACGATATTAGACTAATAATATTAGTTTAGCATCATTCGAGAAATAGAACTCAGCCGGTCAGCGTGAATCCTACATTTTTGTGTAAACTTCTTCACTAGTTTTTTTATATAAAAAACCCTGCATTATACACGAACCGACACGCATTTGTCTGATTATTGTGATATGTCGTAACTTGACCGTGGGAACATTTGGACACTAGAATGCACGCATTTTTATTGTTTATGATAGCAGCACTTGGCGTGATGTCATTACTATTAAGATTGATTTTGTGAAGAAGTTGTATAACATACGTATCTGGATCCCACGAGCCAAGAGAACAAAAAAGCAAATAAGCAAAGTTCCTGACTTCACACGCCCTAACTTCACAACCTCTACACCATAGTAAAAATGTGGGGCATTATTTTTGATGAGTATTTTTGGCGGGATTCCTGTAATCTTTAAAGACTAACCTCCTTATTCATAAACGTCTGCTAACTTAACAAGCTGCTAATAATTGTTTGTCCCTTACGGTCTTAACAATGTGTTCATAAGAGCAAAAGGGACAAACAATACTTAGCGGCTTATTAAAGTTAGCAGACGTTTATGAATAAGGGGGTAAATCATTAAGGTAGGTAAATATACTCAAAACTCTCGTGAGACTCATCACTATCACTACATAGTATTAAAAAAGTCACTTTTTCTGTCCCTATGTCCCTTTGTACGCTTAAATCTTTAAAACTACGCAACGGATTTTGGTGAGATTTTTTTAAATAGGTAGAGTAATTCAAGAGGAAGGTTTTTATGTAGGTATAGTACGTGCGAAGCCGGGGCGGGTCGCTAGTTCATAATAAAATTATATTTCACTTCGTTGCGCAGCCCATTGGCTCTAGAAGGAGCTCCTCATGTATGGAGCGGGCCATGTCAAGCATTTTTCGACTTAAAAGCTTATAAATATAATTTTAGTACGTAGATATACTGTGTGAATGTAGTTTTTACTGCAATCCAGATATGTGTGGTGCAAATATGATTTGTTACTAAATCTCATGAACTTCAGAATCAGTGCGATATAAATACAGTAGTTACCCAGTGGAAAAAAAATTACGTCGTTTCGTTTTATATAAATACACAAT
Organism: Thaumatotibia leucotreta; assembly: GCA_025490895.1. Classification (NCBI taxonomy): domain Eukaryota; kingdom Metazoa; phylum Arthropoda; class Insecta; order Lepidoptera; family Tortricidae; genus Thaumatotibia; species Thaumatotibia leucotreta. The sequence goes on from JALPQI010000754.1 coordinate 160,459, forward strand.
TGGCCGTTTACTGCGATTTCCGGACACTGACGGCTGTCCATCAATCATCGTATTTAATAGTAGGTTTTTAAGTCTATTTGACACGAACCGAGCGTGTCAAATAAAGTCCTACTGTGTGTACTATATGGGCTTTACGTATATTACTTTTCCTAACTAGTGCGGAAAAGTAAACTTTGCGTACGCTTCGCGTGCGTAAATTTCTCTTTTTAAGGCACTTGTTATGAAAAAAGTCGTTCGATACACGTGTATAAACTCATTTTTTTTGAACTTGCATCGAAATGTATTATTACTACCTTGTAGTAATAAGTCAAAGTTGTAAGTCGGAAATAACACTGGTAGCATGAGATGCGCTACAAAGCCGAATAGGCGATTTTTTTCAAAAAGAAAAGCATTCAAATAAGCCACAAGTGGGTCGGCTTAATATATCACTGGTCTCTGTCATTCCAACAAAGGTAACGTTAGTGTGACAGAGACGGACGCTCGAAATTTGCCAATTTGGAAGCTCGCGGTACTGGACTTACTGGAGTCTAAGTCAACCATATGCTTCCAATTTAGTAACTCAATAGGGTAGACCCTGCAACGCACACGGTCCCTATAACCCAGTTATGTAACCCAGTACAATAATGTAAGGGACGCTGGACAGCTTAGCTGTTTCTCTAGCCCGCTTTACGAGATATTTTCTCTACCAACTATCGTAGCCCAGTCTGGATGGGTCCTGGATTTTACACCGGCAACCAACCAACCGGCTGTCCGATGGCTTTAACCCTCCTTGTTGCATAATATATACGAGGGCAAATACGAGGTACCTAGAGTGTCCAACTTCTACGCAGATAGGACACTCAAGAAACGAATACCATATTTGTTAAACTCTTTGCCCGCGGACATTGTCAGTGCGCCTAAAAAAGCGGTTTTCAAAAAACAACTAAAAAAGCATTTCTTCGACGTCCTATAAAACAGTTCAATAGACTTTATGGGACGCCGAAGTAATACAGATAACTAAACAGAAAATTTAGATATATATTTTGTATAAGTATTATTTGTTTATAAATAGGTTGAGACTGAAGTGCCTTCACAGTCAAACTATATAAAATAGTTTTGTGAAGCTATGTACAATAACTATTTGTATCCTTATTGTGTAATAAATAAATATAAATAAATAAAGCCTAAGACAGTTAAAAAAAAACGATATTTTGTGTTGCAGAGCCGAACACACCTGGCAAGTTCATCGTGTGGTTCCGTAATGAGACCACGCTGTTGGTACTGTGGCAGCCGCCATATCCGCCCGGCGCCTACACGCATTATAAGGTATGAACAATTTAATAGCTAATAAAATAGCAGAGAACATTGAAGTAGAATTAAAATTAAAGTATACAATGACACTAATGTAGCGTACCAAATTAAAACTAAAATAATTCTAAACAGTTGGGCCCCACGTTCCCCACAGGATAGTGCTGATCAGCATGCTCTTGCTGTATCGTGATGCTGATACATTGCGCTAATGGAATAGACAAGCCGCTTGGACAAGTTTCATGTAGTTTATTCATATATTTTTTCAATTAGATCCTGCCATTTTAAGTGTACTTAGGAATCTACTCTCAAATTAGGAATGTCATATTAGATAGATAGATAAAGACTTTATTCAATTTCCACAACTTACATGGTAGGTATAAAAACAGAGAAATTAACAAATAAAAGGCATGCAACTTAAAGGTAACTTGCAGAAGAATTACAAACAATTAATAGTTGTTTTTACCATGTGTCATGGCAGAGAATAGGCGCTGGCTCAGCATGTTGATGCGGTAAGCCACATCGCTGATATTCTGCCAGAACCTTATAATCTTACCATATTCATATGGTAAGAATTACTTTGGGTGATTGATACAACAGAGAAACTGAAGCGGTACAGAAAAACACGTATACGCTTACAATACTTTAGTGGGTACGTCTCGTACATACTATATCAAATAGAATTCGAAATAAATCATTTTCAATATACGCCCAAACCCTTTAAGCTGTCGAGTAGATTTTACGAAATGAGACTTTAGAGTTATAGCAATAAGAAATTGGCACTCGAAATTGTAAAATGCAAGAGCAATACTTCATTACACTCTTCTTTTTTTATTCAAGTCCTAATCAATGTTGATTAACATCTTCATAACCAAATTGGCTGTAAACCTTACTAAGCTTCGTTTTACTCTAATATTCTTTGGTCACAGGTGTCAATCGTACCACCAGACGCGCGCGAATCCGAGCTCTACGTCGAGAAGGAAGGCGAGCCACCGGGCCCGGCGCAAGCCGCCTTCAAAGGCCTTGTACCAGGCCGCCCATACAATATCTCAGTGCAGACCGTGTCAGAGCCGGAGATAAGCGCGCCCACCACAGCGCAGTACCGGACCGTGCCGCTGCGGCCGCGCGACGTGCAGATACCCGCGAGATACGTGACGCCTACCAAGTTTAGGGTCACCTGGCTTCCACCTAAGGAGGAAAGGTACAAAAGATTCATTAATTCAAGTACTCTAATTATAATCCAGGGTCAGGTCTCCCGATATAAGCAGCTGTCATAGTGTCTGCTCACATTGTGACGCAGGTATGTACCTTCGAAGGCCTTGTACCAGGCCGGCCATACAATATCTCAGTGCAGACCGTATCAGAGCCGGAGATAAGTGCGCCGACCACCGCGCAGTACCGGACCGTGCCGCTGCGGCCGCGCGACGTGCAGATACCCGCGAGATACGTGACGCCTACCAAGTTTAGGGTCACCTGGCTTCCACCTAAGGAGGAAAGGTACAAAAGATTCATTAATTCAAGTACTCTAATTATAATCCAGGGTCAGGTCTCCCGATATAAGCAGCTGTCATAGTGTCTGCTTACATTGTGACGCAGTTATGTACCTTCGAAGGCCTTGTACCAGGCCGGCCGTACAATATCTCCGTGCAGACCGTATCCGAGCCGGAGATAAGTGCGCCGACCACCGCGCAGTACCGGACCGTGCCGCTGCGGCCGCGCGACGTGCAGATACCCGCGAGATACGTGACGCCTACCAAGTTTAGGGTCACCTGGCTTCCACCTAAGGAGGAAAGGTACATATTTTTTTTTTATTTTTTTTTTATTTAGTTTTTATTTCGTTTTCTATTGGGTATAAGATAAGAATTCTTGTTTTTTGCTACATTCCTTGTTTATATATTTTGTTTTTTTTTTCTTGTTTTGTATTCTGTAATTTGGGCAATAAAACTTTTTTATTCTTATTCTTATAATGTATACAGAGTACAGTCGATGGACATAAGCTATGATTTCCTATCTCAACATTTTTTTTGAGTATCATAAAAAGAAACATATCGCACAAAGGTGGTTTCAGAGTTGGAAAAAATGTAACCGGATTACTTACTTTACTTTTTGCCCAACTATAAGTGCGCCCTTTCGGGTTCCATGAAAACATAACTGGATATCGTCGGGTATAGTGCAATACCGCGTAACTAACAAATTCAATTAGAGCCAATTTGAGTGTCAATTGTTTGATATTTGAACTCTATCCGCTTTGGTAGTTACGCGGTATTGCACTATCCCCGACGATATGTAACAAAAAACTGACCGAATAAAAAAATCTATTTCAATAGATTTTTCCAAGATTCCATCAAAAAACTGGCTTGGTGCCAATGAGACCACCTCGGGGTTATCCCCGTTTGCGAATTGAGAACCACCGTCTTTTTTTAAGGTTAAAACAAAGCTAACAATAAACAGCACTAACATCATGTTACAGACAGTTAATTGCGAACTTCATTTTGTCAACAGCGAGTTCGAGAAATACCAAGTCTCAGTATCAGGCGGCGGAGCGTCACGGCGACTTGCGCCGGTCCTTCGAGCCCGGAACGAGACTCCGGCCGTCACCTTCGAAGGGCTTGAACCAGGGGCGCATTATACTGTCACCGTGAAGACTATGTCTGGGAAGGTCACATCCTGGCCTGCTCCCGCCGAGATTACGCTCAGTGAGTATCCCTTACGCGGTGTCCTAGGTGAGCGATTCCCTTGCGAATGCGAAGCGACGCGAAAAAATCAAACAGCCGCCAACTAATACAAGTATCCTACGTGACCAATCCCAGCGCGGCGTACGGGCGACGCGATGCGAACGCGATCAATTTGTTTGATATTTTCGCGCGATCGAGACGCGACGCCTGAATAGTGTGTTTTGTTTATTAAAAATGTCCCATCGATAGGACTTTTCGCGCGCACGTAGGACAACGCCATCGCGTCACATACATTCGCGACTTCTTCGCATCTAATCGCGTCGCAAATCTCGTCGCTTTGAATCGCCTACGTAGGACATAGTCTTATAACAGTAATCTGCAGATGTTATCCCTCAAATCCAAAGCAAAGCTCAACTAGGGTAAGTAGTACACGTTCGAGGGGCATCGTTTTTTTTTCCTGCATCGGAATAGGGTGAATATCTGAGCGTTTCAACGGCCTAATTTTGGTGGCATCATTTTTGCCGAAGTTTCTAAACGTCTTAACGTTATACTTCGTCATTTGTATAAGGTACCGTGCCTCCTTCAAATGACAAAGGAGCACATTGTAACGAATAGAAACTTCAGCAAAAATGATGCCACCAAAATTAGGCGGTTGAAACGCTCAGATATTCATCCAATAACGATATGTTTGTTCGCAGAACCCCTACCCGTTCAGGATCTCCAGTGGCGCTATCAGAACGACACGGAAGGTGGCGGCATCCTAGTTTGGTGGACACCCGCCGAAGGAAGTACGCAAGACGAATATAAGGTACGTATTTTGATTGCATAAAATGTATTCTAATTCAATGAATTGAAATTCAGACTATCCTCATTAAAAACATGTAAACAATGTATAGATTATACGATAACATAATCACGTGACAAAATTTAGTAATGTAAAAATTAAGTATTCGAACATTTGAACTTTAAACAACAGTGCGTACAGCCAAGATTCCAATCGCCAACGCTCAAGCATGAATCGTGAACGAAAGGCAATTTTGTTGCACTAATAATAGAGAGTGACATAGAGAAAGCTACGACTACGCTATGCACTAGCACTACTACAAAGAAAACTATGTTCCGAGGTTCTCTGAAACAATAAACATTGTCGCTTTAATAGTACATTACTATAGAGGACGGGAGACGAAAGGTTACACGCCAAGTAGATATATGTGGCCGAAGAAACTGAGGCCCGATAGATATACGCCGCCTGTAACCTTGTTTCTCGCCGAGATTTGTATAGTGCTTTTCTCAAACTTGCATCAAATGAAATAAAAAATCGAAAGTGATTTTCACAGTACACAAAAAAAAGACGAAGAACGAAACGAATCTACAAAATAATAATAAAAAAAAATTATGCGTCGAATTTTTTTTTAACTATTTGAGATAATCTTTTACCCGGTGACATTGGCATAGACATTAGTTCTTTTTTTTACAGTGAAATGCCAAGATGTTCTTTCAGTTTACAAGTTACTTCCGGTATTTAACTTTTTAAAGCAGGTTCCTTCCGGTACTTATAGGTATGGAATGCCTTTACATATCAAGTTCAATCATCGAACCAGCGAGATGGTACTTCTTGGTTTAATTTGACGTACGTAATGCCAACATTTCATTGCAAGTTTGAGAAAAAGTAATTATCAATAATATTGTCTTTTAACGCTCAGGTGTCATACCACGAAGCCCACGGGTCCGGCGACAGCAGCACCACAACCACAACCTCCACCAACGTGACCCTAGACACCGCCGCGTTACTCCCCGGCCGCAACTACACCGTGGCCGTGCTCGCCGTGTCGCGCGGAGTGGACAGCGCCGAGACTACCTTCAGGTACAGCTGACTATAGAGAACCGTGCATCACATACCACGAGGCCCACGGGACAACCTCCACCAACGTGACCCTAGACACCGCCGCGTTACTCCCCGGCCGCAACTACACCGTGGCCGTGCTCGCCGTGTCGCGCGGAGTGGACAGCGCCGAGACTACCTTCAGGTACAGCTGACTATAGAGAACCGTGCATCACATACCACGAGGCCCACGGGACAACCTCCACCAACGTGACCCTAGACACCGCCGCGTTACTCCCCGGCCGCAACTACACCGTGGCCGTGCTCGCCGTGTCGCGCGGAGTGGACAGCGCCGAGACTACCTTCAGGTACAGCTGACTATAGAGAACCGTGCATCACATACCACGAGGCCCACGGGACAACCTCCACCAACGTGACCCTAGACACCGCCGCGTTACTCCCCGGCCGCAACTACACCGTGGCCGTGCTCGCCGTGTCGCGCGGAGTGGACAGCGCCGAGACTACCTTCAGGTACAGCTGACTATAGAGAACCGTGCATCACATACCACGAGGCCCACGGGACAACCTCCACCAACGTGACCCTAGACACCGCCGCGTTACTCCCCGGCCGCAACTACACCGTGGCCGTGCTCGCCGTGTCGCGCGGAGTGGACAGCGCCGAGACTACCTTCAGGTACAGCTGACTATAGAGAACCGTGCATCACATACCACGAGGCCCACGGGACAACCTCCACCAACGTGACCCTAGACACCGCCGCGTTACTCCCCGGCCGCAACTACACCGTGGCCGTGCTCGCCGTGTCGCGCGGAGTGGACAGCGCCGAGACTACCTTCAGGTACAGCTGACTATAGAGAACCGTGCCTGCATCAGTCATATTATGAGGCGACAGCACCACGACTAGGGCTTCCCATATCGGTATATATACAAGGTGTTTGGGATAACGATGTAGGAATTTCTGGAGGTGGTAAAGGAGACTAATTGGAAGCGTTTGAACCCTATTTACCTTAGTCCAATATGTGACAGTTTTTTTTAAATCACGTTTTTCAAAATGTTTAATTTTATACCAAAAATTTACTTAAAAAGTTTAATTTAAAACAAAATATGCAATAAATAGCATTGATTTTTTTATAATTAACATAACAATTAGTTGAGTAATAAAAAAAAATTGAACTCCCACTTGCCACACACAACATTTTTTTAAATAATTTTTCTAGTTCATCATTACTGATTTCTAACAGTAAATTAATCTTTAACGGCCTGTGAAAAAAAAAGTAGTCGGGATATGAGTCTTCCTATTCGTGTGAAAACATGCTTGATTTTCTAGGTTTTGATTACAAAAAAAAGTACAACAAAATAGCAATTAGTTTAAAAGTTATCGTCGATCAATTGTTGAACGCCGTCACCAAACAAAATAAGTTTCTTGTAGTTAGTAGGCAAGTGTTAGTTCAATTTTTTTTTATTAAAAAAAAACTGTCACATATTGGACTAAGGTAAATAGGGTTCAAACTCTTCCAATTAGTCTCCTTTACGACCTCCAGAAATTCCTACATCGTTATCCCAAACACCCTGTATTTTCGTGCAATACCGGGATTCCGGTATTGACCATACAAAAAATTACTCCCATGCAATACATCTCCGTTAAAATAAATGTCCAGATCATACAATCAAAGTGTATGAAACAGTTTTTTTCGTGGTTTAGGGGATGGTCCCATGGTCCCATAATCAAAATTGTACAGTATGACTATAGTATTTTATATAATTGTAACAATATGTAGGCTATATAAGTTGAGTACCGGGTTTAGGTCACGAGGCTTGCCGAGTGGCCTAAGTAAGGTACGAGACTTAAGTATATTATATTAGTATATCTATGAATGACACGTGTTTGGACTACACGCCTACGTAGCGCCACCTGGTGGCAGAAAAAATATCGAAAACCCTCATTGTTTATTTATCCACAGTGCCGCCACGCGCCCCCTAGCGCCCGTAGTCCGCACATGGGGCGGCGCCGCGCGGCAGCTGTCGCTGGCGTGGAGCTCCGACGTCAACTCGCGGCAGGACCACTACGAGCTGCGCCACCGCCGCCGGCCCGAGCCCGGGGCGGACTTGGACGACCCGGAATACACGTTTAAGACGGTATGAACCATCGTTAAGGCAGCTGTCGCTGGCGTGGAGCTCCGACGTCAACTCGCGGCAGGACCACTACGAGCTGCGCCACCGCCGCCGGCCCGAGCCCGGGGCGGACTTGGACGACCCGGAATACACGTTTAAGACGGTATGAACCATCGTTAAGGCAGCTGTCGCTGGCGTGGAGCTCCGACGTCAACTCGCGGCAGGACCACTACGAGCTGCGCCACCGCCGCCGGCCCGAGCCCGGGGCGGACTTGGACGACCCGGAATACACGTTTAAGACGGTATGAACCATCGTTAAGGCAGCTGTCGCTGGCGTGAGCTCCGACGTCAACTCGCGGCAGGACCACTACGAGCTGCGCCACCGCCGCCGGCCCGAGCCCGGGGCGGACTTGGACGACCCGGAATACACGTTTAAGACGGTATGAACCATCGTTAAGGCAGCTGTCGCTGGCGTGAGCTCCGACGTCAACTCGCGGCAGGACCACTACGAGCTGCGCCACCGCCGCCGGCCCGAGCCCGGGGCGGACTTGGACGACCCGGAATACACGTTTAAGACGGTATGAACCATCGTTAAGGCAGCTGTCGCTGGCGTCGAGCTCCGACGTCAACTCGCGGCAGGACCACTACGAGCTGCGCCACCGCCGCCGGCCCGAGCCCGGGGCGGACTTGGACGACCCGGAATACACGTTTAAGACGGTATGAACCATCGTTAAGGCAGCTGTCGCTGGCGTGGAGCTCCGACGTCAACTCGCGGCAGGACCACTACGAGCTGCGCCACCGCCGCCGGCGCCGGAATACACGTTTAAGACGGTATGTAGGTACCATCGTTAACGCCGCGGCCACGACATCGGTCTAAGGCGACCGGCTTAGCGGAAAACGTATGATGCTCCCTCTCGCACCCATATCGGCAACCCGGTCCCACTCATGGATTCGCTCGCCACTGGTCGCCTTAGACCAATGTCGTGGCCGGGGCATAAGGCTGCAGTCGCAGTTAAGGCTGGCGTCGAGCTCCGACGTCAACTCGCGGCAGGACTAAAAACGCCGTAAAACTCTGAATATTCACCCAAGACCGCGAATAAGACCCTCTACGAACTTTTTCTAGAAACGGCACTTTTACAAAAAGAGCGTTCCGGCCGGAAATTTTCTTTACATTAGCCATTTGGTATCTTTCTACGTTACTCCCACATGAAAACTGACTGGCTTCATGGAAGCAATTATAATGTTTCAAATTACAGTGAAAGGCCAAATAATATAAAAATGCTCAAAAATATATCCCAATGCACTTTAATTCAGTGTGATAAGAACGTATCATATTTATAAAAGGATTCTTTCGATTTTTGCACTTGACTGTACAACGTACTAAACTGCCGGCCTGGGTAAACCGACAGCCAGTGGTATATTCGAACCTATATGACTTTCAACCCTCCAAGATAAGAGCATACTCCTACTTTAAAAGCCTCGCTATTGTCGCTGATGTTCATAGGCGCTGGTAATTACTTACTATGTATAAAAATTACCCGTCTTGCGTTATATTTCATTATGAGGATTTTTTGATTTATCAGTTTGTCAGATTTATCACGACCTTGAAGTTCCTAAGAGCCGCGAACCACGAACGAAGTGTTGTGTCCCTCTCGCACTTATAAATACGAACATAAGGCACTGCCAGCCAGTGGTATATTCGAACCTATATGACTTTCAACCCTCCAAGATAAGAGCATACTCCTACTTTAAAAGCCTCGCTATTGTCGCTGATGTTCATAGGCGCTGGTAATTACTTACTATGTATAAAAATTACCCGTCTTGCGTTATATTTCATTATGAGGATTTTTTGATTTATCAGTTTGTCAGATTTATCACGACCTTGAAGTTCCTAAGAGCCACGAACCACGAACGAAGTGTTGTGTCCCTCTCGCACTTATAAATACGAACATAAGGCACTGCTGGTCTCACCGCGAGCTACTAAGCTATTGACAATGGGCTATAAACACGAACAAAAGATACGCACTCTCGTGTAAATAAAAGAGACACGGGAGTGCTTATCTTTTGTTTGTGTTTATAGCCGATGGTTCATAGCTTAGTATCTCGCGGTGAGACCAGTGCCTAAGTGTGCCGGGGAGGTAACACGTCGATTGTGGTTCACGGTAGTCCTTCTGGTAACTAAGTTCTGTTTGCAGATGACGACGACTGACACAAACGCGACGCTGTCCGGTCTGTTCCCGGGCGCCGTGTACGAAGTCACCGTTGCGGCTGTCAGTCACGGATTGCGGAGCGAACGGCACACCGTCTTCAAGCCCGTCCGTGAGTGCACTTCAACTGAATAACACAACCACCACTATAAACTGTATAATCTCCTCAGCCTGAGTGCTAGAGACCACGGTTTGGCAAACGCAGCGTAGGACGTCCACCCACAAGATGTTTTCCCATATAATGAATTGATGGTTGATTTGTGTAAGGTGTCCTAAGATATTTATTTATTTATTTTTAATGAATGTATGAAAACAGTTTTCTTAAATTTTTGGATTTTTTGTACATTGCCGTAAGTTGACCCCTTGGAAACTATTGGTACTGTATAGGAATGGAATCGATTGGCATAAAAAAATGAAACTTGAAAAATGAAAATAGTGCATTACGACAAGTGCGAAAAACATGAAATTCGAAACGAGTGGCGATGTTTTAAAACACGACCGATAGCTACTTTAAATCAACACGAGTTACGAATTTCATTTTTGCACGTGTCTCGTACGACGTTTTTTAGTACAGATGGCCCTCCGAAGTTTTGGACCTGACGTAAAATGACTCACTTCTCGCACTAGAGCCTAAAAAGTACACCATCTGTACTACAAAAAACAATTTCGTACAATTTGTCTAGGAATTTTAATTCTTGATTTGCCGAAAAAATGTCACTTGTTTTAGTACTGTAAGTTGTACAATAGGTATGATGACTGACAAGTCAAATCAGCATCTTTTTTCGAACTGTCAAAACAATCACCACTATGGAATTTTATATGAAATACTCAAAAGTGACGTCACGTTTGAGTACTACCAAATGACCTACTCTTTTAAGTTATTTTCAATTTAATAAATAAAAGTTCTGTACAAAAATGACTGCAATCTACATCTTAGTAATAATTTCTTCGTGTATTATGTCGTGAATAATGTTAAATAATTTTATCTACCCAAATATCATAAACACTCAATAATGCGTTAAAAAACTGCAAATTATGACCACCATAATAACAAACTTTTTTGAACTGACACATTTCTTATCTGTGGCGATGTTATTATTTCAAAATAATATGCAATATTTCGATGTTATAATGATTTTAAACTTCGAACTCTAGATTGTCTCTGAATTTAAAAAAAAACTTGACTGTTGTCAGCTGCCAAATAAGTGTACGTTTGCCGCCTGCCGGGTATTGTTGCGAAACATTTTAAGTTTGTCGAGTTGAAATAAGTTTTGTGTGTAAATATGAGTGACCAAGACGATTTAGTAGTAGATTTAGTAGACTCCATTTTCTCATTAATTTTAGTTTTATTTTACTAATAATTATTGTTAGTGGCCCTGAACAACGCCGCAATGGCGGTCATAATATGCAGCTCCTGAACGCATCATAGAGTCCTTATGATATGTGGGTAGATAAAGCAGTGTATGCAACTGTACATAATTAGGCATTAAAACACTCGAGTGATATTATTATGAAACTCGCTTTCGGCTCGTTTCATAAACCCACTCTCGTGTTTTAATTAGGGCTCACGGTACACGTGTAAACCGCCAAACCGGATACCCGTGTTCTTAAGCCCGACGGTACTAAGAACCCGAATTACACGAACCCGCCGGGTACCCGTGTCCGTGTCCAATACACGGATACCGTTTACACGAAACCGCGTGCTACCCGGGTACCCGGGTACTTAAGACCGAACCGAACGGGTTCGAAATAATTTGAGCAAATGCAAATAAGGTATATTATTGAATGTTGCCTGCAGCTTCGTTCGACACTACAAAACAAACGTGTTCAAGAAAGGTCAGCCGACATAACTTTTTTTTTGTTTTTATAAATTTCGATTCTATCTGTTACGCAATAAGGTCTATTTGACATAATTAGCCTTCCGCTTATCTATCCATTTGTACTATAGCTCTTAAGTCTCACGACCCATCCTTCGGTACAAAACTTTACCCTTAATAAGCAGACTTTCTATGCATACACGGCTTCTCGTCAAGGACGTCCCCGAACCCGCGGGTAATTAAGGTCCGTGTAAATAATACCCATGTACCCGTGTAACCGTGCAGACGGGTATTATTTACACGGACTTTAATTACCCGTGTAAATCGGGCCAGAAACCCGTGTACGTGTAACACGAACACGGGTATGAGAAACGTTGACACGAAACCCGGACACGACCGCGAGCCCTAGTTTTAATGCTCTTCATTATGTACAGTTGCATAAACTACTATATTTGAACTACAGTCATCATCCCTATTGGCAATCCACAGGTCCTTTGCCACCAACGTGGATGGGCGTGGAGCGAGCGACATCAAACTCCGTGGTGGTTCGGTGGCGCGGCCCCGGACCGGGGTCCAAGCTAGGCGCCTTTCTCTTGCAGTACCGGACGCACTCCGAACAGAAGTGGACCAAGCTGCCGCCGCTGCAGCCTGACATTAATGAGGCCGAGGTATATTCGAGGGCTTCTGCAATTTATATGTCTTATGTTGTCGAAGGGGTCTGGATAATGCGCAACTAAACAATGCTCAACTCAAGAATGCACGACTCAACAATCGGCGTCCGAGATGAACATGGATAGTCGGGTCGGGCATTCTTGGGCTGGTTGTTTTCTGTCATGCATGACCTTTTAATATCTCAGATAATGTTCTGAACAGATAATGTATCTGTCAAGAATATCACTTTTTGACAAATAATCTACAGTACTAACAGATTTCAGAAGCCAGAACCTAAGATTTTCTATGTTTTTTGATGCTTTGGTGTTGTGGTGTCTGCGTGTTTACATCCCAGCATTCGCTAATTGTGTTTTTTTTTAAGTTACTTATTGTCTCTAGCTATAGTAGCTATACGGACACTTTGTCTGAGTATGAGACGATTACGCTGGCACTGTAAGACGTGGGATAATAAAATATAATCCGTCAGATATGTTTTCTGTTTTTTTTTTCTTTTATATGCCTGGTCAAAGGGATAGTGATAATTTTATGTGACGTCTAAAATTATCTGGGGATTGAGAAACAAGCCGTAAATGTGATTTATGTACCGTGAACGTCATCGTCTTGTGTTTGATGTGCATACTTTTATAGCAATAGCACTTACAATATAAAACTGAGATTTTGCACTGTATTTTGTGTATTTTAAGTTCCAATATAAATCTTATTTGCATGTATTTTTAAACGGAATGTTACGGACCTTGTGTTAGTTAAATATGTGTATGTACTCTCCATTGTTTTATAGGCATGTTGGCCTTTTAGGTAGGTGTTGAAAATAATAATTATATATAAAAATAAACTTTTATAAATAAACTGATTAACATGTCCCATAAAGACAACATATCTATATCTGAAATTACCCTTTCCCTGATAATTTAATGGGTTAAATTTCGCTTCCCGCACATATTGTCGCAATGTGGTGTCATGCTTATGTGATGTTACGTGTCAGGTCGTGGACATGACGCACGGCGAACGCTACACGATCCAATTGGACACACTGAGCGAGGCGGTGGCAGGCGATAACGTCGACAGTGGCGAGCCTAGAGAGGCCGACCACACCGTGCGTAAGTATCTGTATTGTATTTGTCGCTATCTGTACCGCTTTCACGTCACGTGTCAGGTCGTAGATATGACGCAGAGCGCTATACGATCCAGTTCGATACACTGAGCCGTGGCGGGCGATAGCGTCGACAGTGGCGAGCCGAAGGAGGCCGACCACATTGTGCGTAAGTATCTATCTTGTGTTTGTCGCTATCTGTAGCGCTTTCACGTCACGTGTCAGGTCGTAGACATGACGCAGAGCGCTATACGATCCAGTTGGACACAGTGAGCCGTGGTAGGAGACAGCGTCGACAGTGGCGAGCCGAGGGAGGCTGACCACACCGTGCGTAAGTATCTGTCTTGTATTTGTCGCTATCTGTACCGCTTTCACGTCACGTGCCAGGTCGTAGACATGACGCAGAGCGCTATACGATCCAGTAAGATACACTGAGCCGTGGCGGGCGATAGCGTCGACAGTGGTGAGCCTAGGGAGGCCGACCACACCGTGCGTAAGTATCTGTCTTGTATTGGTCGCTATCTGTAGCGCTTATACGAACGACATCACGTCACGTGTCAGGTTGTAGATATGATGCAGAGCGCTATACGATCCAGTTGGACACAGTGAGCCGTAGTGAGAGACAGCGTTGACAGTGGCGAGCCGAGGGAGGCCGACCACACCGTGCGTAAGTATCTGTCTTGTATTGGTCGCTATCTGTACCGCTTTCACGTCACGTGTCAGGTCGTAGACATGACGCAGAGCGCTATACGATCCAGTTAGATACACTGAGCCGTGGCGGGCGACAGCGTTGACAGTGGCGAGCCTAGGGAGGCTGACCACACCGTGCGTAAGTATTTGTGTTATATTTGTCGCTATCTGTACCGCTTTCACGTCACGTGTCAGGTCGTAGACATGACGCAGAGCGCTATACGATCCAGTTAGATACAAAGAGCCGTGGCGGGCGACAGCGTTGACAGTGGCGAGCCGAGGGAGGCTGACCACACCGTGCGTAAGTATCTGTCTTGTATTTGTCGCTATCTGTACCGCTTTCACGTCACGTGTCAGGTCGTAGACATGACGCAGAGCGCTATACGATCCAGTTAGATACACTGAGCCGTGGCGGGCGACAGCGTTGACAGTGGCGAGCCGAGGGAGGCTGACCATACCGTGCGTAAGTATCTGTCTTGTATTTGTCACTATCTGTACCGCTTTCACGTCACGTGTCAGGTCGTAGACATGACGCAGAGCGCTATACGATCCAGTTGGACACTCTGAGCCGTGGTGGGAGACAGCGTTGACAGTGGCGAGCCGAGGGAGGCTGACCACACCGTGCGTAGGTATCTGTCTTGTATTGGTCGCTATCTGTAGCGCTTACACGTCGCTCGTATTGTCCGTTTCTCTAAAGTTAATCGTTATTGTCAACATTTTCCATGATAATGATAACAATTCGACACGTAATTTTGAACTAATGCGTCGTCATGCATAGATGACCGCCGGAGAAGAGGTATTATATGAAAACTCGTAATATAGCTCTTGAAGTAGATGAATGTATCTACTATTGTGAATATTACACAATACTGTTTAGACATTTCTAACATGAATGGATATTAATGTAAAATATCAATACTGTTCTTAAAGGAATAAAAGCTTTATTGCCTATAATTTTACTTGTGAAAAGTGCAACCTTTCCTACTCAGATGGCATCGTGATGAGTCGAAGAAAAAAAACATCAAGTCCAACTTTCTCAGCAAGTCTTTTTTGTCCCCAGGCCCCAATCCGGTGTCAAACGTAGCTGCACTAGTGGACACCCGCAACATGACGCTGGAGTGGCCGGTGCCCGCCGGCCGCGTGGAGCGCTACGCGCTCCGCTGGTGGCCGCGCGCGGACGAGGTACGTGTAAACAAACATAACAACTTGCACTATTTCAAACGTAGCTGCACTAGTGGACACCCGCAACATGACGCTGGAGTGGCCGGTGCCCGCCGGCCGCGTGGAGCGCTACGCGCTCCGCTGGTGGCCGCGCGCGGACGAGGTACGTGTAAACAAACATAACTACTTGCACTATTTCAAACGTAGCTGCACTAGTGGACACCCGCAACATGACGCTGGAGTGGCCGGTGCCCGCCGGTCGCGTGGAGCGCTACGCGCTCCGCTGGTGGCCGCGCGCGGACGAGGTACGTGCAAGGCTGGTTTCTCGTTGTGTCACGCGGACTGCCCGCGCGGAGTAATATATGTTGAGGCTTTGAAGCGTTCTAGAATGGCGCCGCGAAGTGTACGCGTCCGCGCAGTACAATCATGGCGACTCGCGATATAGACACGCGAGTAACTGAACCCACTGTTCAAAAACAAAGACGCAAATAATAAAACTTGGGAGGACATCGTGAATGCCTACTTTGAAAACATTAATGGAGAAAGAAATTCACGAGGCCAGTTTATTTCGAGTTTTTGACAGAAGTTCTTCTATACTTCTGGTCGACATCCGAAAGTTGAAGAACTTTGTTTTGTCAGGTCTGAAATCGCCGTATAACGTAACAAATTCTCCCGCGACGGCTCTCTGCTCAGCTAAAGGGTGAACATGTAGTCTCCTTCTGCCCCTTTTTTTTAAATTGATACAGGGCAATAATTAGCAACACTCCACATTGGCTGCATTGTTCAAGTCTGTACTCCGAAGCAGTCAGCGCGAAACTAAAACGACTTGTGCAGACGGTCCACGCGGACCACCTACTACAGGAGCGATAAATGGCAGAAACAACTCTCAGCAACATCGAATGCATAAAAGTGCATTAGGTGCTATACAGAGTGTTTTTTTTAAGTGGGACAGTATGGGGAAATCGGAAACTATTGAAGATACAAGGAAGCTGTCTTAGGAGATATTAGGTATTTTTTTGAGATAACAATTTTGGCATTTTCAAAGTTTTGGTCAAGTGCGAGTTGTGCCTAAAAATTAATAATATTGATAAAAAAATTTTTTGACGCAGATCGACGTGATTTCATGCGTAGACAATTTTATTGTATGGGATAAAAAAAATCTGAACAGCAGAAGTTAGTCAAATTTAAGAAAACCATTTCTCATACTACATCCGCTGTGAAGTGTCTAGGTACTACTTCAAGGTCAATATTTAAAAAACTTACACTTTTCGAACACGACATTTGAATTTGGATGGTTTTATTTAAGTTCAAAAGGATTTTAATAAGTTACATGTGGCGAGCTCATAAAGAAAAAAAAACTTTAAATATGTAATGGTCATTGAGTACCTATTCGTAGTTTGAATTTCGTTGAATATTTTCATTTTTTTTCTTTATGAGTTCGCGACATATAACTTATTAAAATCCTTTTGAACTTAAATAAAACGTTCCAAATTCAAATGTCGTGTCGAAAAGTGTAAGTAATACTTTTTTAAATATTGACCTTGCAGTCAGTGGCGGCTGCTGACTTCGAGAACCGGTGGTGCACTTAGTATAGTTAGTATGGAAAATATTGTCGTAATTAAAAAATGCAATTTGCACATTTATTTTCACATATTTCATAAAATATTATTTTATTTACTTCACCTACAGTTTTAATCTTATAATTATGTTAATAAACAAATTAATAAGACTAATAACAAACAGAAACAACAAGTGCAAAGATATTACGTCTCTCCGGCCGATGCGCGCCGCCTCGTGTCTAGTCGGGAACTTCCGGAAGTCATCGGCACCGCCCAGTCGGGACGGCGCTCCAAATTCGCATATTTCTTCATACAGTTTGTACGTAGCATCTTCCGTCTCACGCGCCAGAGGTGTTTACGCGATTCCCATACAATTTCGACTTGATGATGAGTGCGCTCCGCCGAGCGCGCGGATGACTTTTAGTACGTGCGAAAAAAATAGTTTAACGGACTTCGCTACTGTGACCGGCTTCATAGATTTTTTTAAATATGAAAATAAAAATATAGGAATGTCGTATGGACGGAATGGGTACATATTTGAAAATGTTAATTGATGAATGATGACGATTCTGTTAAATTTTATGGTAGTGCAGCGCACGAGCGCACTTAAGGTACAGCCGCCACTGCTTGCAGTAGTAGACACTTCACAGTGGATGTAATATGAGAAATGGTTTTCTTAAATTTGACTAACTTCTGCTGTTCAGATTGTTTTTATCCAATACAATAAAATGGTCTACGCCTAAAATCACGTCGATCTGCGTCAAAAAATTTTTTTATCAATATTATTAATTTTTAGGCACAACTCGCACTTGACCAAAATTTTGAAAATGCCAAAATTGTTATCTCACAAAAATACCTAATGTCTCCTACGACAGCATCATCTATAGTTTCTGATTTCCCCATACTGTCCCACTTAAAAAAAAACACTGTATATGTAATCTTGCAGGAGCTGCTACTTCTAGAATTTGACTGATGTTTGCTCGACTTATTTTCAACCTAAATAACTGACTCCAGGTCCCCGGTGCAACGCCCGCCGCGCGAAATTTGACGGCCGAGCCGGGAGTGAGGACCGTTAGAGCGCTGCTCGACGCGCTCGAGCCGGGAGTCGGCTACACGCTGACCGTGCACGCCGTGTCCTACAATCTCACCAGCGATCTCTTCACCATGGAGACGAGGACTCGTGAGTAACTTAGACTACGCGGAACTTGACGGCCGAGCCGGGAGTGAGGACCGTTAGAGCGCTGCTCGACGCGCTCGAGCCGGGAGTCGGCTACACGCTGACCGTGCACGCCGTGTCCTACAATCTCACCAGCGATCTCTTCACCATGGAGACGAGGACTCGTGAGTAACTTAGACTACGCGGAACTTGACGGCCGAGCCGGGAGTGAGGACCGTTAGAGCGCTGCTCGACGCGCTCGAGCCGGGAGTCGGCTACACGCTGACCGTGCACGCCGTGTCCTACAATCTCACCAGCGATCTCTTCACCATGGAGACGAGGACTCGTGAGTAACTTAGACTACGCGGAACTTGACGGCCGAGCCGGGAGTGAGGACCGTTAGAGCGCTGCTCGACGCGCTCGAGCCGGGAGTCGGCTACACGCTGACCGTGCACGCCGTGTCCTACAATCTCACCAGCGATCTCTTCACCATGGAGACGAGGACTCGTGAGTAACTTAGACTACGCGGAACTTGACGGCCGAGCCGGGAGTGAGGACCGTTAGAGCGCTGCTCGACGCGCTCGAGCCGGGAGTCGGCTACACGCTGACCGTGCACGCCGTGTCCTACAATCTCACCAGCGATCTCTTCACCATGGAGACGAGGACTCGTGAGTAACTTAGACTACGCGGAACTTGACGGCCGAGCCGGGAGTGAGGACCGTTAGAGCGCTGCTCGACGCGCTCGAGCCGGGAGTCGGCGACACGCTGACCGTGCACGCCGTGTCCTACAATCTCACCAGCGATCTCTTCACCATGGAGACGAGGACTCGTGAGTAACTTATGTAAACTAATGAACTCGATTCCAATTGGCTAGGCGCATTCGCTATATAGTCTTCAGTTTTATTTGTCTATTATTCTTCAGTTTTGTTATAAGATCTGATTGTTTATTTCTTAACAAAGTTTTTACATTATAAATTATAAAACTATCGAATTTTGAAAGCGTTATTAAAAATAAAATTTGTAAGTAGTTATTAAACTACTTACAATTTGTATTTTCCATCGAAATCTTAACATTGTTCTTTACTATAATACATATACAGGGTGAACGATATGAAGTGTTTCCAAGTAGATTGTATTAAGTCTGGTGTCAAAGTAATAGCGGCTAATTATCGGAAATAATAAATGGAGACTGCATTGAAGTTTTAGGTACGCAAACATTTGGTTTGTAGACCGCAAACATTAGAACGAGACTATGAGCTTCTGCTTATAAAGCTCGTAAGAACCAAAAATGGTTGGTTGACGAGAAAGGTAAGAGCAATTAAACATGCTAGTATAAATGCAATGAAGAATGCGATCGTATTTCACTGGAACACCACTATCACTGGATCACAAACGTGCTGCGAGCCAATATTTTTTTACTATTTGAAGAAAATTTTATCACAAAATGTAATATTTTCTCTCTTGTTTTTTCTTACTCATAGTAATAAATAGTGGCAACTAAAAAATCGCAGTTCTTTGAAGTTGGTAACACTTCATATCGTTCACCCTGTATGTTAATATTTAATAATGATGCAATTTTTATTACACGCCACCAGTTTCGGAATCCTGAGTAAAGTCGTAAGAATATATTTTGAATTATTGGCATGTCGGCTGTCTAGAGAACCTTGTCGTAGATAGAAAAATTTTGTTAATTTTATTGGCATTTGTTTAGCACAGACTATTTTTTATCAACTGGAAGTAGTATAAGAACTAGGAATCTAACTCACAAAAATCCATCAATTAAATTGAAATCTTAAGTCAAAAAGAAAGTCATTCATTTCAGTGACAAGTTTCAGACGTTGAATCCTTTTCCTTAAACTACGACCAACTGCTAGTGTTTATTACAAATATAGCAAATATTATGTCATTATCAGGTCCGCTGATACAATCAGAGATGACGATTGTGAACGAGCCAGAGGCCGAAATCCGCAACGACACCTTGCCGGCAATTAGAGTAAGTCACCCAACGCTATGTTTACTATAATTTTGCCAGTCTTTTGTTGCTGTCAATTTTAATTACATTTAACTGTGAATTTACAGCCACTTCACCATTCCAAAACGGTGATTTTTTATAAATAATCATTTTTAAATTCACCAATACTAAAAACAATTATCTCATACAGTACAGATGGCTTACGATGGTCCCGTTTTATCTCGTATTTATCGTGCTACGCGTCACTGTCGCGCTTGCATACTTGTTAGAACGTAACGGCAACGACGACAAACGATTGGACGCGGTACCATCATAAGCCTACTGAACTAACACATTATGTGTAGTTCAGTATTTAAAATAACCTAATTTTTTCCCCAAAAATGCTTTCATTTATCGCGAAATTACTTAGAGCATAATTTTATTATAGACATTGCCTTACAGGTAAATTCACTAAAGCTGGCACGAATGGAATGAATGAAATTAATGACATCTATCATTCAGTCGTCCTATACCAACCTGTATCTACTGTCATTTTGAGATCCACACATAGATACTTTCTGTCACTTAATCAATCTACTCGTACCAGCTTTCCTGAATTTACCTGTACTTAACTACGAATATTTATACATAGCCGCCACAAAATGCTTTTTGAAATTTATGACTATGTTTCGCACAGGTGCTATATACTCTAACACCGGCAACAGCTTCCCGTTTCGACTCATACCGGTTCCGACTAGAAGGCGGTCCGGGAGAGGCGCAGGAGCAAACCCGAGAGGCAGCGGCGCCCGCGGCTCGGGTCGAGTTCGCGCGGCTCGTGCCGGGACGACTGTATAACGTCACCATGTGGACTGTGTCTGGGAACGTCACGTCTCACCCTGTACAGCGACCGGTATGTTGAATATGAGCAATTTTAGAAATATTCACAGGACGGTGGACAAATAAGGCGTACTGGGAGAAGTGTAGGAACAAACCCGAGAGGCAGCGGCGCCCGCGGCTCGGGTCGAGTTCGCGCGGCTCGTGCCGGGTCGTCTGTATAACGTCACCATGTGGACTGTTTCTGGGAACGTCACGTCGCACCCTGTACAGCGACCGGTATGTTGAATATGAGCACCTTTTGAAATATTCACAGGACGGTGGATCTGCAAATAAGGCATACTGGGAGAAGTGTAGGAACAAACCCGAGAGGCAGCGGCGCCCGCGGCTCGGGTCGAGTTCGCGCGGCTCGTGCCGGGTCGTCTGTATAACGTCACCATGTGGACTGTTTCTGGGAACGTCACGTCGCACCCTGTGCAGCGACCGGTATGTTGAATATGAGCACCTTTAGAAATATTCACAGGACGGTGGATCTGCAAATAAGGCGTACTGGGAGAAGTGTAGGAGCAAACTCGAGAGGCAGCGGCACCCGCGGCTCGGGTCGAGTTCGCGCGGCTCGTGCCGGGACGTCTGTATAACGTCAGCATGTGGACTGTTTCTGGGAACGTCACGTCGCACCCTGTACAGCGACCGGTATGTTGAATATGAGTACATTTGAAATATTCACAGGACGGTGGGTCTGTAAATAAGGCGTACTGGGAGAAGTGTAGGAACAAACCCGAGAGGCAGCGGCGCCCGCGGCTCGGGTCGAGTTCTCGCGGCTCGTGTCGGGACTAGGGCTCGTGGTCGTGACCGTGATTCGTGTAACCGTAGCCGGATCCCCGTTGCCGTGTTACACGGCCACGGTTTTAAGGCCCGTTTCCTGCGTGTTACACGGCTACGTATCAATAAAGTTACGTATACACGTGTACACGGGGATACGTATCTTAATTACACGCAGATCCGTTCCGCCCGCG
Organism: Thaumatotibia leucotreta; assembly: GCA_025490895.1. Taxonomy (NCBI): domain Eukaryota; kingdom Metazoa; phylum Arthropoda; class Insecta; order Lepidoptera; family Tortricidae; genus Thaumatotibia; species Thaumatotibia leucotreta. The sequence goes on from JALPQI010000754.1 coordinate 182,527, forward strand.
TTGTTGAGTGACGATTCGATGCGTTGTCTTTAAGGACTAAGGAAAACGGATGAGAATGTTCCGTGATATATGTGAATCTAATTTAGTGGTTACCTAATTGCCTTTCTAACGTAAAGTGCGATAACTTAGTTGTACTTAAGAGTGGGCCTCAACCCAGGGAAAAACGTGAATTCACCCGTGGGCCCCGCTCCTGTTCTCTGTGTGCGTGACGGCGCGCCTACTGTCCTCCCGCTCGCACACTCGCATAGTATATGCCGGAGCAACTACATGAAACGTGGCAATATTTTTAAAGACTGAATTGTCTAGTACTATTTATAATTATGTGCAATCATAAAGGCGGGGTCACACCCGATGCGTGCACTGCACGTGCGCGTTGCGTGGCCGCCACCCGTTGCCACCCACCTCCCCCCGCTGCCAAGCGTCGCCACCCAACCCCCGCTGCCGCCCGCCACCCGTTGCCACCCACCTCCCCCCGCTGCCACGCGTCGCCACCCAACCCCCGCTGCCGCCCGCCACCTGTTGCCGCCCGCCTCCCCCTGCCGCCACCACTCGCCACCCACCGCCACCCGCCTCCCGTCGCCGCCGCCCGCCTCCCCCCGCTACCACGTCACCACCCGTCGCCGCCCGCCTCCCCCCGCTGGATGCGGGTGGCGCAGGACCGGTCATTGTGGCAATCTTTGGGGGAGGCTTACGTTCAGAAGTAGACGTTTTTGGCTGATATGATGATGATGATTATGATGATGATGAATTAATCATAATAAAGTCTAAAAGTGGTAGACCACACTTTTTGTCGACTGTACCTATGGAGGCGCGCTCAGTGTGGGTTTATTACTACATTTCAAGTGATAACTGATATACATACAGTCTGTTACCATCAAGCGGGCTTTTATTTGAGTTAAATTTCTTTAGTTACATTTTTTAATTAAATAGTGTTCAGGACATTGTCAAGAATCTTCATCTAGGTATCATCATCATCATCATTTAAATATTTAGTAAACGGGTTATTCACGTAATTTATTTACGTCGATAATTGCCGGACATGTATGTATGTTTATATCGACATAAATTACGTGAGTAACCCGTTTGCTAAATATTTAAATATGTTAGAGTCTCACGTTAGTTACAATTCTAAAATCTTCATCTCGTTACTCAGTGACAATAAAATCCTCTATGATGGTACTAGTTGCTGTATGTAAGTATTATATGTATTTAGTTAGCTAATCCTCTAGGCTTGTCGCGAACTTCGAAAAACGAAAATTTCGGCCATCTTTCTCTTGCAACTTATTTTCGATATGCAACTTATTTTCAATCGTATTTCAGTATACATAATTATACGTATCGTATAGTATTTAGAGTTCAAATACCGGCGAGGGAATTATTTGTGTATTTATTTATCACGCCTTCCCCCGGCCAGATGGTCTCTGACAAGGTCACAAAGGGACAAGGGTACATGGTCAGTCCTGACCGAGGTTCGGGGGAACCTCGGTCAGGACTGACCATGTACCCGGTTGTCACCGACAAATTTCCGTTTGACCTTCTGACGCCCTTGGTCATCGAGTGCGCGCTCCTGACCGATGTCGGGAGTCGGAGTGCCGGTTCGGAACCGTGTGGCCGCCTGTCGCTGACCACGTGAAGCCAGTGCGCTCGGGACATCGTCGCGCGCGCACGTTTGTGAACTCTGGCCTTAAAAGTATTAGTGTAAATCGTAACGGAAGCAAAGAGATGCGAACGCGATTTTATCGTGGAATTATTAGATTTATATAAAAGTTTACCCTGTTTGTGGGATTTACCGTCACCGATATACGATACTTTGAATTTATTTCTAAACAAATTAAGAGGATCGTCTTAGTCTAACATATCGACGAGATTTAAATGGCTTAAAACCAGTCTTTGCTTGAGCCATCGCTTCATCCATATCCTCCTGTTTTTTTCTTTTTTATTGGCAGTGCTCAAAAGTAATAATGCGAATGAAATTTTAAGAGACACGGAGCCATTGCACGTACAGTCGGTCCACAAGTTCCGAACACACTGATGTCGGAGCGTGGTCACCGACCGTGTAGCCAGACAACTCGGACGGCCACCACTGACCAAGGTCGAGCGGTCGGGGGCTTGTCAGTGACCGTCTGGCCCGGGCTTTACTCAGTGACAATAAAAGTCTCCATGATGGTAATAGTTGCTGTATTTAAGTATTATATGTATTTAGTTAGCTAATCCTCTAGGCTTATCGCGAATTTCGAAAAACGAAAATTTCGGCCATCTCTCTCTTGCAACTTATTTTCGATATGCAACTTATTTTCAATCTTATTTCAGTATACATAATTATACGTATCGTATAGTGTTTAGAGTTCAAATACCGGCGAGGGAATTATTTGTGTATTTATTTATCACGAATATTAATTTGCTGCAATAAATATTATCTATACTAAGTATTACTAAGCCTGTTTTTTATTGTCTCGAATAAGGTGAGAAAAGTAGAGTATATAGTACATACCTCGGGAATAAAACTGTTTTTGTCTTGGGCGCTTGAATCCCTCACTGCACTCAGTACTCAGTCTATAACTCCCTCGCTGCGCTCGTGAGTAAAACTGGGAGTACTTCGTTACGTTCAGGATTCAATGTCGAGCCCGTGTTATAAAACAGTGCTTTATGCCCTTGTTTATCGTTGCATGTGTCACTCGTTCATATTAAAAAGTGACAGAAACTACGACAAACAATAAACACGCAACCATCATCACTGCATACTGATTGGTATCAGACTGTACATTTTCAACCGTTGGCCACAGACCACTGAATATGCTTAGTTATAGTATTGCACTTACTACGCTTAAAGTCCGGCAAACCATGTTACGCATTTTAATAAATGCCCGGTCGCCGGTCACATACTGTAAACATCAAATCATTGGGCAAAGGCCACTGAAAATGTTTGGTTATATTATTGAACTTACTAAAACTATAGTACGGTAGGTAACTCATATTACCGGTTTTTATAAATGCCCGGACGCCGGTAACAGATTGTATACCGGATGGAAATTATTTTTGGGTCAGTGACGTCAACTTCCAGATTCAGAGGAGCTACGCAAAATAGTTTTAAATGACTTTCCCTCGATTTTAAATTAATAAAGATTGGCGTTTACAGATTTGGAAACAGCATACAGGGTGGGAGAAAATGGTCATTTTTGACGCCAATCTATCCTGTTTCTGTTCAGCAGAGTTGGGCGTAATCAATTCATTTTAGAATTAATTACAAGGTTACATTCCAGTAATGACGATTCCTCAGTAATGAATTACTACTATAATCAAAATTACTGTAATGCTCAGCATTAAATGCTGTACTACGGTTACGCCTGTAATCCATTCCTTTGGGATCGGTATTGTAATCCGTTACTGTAATATTGAATCCAACGTAATCAAGTACTTTAGTCATCTGCATATTCATGATAGTTAAAAACGTATTCTGAAAATGTAGTATATATTTAAGATCCAAGATGGCGGAATATTTTTCATCATTATACTCGTTTCTGACTAATTTAAAACGGTACAGTGTTTTTCTTTCTTTTGTAATTTTTGTCATTGTAGTCGTTTTTTAGACTAATTTACATAAGTACCCGAATTTAGGATCAATTCAAGATCCTAGATTTCCTACGTATGTGTACCTACCTAGTGGAAATGGGATATTCGGATTCCACGTGCGTGAATTAGTCAAAAACGAGTATAAGGAATGACGAAAATTGCAAAAAAATTGTGTCGTCATCTTGGATCTTCAAATGGACTCTAAATTCGGGTTCCCCGTATGTGAATTAGTCGAAAACGAGTATAATGATGAAAATTGCGTAGGTACAAAATTCAATAACATGCTAAAAAAGACGCCGCCATCTTGGATCTTACAATGGACCCTAAATTCGGGTCTCACGTATGTGAATTAGTCGAAATCGAGTATAATGACGAAAATTCCAAAAAAATTACCAGCATCTTGGATCTTAAAGTGGACTCTATATTCGGGTTCCACGTATGTGTATTAGACGAAAACGAGTACAATGACAAAAAAAAGAAAAAATTGTGCCGCCATCTTGAATCTTAAAATGGACCCTAAATTCGGATTCCACGTATGTGAATTAGTCGAAATCGAGTATAATGTCCTAATGCGTCTAGACGCATAGTTAATAGGAGAGGCCTACGTCCAGCAGTGGACTAACATAAGCTGATGATGATGATGATGATGAGTATAATGACAAAAATTCCAAAAAAAATGTGCCGCCATCTTGAATCTAATGGACCCTACATTCGGATTCCATGTATGCAAATCAGTAGAAACCTTTGAAGCCGTATTTAATTGTATATTTGAGACAATAATATTCAAAATTCGCACGTCCTAACATTATAAATTATAAGTAATTAAAAAGAAAAAAGAAGTATGATCAACAATTCCAGTAATATTGAATCGACATGTTGATTCCAAAGTATCATGCTATAGATTATATTATTCCTGACTCCTTCATACGTCATGGTAATATTCCGTTTCACGACATTACATTACAAGTAATTTATGATACCCATAAGTACATTACAAAGTAAAATCAAGTAATATTGTAATCGGGAATTAATTACGAAATGCCCAACTCTGCTGTTCAGGATCAAAAGCTCGTATGTGACCAAAAATATTTTTCATACAATTTGTATGGGAAATTTAATTCATGATTTGCGGCTTTTCTAGCCGAAATTTTTTTTTTGGTTCTCATACATGCTTTTGATCCTGAACAGAAACAGGATCGATTGGCATCAAAAAAAAAGTTTGTCACAAATGACCATTTTCACGCACCCTGTATGTTTTTTCCAAAATCTTTAAACGCCAATCTTCATTAAGTTAAAATAAAGGGAAGGTCTTCCAAGACCATTTTCGCGTAGCTACTCTGAATCTCGTAGCTGCCCTCACTGACCCAAAAAGAATTTTCACCCTGTATTCCACATGCTAAACATTTTTTGGTCACAAGCATGCCAATTTTTCAGACAAGGAAATCTGTTATTTTTGAAGTAGACGCGAATGGTCGATCTTCCTCGTTTTCGATTGAAAATTTGTGTCTCGCGACTTACATACGAAATACCTATTATTTGTATACAAACCTACGCGATCCAAAAAATTCATCGGCTATTTTTGCTTATACTGCATGTATGTCCCTCGTTTCCACTATAAAATCTGATAAGATAATGTTTTTCATTAATGATGAATGAAAAACTTGTTGAATGAAGTTTTATTTATTAGTCATATTACCCAATGGTTCAAAACTTCGGTTTAAATGTGAAACAGACCTTCAAAGAGTTAATTAAATTCATTTTACCGTCATGAGCTCGTCGAGCATAGTCCTCTCGTCTCAACGGAGTGATCGCGACTGGCCGCGCCCACGGATGGAAATAGAAGATATAGCAAATCGCGCGAAATGCGCGACGGGAGAGAACACAGCGCGCGAAATAAAAAGGGTCTATACGCCAAATGCTTCTTACCTCTCTATCTCTTAAACATGACAACCTATAAAAAAAGTTACGCCTATCAGCCCTCGGCATTAGTTTAAGCTACAAAATACTAAATTATTACTATTATAGCATGCAAAGTAACGTCAGGAAATAAAATCTCCCCGAAAATTAGACATGTTTTCGTGGTCGATTTCTATCGAGCGAACTTCAATCCTTTGCGGATTTGTTCCCTATCGGCCCTTGCAAATATGATGTAGTTTCTGTATGTATGATATTGTGGCATATTTTCATGTTTAAGACATCTTAAAATGCAATCTCCGTGCTGCAATTTGGGTGTATGCGCCCTCTTAATGTCAGTATGATAACGTGTATACGTACTGAGATTAAATTTTACATATTAATATTTTACTTTTTAAGGTAAGGAGGGCAGAATTATAAAATATAGATATTTTCTGAGTTCAATATTAATAAAAACTGACACCTTTACCTAATTTAATAATGAGATGTGAACGGAAGTCAAAAAATACATAACACAGTGCGGAGTAAATATTTTTTCTTAGTTCTAAATATCAAAATTTAAGTTTTTCTTTCGTGTAATAAAGTTGATATAAATGAATACATAAATCAATATTGAAGGTACCAGACAACGATTAATCTATACTAGGAAACCCATAACTCAGGAACAAAATAAATGCGTCATAAATATACAAATTTACAGCGTTATTTCCTACAAAATAAGGAACTTTTAAAATATAAAAGGATATTAAAAAGCAATATAATTAAAAAATACAATATACTAACTCATTGCATGTCGTGACGATGACGGGAGATTTTAGGTGCACCGCTTTCAAATGGTTTCCTATCGATCCTGTTGTACCACCACGACACGAAAACTCATTGTTCGTACGATCATTGCACAAAGTGCATAAAGCCGTGTCACCGACCCTGGTGGCATAACTCCACACCCAACTGATCTTTATTATTAATACACTTTAAAAACGCTATGTTCTCACTAACAGTAAAAATAATAAAAAAACAATTAATTTAAATTCGACTAAACTCTCGCGAAGTCTGTCCGGCCTGCAATCTTATTAGTGACTAAACACGTATAAAACCAAAACCCGAAATTGCCCTTCTCAAATTTACTAAAACATCCCCGCTTATCTATATCAAAACAAAGATGCGGCTATTTCATTCAACTTCACAAACAAAAGGTGTACCAGGTAAAGCCCGAGTTAACATATTTATCAGTAAAATTACCACGTGTGGTCAATTACATCGCAGACAAACTATTGTTAATAGCTACTTTGCGCGTGCAAATTCTTAGTATAGGTCTTATCTACAAAAGGGCCGCCCTGTCAGGTAATAAACTTAAATGAACGACTGTATTATCTTTTATGTATAGCAATTTGGCCAAATATTTTTAACATTTTTTTTTATTTTTCTATCTGGTGATTCAAAATCACAATATAAATTCTAATCCATAAATAACACCGTCGCTTGTTATATAGAACACAGTACCTACCACGTTATTCTATAACATAAATCGATACGAAAAATGCAAGTCTAATCAATAAAATACCGTTCGTCCCGATTCAGAGTATAATACTCAATACGTACTTTAAAAACAAGCTGTTACCTATTCAATAATAGGCCTTATTTGTTTGCATAGTAATTGGTCCGGCCGGATCCATGCCACGAGCAGTCGTTGCCAGAACGAAGCCAAGATTCGTAGATACGTATACAAACAAAGATTCGGGTACGTATCTTGGCGTGACTGTGAAATTCGTGATCTTAGTACCGCCGGGGTTAAGAACACGGAGCTACGGTTCGGCGAATAGTACGTATATCGGGAGCCCTAGTCGGGACGTCTGTATAACGTCACCATGTGGATCGTGTCCGGGAACGTCACGTCGCACCCAAGAATATGAGTATCTTTAGAAATATTCACAGTTGACCAAAACCGGTGTAGGAGCAAACCCGAGAGGTAGCGGCACCCGCAGTGCGGGTCGAGTTCACGCGGCTGTAAAGTAAAACTTCAGCGTGACTCAGATGACCGTAACCATGGCAACAAAGACAAAAAATTGTTGATTCACCCAGTTGTTACATAATAGGATGATGACTGTAGTGAAAATAAATGATTTAACATTATGCACGCCATAATACACGAAGAAATTATTACTAAGATGTAGATTGCAGTAATTTTTGTACAGAACTTCAATTTCATACATTGAAAAGAACTTAAAAGAGTAGGTCATTTGGCAGTACTCAAACGTGACGTCACTTTTGAGTATTTCATATAAAATTCCATAGTGGTGATCGTTTTGACAGTTCGAAAAAAGATGCTAATTTGACTTGCCAGTCATCATGCCTATTCTTCATGTCCTGTTATTTCATTTCAGACCCGCCTCTACCCGCGTGCAGTAGCCTACATGAAATGGACAGAAATAGGCGCCCGCAACGTGACCCTAACCTGGCCGGAGCCGGCCGGCGACTACACGGACTTCGAGCTGCAGTACCTCACGGCCGAGGACACGCTGGAGGCGCGCTCCACCACCGGCACCGTGTACACTGTGCACGACCTGCAGCCGCACACCAACTACGTGTTCACTATCGAGGTGAGACAATCCGTGGCGTTTCCTAGGTTAAATGGACAGAAATAGGCGCCCGCAACGTGACCCTAACCTGGCCGGAGCCGGCCGGCGACTACACGGACTTCGAGCTGCAGTACCTCACGGCCGAGGACACGCTGGAGGCGCGCTCCACCACCGGCACCGTGTACACTGTGCACGATCTGCAGCCGCACACCAACTACGTGTTCACTATCGAGGTGAGACAAGCCGTGGCGTTTCGTAGGTTAAATTTATTTATTTATTTATTTAAACTTTATTGCACTAAACAGGAGTACAAAAGGCGGACTTAATGCCATAAGGCATTCTCTACCAGTCAACCATTGGGACAAACAGAAAGATAAAGTTGGTGCAGGGTCGTAAAGTAAGAAAACAAAAAAAACACTAAAATCACTAAACAGCAATAAACATACACAAATATTATATGTAATTTAATAAACTTACACAAATATAATACATATTACCTACTGTGAAACATCAGGAGTACGATGCCTGAACCTTGTCCAAGAGATGCTTGCGCAACATGCGCTTGAAAGAGAGCTTGCTCTGAGCCTGTCGTATCGATAGGGGGAGATCATTCCAAAGCCGTATTGCGCGGACCGTGTAAGAATAAGACACGAAACTAGTTCGATGTCGGGGGACAATCAGTTTAAGGCTACGGGAGGATTGGAGATCGGAGCCAGGGCGGATTTTCTGTAAATGGACAGAAATAGGCGCCCGTAACGTGACGCTAACCTGGCCGGAGCCGGCCGGCGACTACACGGACTTCGAGCTGCAGTACCTCACGGCCGAGGACACGCTGGAGGCGCGCTCCACCACCGGCACCGTGTACACTGTGCACGACCTGCAGCCGCACACCAACTACGTGTTCACTATCGAGGTGAGACAAGCTGTGTCGTTTCGCAGGTTAAATGCTTCACGGGCTTCTACGCTACGGAAGTCTTGCATACTACACGGACTTCGACTTCTTCGGAAGTCTTGCATACTACACGGACTTCGAGCTGCAGTACCTCACGGCCGAGGACACGCTGGAGGCGCGCTCCACCACCGGCACCGTGTACACTGTGCACGACCTGCAGCCGCACACCAACTACGTGTTCACCATCGAGGTGAGACAAGCCATGGCGTTTCGTAGGTTAAATTTATTTATTTATTTATTTAAACTTTATTGCACTAAACAGGAGTACAAAAGGCGGACTTAATGCCATAAGGCATTCTCTACCAGTCAACCATTGGGACAAACAGAAAGATAAAGTTGGTGCAGGGTCGTAAAGTAAGAAAACAAAAAAAAACACTAAAATCACTAAACAGCAATAAACATACACAAATATTATATGCAATTTAATAAACTTACACAAATATACATAAATATAATACATATTACCTACTGTGAAACATCAGGAGTACGATGCCTGAACCTTGTCCAAGAGATGCTTGCGCAACATGCGCTTGAAAGAGAGCTTGCTCTGAGCCTGTCGTATCGATAGGGGGAGATCATTCTAAAGCCGTATTGCGCGGACCGTGTAAGAATAAGACACGAAACTAGTTCGATGTCGGGGGACAATCAGTTTAAGGCTACGGGAGGATCGGAGCCAGGGCGGATTTTCTGTAAATGGACAGAAATAGGCGCCCGCAACGTGACCCTAACCTGGCCGGAGCCGGCCGGCGACTACACGGACTTCGAGCTGCAGTACCTCACGGCCGAGGACACGCTGGAGGCGCGCTCCACCACCGGCACCGTGTACACTGTGCACGACCTGCAGCCGCACACCAACTACGTGTTCACTATCGAGGTGAGACGAGCCGTGGCGTTTCGCAGGTTAAATGCTTCACGGGCTTCTACGCTACGGAAGTCTTGCATACTACACGGACTTCGAGCTGCAGTACCTCACGGCCGAGGACACGCTGGAGGCGCGCTCCACCACCGGCACCGTGTACACTGTGCACGACCTGCAGCCGCACACCAACTACGTGTTCACTATCGAGGTGAGACAAGCCGTGTCGTTTTCAGGTTAAATGCTTCACGGGCTCTTCTACGCTAGTCTCGCTTCAGGAGTCTGTTAGCGTATCTTTTTGTTTTGGCCATTTAAGACACCATCTACATCCATATCATAAGTTGTCTACAATATGTTTAGCGGCGGTAAGCAAATAGCCTACTTTAAGAAATCTGTATCTGTGGGTGTATCATAATTTTTACTTTACGATATCGGCAACCGATATCTTAATCACAATTAAATTTCGAATATTCTGTTAAAAAGAAAAATCACACTTTAATTTCGATTATCGAATTAATCAATTTGTAATTTCATTCACATTAAAATTCATATTCCATACATTCTTCTAAATCACGAATATTGAGAATCGATATAAATGTATAATAAATAAATAAATCCGACTTTTTTGGACTGTTGACTTGAAAGTTAAATATTATCGAGTTCGTTGTGAAGTATTTACACTGAAAAATGAGTTATGACGACGAAGACAGTGATGTTGAAATGTGTGAAACACCACCAGAAATCCGGGACGCCGCTACAACCATGACCAATAATTTGATGCCACAAAAATAAACATATTGTAGAAAACTTATTATATGCATGTAGATAAAGTTATGTATGCAACTGTTCATAATTAGGCATTAAAACACTCTTGTATTAATGCCTCTCATTATGAACCAGTCACATAAAATACTATTAATAGTTATTTGTAGTCAGGATCCTGAGCAAACGGCAATAACGGCATCGTGACGACATTGCGGCGCGAACAACCAATGTACGCTTTCCGCCGCGACGCACGCTACCAACAATAAATTGCAGATTTTCTAAAAATGTCTAACATCTGTCAAATCCCATTTAGCTCTGAATTTCGCAAGTCTTAAGTTGTTATTTTTTCATTATGATGATTATTCCAGCTCTGTACGAATGATTTTAAACACAATAGTAGGATGTGTTGCACCAAATCGCGTGCAGCGTTAAAGCGTTCGCTAACGTGTGTTGCTTGAGAAGATTCATGATAATCTGCTTAAAAATATTGATCGACCTGCCGAGTGTGATTGGTGAAACCCGCCTTTTTATTACAATTTGTTCCCAATCTGACGTGCTTTAGGCAAGTTCACAATATAGAAGCCACTTTGAAAAACGTTCCTGTGTCCGTAGGTGCGGTCGGGCACGCCAGCCACACTAATGACGCGCTCCCCAGGGTTATCAGTCCAGCTGGCAACCCTGCAAGCGCCGCCGCCCGCGCCCCGCGCGTTCCACCCCACCGACGCCAAGCCCTCGCAACTCACCTTCGCGTGGGACCTACCCGCTAATCAAGCCAATGGGGTGCTTGAGAAGTTCGTCATTGAATACGCCCCGCAGAACCAGCCGGACAAGAATACCACTATTACGTTCCCGCCTGAAGGTACGCTATTGCATTGAGAATTTAAGAGAGAGAATTAGACTGAAAAACGAAAATAAATCTAGTCATTACAATTTACACAGTACATTTTGAAGAACTGCACTAAAAAAAATCATGCACGTGTGTGCAAGATTTTTTTGGAGACTGGTTTCCTAAAAAAAGTAAAACTGAATGAATTTATTGTATTTCTCTTGTGGATGAGATACCTAGTTAGCATTTTCTAATGTTCGATAAATTAAATTCTATCTATTTCCATAGACGGTATTTTTATTAGTAATATCGGAAAAATGAGGTAGTAATGACAATTGACAGTATTTTAGTAGGATGTTCGCAAATTTTCAAGCTGGGTGAGCATAATGAATAATCGGAAACCACTGCATTTAATGTACATAGAACAGATCCAGGTATTTCAGAAAATTTAAATCGTATCTAACTATTCCAGGAATTACAGTTAATTTGTTATATTTGTGATTTGCAGCTATAATAAGCTTAAATATTTCCGAATGTTATACTTACCTATCCTAAATATTATTTTATGAAATGCTTAAACGATCTCCGCTTGGTATATCGTACTACCATCATTATTCGCAGCTATCAACTCCCACAATTTCAAACGCATCAACGTTTTCAATTTATTTACATTTTCTTTCCTGACGTCTCAAACAGAACTTTACCACCGTGGTCGCAAGCACGAAGTCCAGATACACGGCTTTACTCGATTTAATAACAAAAAAGACATTAAAAACATCCTTTTGAAATTTCGAAGTCGTAAATTTTAAAGCACCGTTTATTTCCTCTAGCTCGTTCGGGCGTAGTAGCAGGGCTGACGCCAGGCGGCACATACAGTTTCCGCTTGTGGGCGGAGACGGGCGCCGGCGCCGGCCCCGCAGCGCGCTGGACGCAGCACCTCGCCATCGCCGCCCCGCCCCGCCCCGCGCCGCACGCCCTCCCCGCCGCCGTCCGGGCCACGCCCACTACAGTCTCCGTGCGGTTCAAGAATGACTTCTTCAGTTCGGCGAATGGAAATGTCTCCGCGTATGCGCTTGTGGTCGCTCAGGAGCCGAGGAATGACTCTAGCGAGCGGTTGCCGTCGTGGCGCGATGTTCACAGTCTGCCTGTGTGGCCGCCGTACCAAGTAAGTTAACGGCGATTTTCTTTTGATAAGTACTCTTTACGTACGATATTTGTGTTGTATAATAGTAGATTACATGCCAAGGCCGTTTAAGTGGGAAATGTCTCGCATGACTTGTAACATGTGACCCGAGGTTTTCCCATTTAACGGCCGAGGTGTGTATACTATTTTTCTGCTCAACGGAGCCGGGAGGTGGCAACTTAGTTTAGCGCAGTGGCCGGCGAAGTGCTGTTTGCCGGCCGGAGAGCAGAAAAAATGTTGTTGCTTGCTTAACTTGCTAAACAAACCACGACCTTCCGTCTACTTTTAAAATATGTATTAGATGTTGTTTGCCAATTAGGCCCGTACCGTCTGAATGTATTTCGTTGGACGTTCTCAACGTGTTTTTTGTCTTTGACGCGAAAGACACAGCAACTAAGAGGTTAAAATGATTGAATTGTAACGAATGACGTGTTTGCAGGTGACAGAACCATACTTCCCATTCCACCACAGCTCTGTCGAAGAGTACACGATAGGCTCCGAGCGCTGCGAGTCGAGCGGGCGCGCCTACTGCAACGGCCCTCTCCGGCCCGGCGCGGCGTACTACGTCAAACTGCGCGCGTATACCGCGCCCGACAAGTTCACCGACACGGCGTACGCCGTTGTGTACACTGGTCAGTATAAACTTGACAGCTATGTGCTATCCGGCATCGAGTTTTTGCTTTACCACCTTTTTTACTGATGCAAGTTGTTGGTACTAGATGGTAAGCAGAGCTAATCATGTTCATTCCAAACAACGGTTCTACTTAATGTTTAGAAGTTCACATCACGATTTACTAATAAATAATTATAGTAAACTAAGCATCGATGATTTCCATACATTACTTACCGAAACCTTCCGACTGACGTCGAACAAATATAAAATAGTAGCTTTGTAACATTTTTGAAACTACCTACTAAGATTATAAAATTCAAAAAAAGACAGCATTTCCAGTTGTGAATGAAACTAATCTGCGAACGGTAGTTTCTATTTGACTGATTATAATGACCATTTTTCATGTTGGCCTGAACTAAAGTAAATTACTATAAATTCGTAATTCTTCATCATTACCCGAGTTAATAATATTAGCACCAGCTAAGGTTTTACTATACTTTGTATTTTTAACTATACCAGAAATAAATAGATGAGCGTACCATTATATTTTAACGTTCTTCTATAATTACTACATAGTTAAAAATACAGACTATAATATCGCACAGAAACTAACAACATATTCTGAGAATATTTACAACCAACAAATAACTTTAAGAAGGTAACGGCCTGTTTCACAATCTCCAGTTAAAGCTATCTGTCAGATTAAAAATAACACTATCTCTTTCTTTCACCTGGAAGAATAAAGAGAGCGTGTTATTTTTATCAGACAGATAGCTTTAACTGGAGATTGTGAAACAGGCCCTAACTCTCATAGAGCATTGATACTCGTGATGCTCAATTGTTTTTGAGTTGACTGACTGAAAGTAGATATATTCAGAATATTGGATACATTATGTAGGGTTGAGTTGAGTTTTCAGTGGAAACAGTTATAATAAGTACCTCAAATCAAAGAGTAGCAGTTCCTCGGTGGTTTTTGTATCAAATCAAGCAAATTGACATTTTAACTTTTAAACCACAATCTGCACCTCTACAATCCTGTAGTTACTATTTAAGTTTACGGATTATTAGTTGATAGATGCGACAAAGGTACTATTATGACTGTTAAATTAACAATGTTTCAAAGTAGCACCCTAACTTATAACGCAATTTTCCTAGAATGCACTACTTTTTGAAGCAATATTAACAAGTCAATATAAACCGGTAGCTGCATCGGTTGCACTTGACGGGTCTACTAACCGGCGGTGAAGGTCTCCGAGATGGCGGCGGGTCTTCAAAATGGCGGCTCGGTGTGTTCCCTAACTTACTGCATGTCTGTCCTGCTTTGCATGCCTCATTCTTGGATTTATTTCAAATAAAATATCGATAAGTTTTCTATTAATAGTAGTTTCATAACAATATTTCGTAATTACATTTAAAGTGATATTTTATATGAATTCAGTTCCTACTTTGCAATCTGCATTCTATTTACGGTAAATTGAGTGCGCTTTTTACAGTTTTTACCTATTTATGATTCGAAATAATTAATTAGAACTGTTCACTTGTTCAGATTTAAGTATCGTATTTTATTATGTTGTTATATTGTATGGCTGTTCATACTAGAAACTGTTACAAGTACCTACTCTGCTAACTCACTGTGTTGTAATTATTTCTATGTTTGGTGTTATGATACTTATGATCTAATTGTATATATTTATTTATTTTTATAAACCTATATAAAACGGGTGAAATTGGCGCTTTTTGAGCACGTGCAAGTGTACACGCGCGTAAATCGTCTTATATTCAGGAATTTGCCCTTCAATCCTAACAATGGTTAGAAACTGCATGAATTTTCTCTCAGTCACAAAGTAATCGTAGAACAATAGATTTTGAACTGGACATATAGCATTAGTTAGCTGTGGCGCCTACGAGCCGATATGTTATCTAGATTATTCTAGATAATGCGATAATTATGCTATGTGTCGAACACCGCCAGTAAACGCTCGCATCCAAACAAACACGCGGTACGCTCTAAGATACAATTTTCTAAACTACATCCCTCGTTTATAATTCTACAAATATGAAAGTGTAATAGATAAATATGATTTATGTGTCGAAAATCTACATTTTTACCTTATTGTGGTGGCGATGATTAATAACAATATGTAATCGTTATAAGTGTTCTTATTAGTAACAGTAAAAAGTTTATCACTTGATAAGACTGTATAGGCGAACAATTTATGCGCGTGGATGCTAAATGGGTATGGTTATTATTGTTTTATATTATTTATTATAAAACGCAAATAAAAATATAATTTCATTTTATTATAAACGTCTGAAAAACTTAATATTTGCAATGTCTGTTTGTTCTTCTCTGGCAACTATTTCTATTCGTTTGAGGCAGGCTAATATTAACAGAAGAATTTATTCATTTGATTTTCGTATTGCAAAAACGATGTATATTCATAATATTTAAAATGATGTCGCAAAACATTAAATAATACTTGTTATGAGTCAATTATAAAATGAAAAGCGTTCCTAGTATCATATTGCCGTAACCAACTTGGGAAGCCATGTAACTTCAAAGGTTCATATTACAATTTACAGCAAACTTATTTCAGTCGTGTGGTATTTCATTGTGGTTTGAACACTTGTATTGTGTACTCTTTGTAGTAAAACGTCTGTTGTTTTATTAAATCGCAGTGAGTTAGTATTTTAGTTATAATGTTATTTACTTGTATGACATTTACGAATAGCTTTAAAATAAATGCATTTATTTATTAATTGTTGATATTAACTCTGTTATCAGTATCACTTTTTCTTTAATAATACTAATAGTTACCTGATAGTTTTGTAGTTCCACTCCATAATCAATTACCGCTGATTTTGCAAGCGGAAGTCTCTTTTCTATCCATCTTACAAATAAGTGTACTATTGTAGGAGTGTAATTTATTTTGGAATGGATTCATAGTAGAAACATCCTGACATAAATTTGGTTATTGAAAACATATCTAATAAAAAAATAAGCTTTATCGTGTGACAACGGCAAAATGGTATTCGAAATAATTACAAGGGTTTTTCTCTAAGAAGATTTGAATGCAATCATTCAGTATTATTATGGTACACTGCACATTTAAAATACACATACAAATTGCACCAATTGTAATAGTTTTATATAGCGGACCTGTAGAAATAGCGCTTAATAATTTCGATGGTTGTGGTTGACCATAGGCTGAACAAAGACCGCCAGACGCGTTTAGGAAAAGCTTGATAGATTACCACAAGGCACATTGAGGCTTGTGTAAGGTGTTTTTTCTTGTGAATTTCTACACTGCTAGTAGAATTCTATGCCATTTTATAATACAGCTGTTCAAGTTTTCCAATAAAACCTTTCATAGATTCACTATGAAAATATAAACATGTGAACTATATCTATACTAGGGCTATGTTAGTGAATAGCAGCCGCTGTGCTTTTCTATATGTGCCTACAGTATGTCTGCATGCATCTTCAGCCGGAATTACACCTGCATTTTATGTTAGTAGTAGGGATGGAGCGATACTAAGGAATGAGAGATGTATATCACTAGGTCATTCGAATTAATACACTCGCGGTCAAATGAACTAATACGGGCCACGTGTAATGTTTCATAGAAAATAATTTAATGACTCTAACTAAATGATGTTTTATGGATTCGATGAAAAAAATCAAATAAATCTTCAAACATTTTCATATTAAAATGGATTACGTGGTATTCTGTAAACGATTTGAAAAAATATCTGAAATGAAATCAACGTGTTTACAGTATTTTCTACGACAAACTATACTTTACCCGTATTATTTGACTAAGATTATAGTTCCGTCCCTACAACTAATTACAGGGTGCGTAGCCAATTTACCAATCGCTAACGCTGAATAGCTTATCGTAGTTTTCTCTCTGTCACTCTTTCTTATTATTACGACAAAGCCAGTTAATTGCCTTTCGTTCACAAGCGTAAGCGATTGGCATTTTAGCTACGCTACCAGGGTGCTTAGCCAAGTTGCCAACCGCACCTATATGAAGGAGTGACAGAGAGGGAAAACTACGATGCGCTAGCAAGCGCTAGCGATTGGCAACTTGGCTAAGCACCCAGGTGTAAGGCTGACATAAAGGTTGTGCTTGGAACTCAAACGTGTGTCAACGCAGAGGTGGACAACACGGCGTGGATAATCGGCGTGTGCGCCGGCGCGGCGTGCCTCGGCGCGGCGGGGGCGGCGTGGGCGGCGCTGCGCCGACGCCGGCCGCGCGCCGCTCCCGTGCCTGCCGCGCCTGCGCCGCGAACCTCCCGCCCCGTGCCCGTCGCGGACTTTGTGGACCATTATAGGCTCATGTCTGCTGATTCTGACTTCAGGTAAACGTTGCCACTGCCTTGTCATAAATCATTTAAATTCTAACAATAAACCACGAGAGATGAGACCATTTCGTGGCACTTTTTCTTTTGTATGCTGTCATATCTACTTTGCCCTTTTAATGTATGTAATGTATGTCACGAATAAATTATTTTTTAGTACAGATGGTGTACTTTTTAGGCTCTAGTGCGAGAAGTGGGTCATTTTACGTCTGGTCCAAAACTTCGGAGGGCCATCTGTACTAAAAAACGTCGTACGAGACACGTGCAAAAACGAAATTCGAAACTCGTTTTAAAACATCGCCACTCGTTTCGAATTTAATGTTTTTCGCACTTGTGTCGTAATGTACTATTCTATTTCTAAGCCAGTACAATTTAAATTGCGATATTTTAGATTGCAGGGTTATTTTCTTATTCATGATAAACGTAAATGGCGTAAACGGCGCGCGGCGCAACTGTGTCTGTCACGGAATTTTTGAATTCACATGGATAACTCCATGTCTGCAATCTAATTCCATGTAAATCTATCAATTTGTATCATTCCAAGAGGTATACATCAAAATTATTATCACTTATTCGAGTATTAAACATTGCGGAATTGCACGTAAACTGCATTAGCGAAGCCGCTGGATGTAAGCCCTCGAAGGTCTAATGGTCCAATTTTCTGAAATTTGCCTTCCCAAATGCATTTTCCCTTGCCTTCGTTGCATTCAAATCAAATATACTTTTCTAATCTTCATACAGATTGCCATTGCCATAAAACGTTTTTAATTATGTCTATAGATTTAGCGAAGAATTCGAAGAACTGAAACACGTCGGCCGCGAGCAGCCGTGCACAGCTGCCGACCTGCCGGTGAACCGGCCCAAGAACCGGTTCACAAACATCCTACCATATGACCACTCGCGGTACAAACTGCAGCCCGTCGACGATGAAGAGGGCTCCGATTACATCAATGCCAACTATGTGCCGGGTTTGTTTTATTTACATTATAACCTGCCGGTGAACCAGAACAATAATCGGTTCACGGTGCGGGGTTTATTATATTTCGATAATTAAAAAAAATAGCCGCTGACCTGACGGTGAACCGGGCCAAAAACCGGTTCACCAACATCCTACCATACGACCACTCGCGGTACAAACTGCAGCCCGTCGACGATGAAGAGGGCTCCGATTACATCAATGCCAACTATGTGCCGGGTTTGTTTTATTTACATTATAGTATAACCTGCCGGTGAACCAGAACAATAATCGGTTCACGGTGCGGGGTTTATTATATTTCCATAATAAAAAAAATCGCCGTGTGGTGACGGCAGTAGGAATACATTTGTCACCACCCCAACCCCTCCTGCGGGTGTCATAAGAGTCGACTAAGGGATTGAAGTGCCACTGACCACTATTTGATAAAAGATTGATGATGGGCAGCAGCGTCATCATAGTGGACACATTACTGCGATCGCCAATCCGCTTGCCCAGCGTGGCGATTATGGGCATTTACCTCCTATATATACGCAGTCAATAGGAGAGGCCTATGTCCAGCAGTGGACTATCATAGGCTGATGATGAATAATAAAATAATATTAAAAGTCCTGACCGTGAACTGGCCCAAGAACCGGTTCACCAATATTCAACCCTACGACCACTCGCGCTATAAACTGCAGCCCGTTGATGATGTTGCTTCAATTATATCAACACCAATTATTTGCCTGGTTTGTCATCCTTCCATATTAAAAAAAAAAAACATAAATGACCTGCTGAACCGGTTCACCAACATGCTGCTTTGCGAGCACTCGCACACTTTAAACACCACACGTTATTGCCTTCAAAACAACTGATGAATATCATGAAATTTGCAGGTCATTCCAGTCCACGAGAGTTCATAGTAACGCAAGGTCCGCTGCACTGCACGCGTGATGACTTCTGGCGCATGGTGTGGGAGTCAGGATCGCGCGCCATAGTCATGCTTACTAGATGTGTGGAGAAGGTAAACACTGACCAGTAGCCTTATGATGGTACCGCGTAACAAGTATGCAAATGTGACGCGTAATACGTTAAATGGATAAAACGGTATGGATCTCGCTCTTCTGTGTAGAAATCAAACTCGTAGATCCATATACATACAGCTTATAATTCCATATACTTTATATACAGGTACAATATAAATAGCAAGGCGCGCGTAAGCAATAGGTTAGCGATTTGGCGGAGCGAAGCGACGTGCGTTCAGTGCGAATCTCTGATAGCCTCTGCTCGGCGGCGGCGGGCGATGCAATGAGCTCCGGCCGGTGGGGCGTGACGTCACAGCCAGGGACCGCTAAGCCGCGGGCCGCTTCCGCCGGCGCCCCTGACTTGGGCCCGCTCGCGATGTTGGTAGTGTGGTATTGATAGTCACCACACCACCCCCCTTGGAGATTTATGGACCTGGGACATAAAAATCAGGAAAAGTTACTTTTCTTCCCGAGCGTGTTGTCCTGATGGGTTGAGATGGGCAGACTTCGACTTGTGGTTGAGAAGAGTTCTCATCCGGTAACACATATGCAGGTTTAACTCTGTCAATTGAAACCGTTACTGGCCCTCGCTGCAAATCAAGGGTCATAGTTTTATCGGTACGCTTCAAAACCTTCAGTGGGCCTGTGTACGGAGCTTCTAAGGCCCCTCGAAGATGGTCTTTCCTTAGAAACACATGAGTTGAGGTTTCTAGATCTTTGTGTACAAACACAGACTTCGAACCATGTCTCGAAACAGGAACCGGTCTTATCCTTGAAATACGCTGTCGTAATTGTGAAATAAAATTAATTGGTGAAACTTTATCAGTTGAACAACCTACGAGAGGTTGTAAAAACTCACCAGGGATCCTCAGTGGCTCACCATAGACCATTTCTGCTGCCGAGCACTGCAAGTCAGCCTTCCAGGCCGTCCGCAGGCCCAGGAGAACGACGGGAAGGATGTCTGTCCATCGTGTCTCGTTGTGAGCCATAATTGCCGCCTTCAAGGTTCGATGGAGACGCTCGACCATACCGTTGGCAGCCGGGTGGTATGCCGTGGTGCGTCGGAGTTGAATGCCACATAGCTTAGCGAGCTCCTTGAACAGATGAGACTCAAACTGCCGGCCCTGGTCACTCGTCAGGATCTGTGGACAACCGAACCTTGAAATCCATGTATCACAAAATGCCTTAGCTACCGTCTCAGCGCTGATATTTTGCAGCGGTACGACTTCCGGCCAGCGTGTAAATCTATCTATCTATGTCGCACGAAGACGGTAAAGGTCCGACGAGGTCTATGTGAACGTGAGAAAACCTGGTTCCCGTAAGCTCGAAGTCCCCCAATGGAGCAGAGGTGTGCCTATGGCCCTTGGCGCGCTGGCAAGATTCACAACTCTGGACCCAAGTGCGACAATCCTTGCGCACCGAAGGCCAAATAAATCTGTCTGTTACCAATTTGGTCGTTGTCTTCGTTCCTGGGTGGCTCATTCCATGCAGAGACTGGAACACCTGCTGACGAAGTTCTTTGGTGATGTACGGCCGTGGTTTCGACTGCGAGACATCACAATATAACAAAACATTTGTACCTGGTATTGGTATTCGCGACAGTTTCAGTGACGTGCCGTTGGCCATAAGCATTTTCAATTCCTCATCACGTTGCTGCTGGCGTGCCAACTTCTCGAAATCTATTGACATCGATACGGCTTCGATTCTTGAAAGGGCATCGGCAGTCAAGTTATTATTACCTGAGATGTGCCGAATATCCGTTGTGAATTGAGAAATTAGGTCTAGGTAGTTAAATTGCCGGGGGGAACAGGTACGCTCTTTCTGGGTGAAAGCGAATGTGATCGGCTTATGATCCGTGTAAATGGAAAAATGCCTTCCTTCAACCATATGGCGGAAATGTTTAATACTTTCGTATATGGCTAACAGCTCACGGTCATAAGCGCTGTACTGCCTCTGTGTGTTGGTGAATTTCTTTGAAAAGAACGCCAATGGTTGAGCCTGCCCGTCTATCAGTTGCTCAAGGACCGCGCCCATGGCTGTACTGGAAGCATCAGTTATCAAGGCTAGCGGAGCGTCAAGGACAGGATGAGAGAGTAATGCTGCTTTCGATAAACCGGACTTACATCTTTCAAAGGCACCCAGAAGTTCCGGGGTCCAGGTCAGGATCTTGGAGTCCTTGACATGTGAACCAACCAACATGCTGTGCAGAACTGCTTGTTCCTCTGCGGCCTTGGGTATGAAACGTCTATAAAAATTGAGCATTCCGAGAAACTTTCTCAAACCTTTAGCTGTCTCAGGTGGCTTAAACTGCTGTATTGCTGTGACCTTTGACTCGAGTGGACGCGTACCTTTTGCTGATATGCTGTATCCTAGAAAACTGACTTCTTCCACTCCAAAACTGCATTTAGCCTCATTTAAAAGGATGCCATACTCGCTCAGGCGCTGGAACAGCTGCTTCAGATGGTCAAGATGCTGTTCTTGATTCTGGGAAAAAATCAAAATATCGTCGATGTATGAAAAACTGAAATCCAGGCCTCTTAGAACTTCATCCATGAAGCGCTGGAATGATTGCGCCGCATTCCTGAGGCCAAAGGACATGTATGGGAATTCAAACAAGCCAAAGGGTGTCGTAATCGCAGATTTAGGAACATCGTCGGGATATACGGGAATTTGATTGTAGGCCTTCACCAGATCTAACTTTGAAAAGATCGTACAACCTGCCAGTCTAACCGAGAAATCCTCTATGTGTCTGATAGGGTACCTGTCAGGTATCGTGCGGGCATTTAACGCACGATAGTCACCGCAAGGTCTCCAGGTGTCGCCTTTCTTAGGTGCCAAATGTAGCGCGGACGCCCAAGGAGAGTCAGAGCGTCGAGCTGTCCCGTCCTGTAACATCTCGTCGAATTGTTCCTTGGCTATCCTTAGCCGATTAGGTGCTAATCTTCGAGGCCTGCAGAAAACAGGAGGTCCAGCTGTGGTGCGAATATAATGAACAGTTGAATGCTTTACCTCTCTCATGACACCAGCTGGTTTAGTGAGATCAGGATACTGAGCCAGAAGCTTGTGGTATTCTGTACTACCAGAAATGGCTTTGATGCTCGGCGGCTGGCAAGACTTGACGACGCCAGCACATGATAATAAGGTCAAACTGTCCAATAAACGCCTGTTTCTGCAATCAACAAGCAAACCGTAAAATGAAATAAAATCAGCCCCGATGATAGGCCTATCTACATCCGCCACTACAAAATTCCACGCAAAATCTCGTCGCAGACCCAGTTCAAGAT
Source organism: Thaumatotibia leucotreta (assembly GCA_025490895.1). Taxonomy (NCBI): domain Eukaryota; kingdom Metazoa; phylum Arthropoda; class Insecta; order Lepidoptera; family Tortricidae; genus Thaumatotibia; species Thaumatotibia leucotreta. The sequence continues at coordinate 205,414 of JALPQI010000754.1, forward strand.
GCAGTTTGATTGTACCATACGTTTTAATAGGTGTACCATTTGCAGCAGTAAGGCTGTACCCGGTTGGCCTTCTGGGGTCTCTAGAAAATCTTCGTGGCAGTACACACAAGTCTGAGCCCGTATCAATCAAAAATTGCACCTTCGTATTCCTATCCGTGATGAATAAGCGGCATGTAGATTTAAAACAGTCATTCGCCGCTTCTACTGACTGCCGTTGAAGTTTCCCGACGATTTGTAACTGCATGGGGTGGTGCATCTCTCGGCCTCATCGCCAAACAAATTATGATACCAACAAATACCTGAAGTACGGCTCTGCGAACGTTGACGGCCCCTGCTTCTAGAACGATTTGAACGGCTACCGCGCGAGGCGCTACTGCGGCTCCGACCTTCTCGAATGTTCAGCTGAGCAATCTGTTGAGTAAGTTCGGATTTAATACGGCTCGATATCATTTCTTCCATTTTTGCAAGCATACCCTCAAATGATAGCGGCACAGGCGTGGTACTGGTACTAGCTACTTGAAGCACATTGTTTGGCGGTGAAATATCAATTATTTTATCGGCCAAATCTGCCAAATCACTGAGGCCAACGTTTTGTGAGGCGATAATTTGCTGAACATTGACAGGTAAACGGCTTGACCACAGCTACCTCAAAAATTCGTCACTCACTCCTGCCCCCGCCAACGACTGCAGTCTACGTAAAAATTGAGACGGCTTTAGATCACCTATAGCTGGAGAGCCAGTGAACCCCGAGAGTAACGGTCTTCCTGTAAGGTTAGAAATTTGTATACTAACGGTTTATGGAATTCTAAGAGCAATAGCCATGACCTGGCAGGCGTCAGCCCTGCACGTCATCAGGCCCTTTATTTTTTGAACTGTTAAGTAAATTGGATTTCAAAACTTGTTTCTGTAAGTTTGAAAAATTTATAGGATAAAGTTAATTTATTGTACATCTTAAAAAAAAATTGACAGGCGATTACAATAAGCAGAAGTATATGACAGGTCAATTAGAAAATGCACAGTTGATGAGGTAAAATAAACTTCATCCTGTATACTCGAAATTTTTATATGTCTTCAAATGAACGTCTCGGAGTAAGTATGTGCAATGCCAGGCGGTTTTGAACAGCATAAGACCTTGCCAGGCGAGGAGACAGTTAAGTAAATTGGGTTTCAAAACTTGTTTCTGTAAGTTTGAAAATTTAATAGGATAAAGTTTATTTACTGTACATCTTAAAAATAAATTGACAGGCGATTACAATAAGCAGAAGTATATGACAGATCGAATAGAAAACGCACAGTTGATGAGGTAAAATAAACTTCATCCTGTATACTCGAAATTTTTATATGTCTTCAAATAAACGTCTCAGATTAAGTATGTACAATGCCAGGCGGTTTCGAACAGCATAAGACCTTGCCAGGCGAGGGGACAGTTAAGTAAATTGGGTTTCTTAACTTGTTTCTGTAAGTTTGAAAATTTAATAGGATAAAGTTTATTTATTGTACATCTTAAAAATAAATTGACAGGCGATTACAATAAGCAGAAGTATATGACAGATCGAATAGAAAACGCACAGTTGACGAGGTAAAATAAACTTCATCCTGTATACTCGAAATTTTTACATGTCTGCAAATAAACGTCGCAGAGTAAGTATGTATGTACAATGCCAGGCGGTTTTGAACAGCATAAGACCTTGCCAGGCGAGGGGACAGTTGCACCTCTCAATCGCACGCCCTTAGCAACTACTCTACTACTACTAGCGACTAACTAGCGAATACTCGCCTGTATTTTTTTTAAAGATGTAAGTACAATAAATAAACTTTATCTATTAAATTTTCAAACTTACAGAAACAAGTTAAGAAACCCAATTTACTTAACTGTCCCCTCGCCTGGCAAGGTCTTATGCTGTTCAAAACCGAATGGCATTGTACATACTTACTCTGAGACGTTTATTTGAAGACATATAAAAATTTCGAGTATACAGGTTGAAGTTTATTTTACCTCATCAACTGTGCGTTTTCTATTCGATCTGTCATATACTTCTGCTTATTGTAATCGCCTGTCAATTTATTTTTAAGATGTACAGTAAATAAACTTTATCCTATAAAATTTTCAAACTTACAGAAACAAGTTTTGAAACCCAATTTACTTAACTGTCTCCTCGCCTGGCAAGGTCTTATGCTGTTCAAAACCGCCTGGCATTGCACATACTTACTCCGAGACGTTCATTTGAAGACATATAAAAATTTCGAGTATACAGGATGAAGTTTATTTTACCTCGTCAACTGTGCATTTTCTAATTGACCTGTCATATACTTCTGCTTATTGTAATCGCCTGTCAATTTTTTTTTAAGATGTACAATAAATTAACTTTATCCTATAAATTTTTCAAACTTACAGAAACAAGTTTTGAAATCCAATTTACTTAACAGTTCAAAAAATAAAGGGCCTGATGACGTGCAGGGCTGACGCCTGCCAGGTCATGGCTATTGCTCTTAGAATTCCATAAACCGTTAGTATACAAATTTCTAACCTTACAGGAAGACCGTTACTCTCAGGGTTCACTGGCTCTTGGACTACTAGCTCCTCTTTTACTAGAAGCTTCCTTAAGCGCTCGTCACGTGACATGGATAACCGACGCACTAATTCAAATTTTAATTTTTCGTACCTGTCTTTAGAAGGTGGATTTGTAATAATGTCGCGTACTTCCCTGGCGGCATTCTGATCCAGCTGCTGGACAACAGTGTAAAATTTAGTGGAGTCGGTCTTCGTACCCGTCACTTCGAACTGCGCCTCCACCTGGGCGAACCATACTTCCGGATCATCTGGCCAAAATGGCGGTAAACGAATAGCAACACGGTTCACTGCGCCATAAACTAACGGTACACCATCGCCGTTATCCGCCGTGTTTGACTTGCCAGGATGTGTCTCGATCTTGGTACCGGCTGATGCACCTTTCGGCAGCTCCTTCTCCGTGTCCGACATAGCTCACTATTCAAAATCTTCCGTTAACGTCGACTGGTCACCAGATATGGATCTCGCTCTTCTGTGTAGAAATCAAACTCGTAGATCCATATACATACAGCTTATAATTCCATATACTTTATATACAGGTACAATATAAATAGCAAGGCGCGCGTAAGCAATAGGTTAGCGATTTGGCGGAGCGAAGCGACGTGCGTTCAGTGCGAATCTCTGATAGCCTCTGCTCGGCGGCGGCGGGCGATGCAATGAGCTCCGGCCGGTGGGGCGTGACGTCACAGCCAGGGACCGCTAAGCCGCGGGCCGCTTCCGCCGGCGCCCCTGACTTGGGCCCGCTCGCGATGTTGGTAGTGTGGTATTGATAGTCACCACAACGGGAACATCATAAGCCACCAGGCATAGGCCATATGTTAATCTTATAAGAAATTGAAAGTCTTTCTCCCTAAATGTGTTAGCTTTGGTTAAGTTAAAATCGCTCTTTTCTGATTGCGCTGACAAAAATTCAAAAACTGATTATGCTTATGTTTCACTTTCGTGTTTAAATTTTAAGAACGGTAGCTAAAAATAAGTGCATAACTGTGCAGTACGTTTTGGGACGCAAACAGACCCCTAGAGGTTTTTTTATTAGTTAAAGTTTCAGAAGTATTAGTAGTATGTATACCTAGTAGCATATAGTAGCAGCACCTAGTACCCTTTTAGGTGATTTCAAAATTTTATCGAACCTTATTCTCTAAACAGGCAACTGAAACGCACTTATTTTTGGTCTTATTATAATATCACCTTTCAATCCCCTTTCGCCTTTGTAATAGCATTTTTATTACTATGTCGAAATGTATATTTTGTACAATAAACTGATTACTACTACTACTACTACTAATAATAATATAAAGCAATTCAAAGGTTTGTCTTTGAATCCAACAAATAACAATGTAAATTTACAGGGTCGTGAGAAATGCGACCGCTACTGGCCGTACGACACTCGGCCGGTATACTACGGCGATATAGCAGTGACCGCGCTAAACGAGTCGCGTTTCCCCGACTGGACGGTCACAGAGCTGCTCGCTTCACGCGGCGCCGAACAACGCGTCGTGAAGCACTTCCACTTCACCACGTGGCCTGACTTCGGCGTGCCAGATCCACCCACCACGCTCGCCAGGTAACTGAACCCTGGACTTCGAGTCTGGACGGTCACAGAGCTGCTCGCTTCACGCGGCGCCGAACAACGCGTCGTGAAGCACTTCCACTTCACCACGTGGCCTGACTTCGGCGTGCCAGATCCACCCACCACGCTCGCCAGGTAACTGAACCCTGGACCGCGAGACTGGACGGTCACAGAGCTGCTCGCTTCACGCGGCGCCGAACAACGCGTCGTGAAGCACTTCCACTTCACCACGTGGCCTGACTTCGGCGTGCCAGATCCACCCACCACGCTCGCCAGGTAACTGAACCCTGGACCGCGAGTCTGGACGGTCACAGAGCTGCTCGCTTCACGCGGCGCCGAACAACGCGTCGTGAAGCACTTCCACTTCACCACGTGGCCTGACTGCGGCGTGCCAGATCCACCCACCACGCTCGCCAGGTAACTGAACCCTGGACCGCGAGTCTGGACGGTCACAGAGCTGCTCGCTTCATGCGGCGCCGAGCAACGCGTCGTGAAGCACTTCCACTTCACCACGTGGCCTGACTTCGGCGTGCCAGATCCACCCACCACGCTCGCCAGGTAACTGAACCCTGGACCGCGAGACTGGACGGTCACAGAGCTGCTCGCTTCACGCGGCGCCGAGCAACGCGTCGTGAAGCACTTCCACTTCACCACGTGGCCTGACTTCGGCGTGTCAGATCCACCCACCACGCTCGCCAGGTAACTGAACCCTGGACCGCGAGACTGGACGGTTACAGAGCTGCTCGCTTCACGCGGCGCCGAACAACGCGTCGTGAAGCACTTCCACTTCACCACGTGGCCTGACTTCGGCGTGCCAGATCCGCCCACCACGCTCGCCAGGTAACTGAACCCTGGACCGCGAGACTGGACGGTCACAGAGCTGCTCGCTTCACGCGGCGCCGAACAACGCGTCGTGAAGCACTTCCACTTCACCACGTGGCCTGACTTCGGCGTGCCAGATCCGCCCACCACGCTCGCCAGGTAACTGAACCCTGGACCGCGAGACTGGACGGTCACAGAGCTGCTCGCTTCACGCGGCGCCGAACAACGCGTCGTGAAGCACTTCCACTTCACCACGTGGCCTGACTTCGGCGTGCCAGATCCACCCACCACGCTCGCCAGGTAACTGAACCCTGGACCGCGAGACTGGACGGTCACAGAGCTGCTCGCTTCACGCGGCGCCGAACAACGCGTCGTGAAGCACTTCCACTTCACCACGTGGCCTGACTTCGGCGTGCCAGATCCGCCCACCACGCTCGCCAGGTAACTGAACCCTGGACCGCGAGACTGGACGGTCACAGAGCTGCTCGCTTCACGCGGCGCCGAACAACGCGTCGTGAAGCACTTCCACTTCACCACGTGGCCTGACTTCGGCGTGCCAGATCCGCCCACCACGCTCGCCAGGTAACTGAACCCTAGACCGCGAGTCGTATCCCCGACTGAACCATTGTTGATTGTATTTGAAATCTAACCGACTGTGTTTATAAAGAATCTGTTCATTTGCCTTGTCGAAAAACTTGGTGAAGTCTATTCTAGTCTTCTTGTAATTCTTGTGTATAATTGACAATTCACTTGATCCTAAAAAAATTGGTAAAATTTCCGCGCGGATCTCTCCGTACTGCCTATCCGTATGACACTAAAATCGCAAACCCATTTACCTGTACAACTGTAAAAGGGTAACAACACCATTCATAAATAAGGTTTCGGTTTTAATGGGGTCGTAAAATAGAAAACAATAGAATGTAGCCTTAATCGCCATTACGTTCAATTTTATTGTAATATTACGTGGAAAATTTTGATATTTCTGGTCCAAGTTAAAATAAAACTTAACAGTGTTGTTGTTTTTCTCAACACAGCTCTGATTAGGATGCTATCCGGCAAGCGCGCATGCAAGTCACGTGATAAATCGTAAAATGTTCTCCGCAGGTTTGTCCGTGCCTTCCGCGAGCGCTGCCCGCCGGACGCGCGGCCGGTGGTGGTGCACTGTTCCGCCGGCGTCGGCCGCTCCGGCACCTTCATCACGCTCGACCGCGCGCTGCAGCAGCTAGCCGCGCGTGCCGACACGCTCGACATCTTCGGCATGGTGTACGCCATGCGCCGCGAGCGCGTGTGGATGGTGCAGACCGAGCAGCAGTACATCTGCATCCACCAGGTGAGTCGCTTGTACACGTGACGTCATCACCGCTCCGGCACCTTCATCACGCTCGACCGCGCGCTGCAGCAGCTAGCCGCGCGTGCCGACACGCTCGACATCTTCGGCATGGTGTACGCCATGCGCCGCGAGCGCGTGTGGATGGTGCAGACCGAGCAGCAGTACATCTGCATCCACCAGGTGAGTCGCTTGTACACGTGACGTCATCACCGCTCCGGCACCTTCATCACGCTGGACTTGGCCTGTGCTGAGAAGTTTCATTGCTATGGTCATACTATACGCCTGTAACTATAGGTTGGTGAACGAAGAGGAGAGTGGAGATTCGGAGATAGCCATCCCGCACCGCGAGATACCGCAATAATTGAGATTCAGAATGTGTAGTCACAATGCAATCGCTTGCAAACGAAACGCAACTGTCTTTGTCACAATAATAAGAGTGACTGATATAAAAAATACGATATGTTACTGAGCATTAGCGATTGGCAACTTGGCTATGCAGTCAAGTTTATAAGATCTGCTTCTCTTTCTTTCACAGAACTGTTCAACTGGCCAATTCGAATTAGCCTCACATTATTAAGAAGTTAATTACATTAAAATCAATTTCATGCATAACTTGTTGACAAAAAGCATTATTTGTGTTTTAGTGTGTGGTGGCAGCGCTGGAGGGCGCAGATCTACAACCGCCACTGGGACTCAACCACCATATGCACCACAATCAGGCATTTGAAGGTAATTTACATATTATATAATGTACAGTATCGGCGTATGTCGATAATTGAGCAGATCCGTAGTTTGCAGCGAAATATCGATATCGGATACCTCACTCCCAGCAATACTTGCCGCTGACGTAGATCGACCAATGGCATTGCCAATAGGACCCCAAGCCGTAGCAAAAGCCGGATAAACGCAAGTACAATAGCTTAATTATGTATGATTAATGTAATCGGGCAAATTATCAAATTAATCCTAAAGTAAACATACTATCTTGTTTATCCCTTTGCTGTACTATAATTTACTCGACTTTATTACCTAAGTAATAAGGGTCACAACAGGTATATAGCGATAGCTGAGACATATGACTGGTCTAGTTCAACGCAATAAAGACTACAGACGCTCATTATCTTTCTGATACTTGGGAGTATTTAATAAATACTTTAAGTTCTGATATGAATTAGCCTCTATGGCTTAGTAGTTCCCGTAGATAAATAATAACGTACATTTTCCCAGTAATTTAAAAACGCGTAACCATTTTTTTATAAATTTAAAAGCATGTCTTTATATTTCTCTATCTTTTTGCTTTAACGTCCTCCTAAACAGTCTAAACTATATTCATCTTATCTTTAGACTTACTACCCAACAACATTATATTGGAGGCAGATACTCGAAAGTGTTTTGAAGAGAAAACCCGTGCTTAGGTGCGGCAGCTGAGCACAGTCAGATGTAACTGACACTAGACACCTGACCGGGACAGCGGGTACCAGTAAAGTTTGATTCCTGAATGTTGTGTGTCCCTGTCCTATAGAAAATCGCATGCGACTACTAAACGTTTTAAGGTCTGCGGGTCCAATGGATTGTTAGGTTCGAATGATCAATGTTGGGAAGCCGAAGCCATCCAGGGACAAGCAGGGAAGAGTGTACCTTTTAATTCATTGCATTACGAATATTACTTATAATACAAATCGTCAGGTTTGGTGAGAAAACTATTTCCTCTTATAGTTACCTCCTCCTCTTAGTCCCCTACAATGACGAACAAGAATAGTGACTTTGCCGTTTAATACATATTATGCAACAATAGCTACGACGTCGTAAAACATTAAATTATTATTATTATATGGCTAAATTACATTGGCGGACAATGGCCAATTGTGCTATAATCCCAGTTGACGCTGCTACTACTGATACATGGCCATATACAGGGTGGCCAAAAATAAGTGCATTTTCTCTACCAGTTAGGTTTTGGGAAACAGAATAAGCCCCTTTAGGGCTAGTCGTACGTATTAAAACAAATCGACCCTTTTAATATGTACATCCAAAAATATTATCGAGTCCCAAAACCTCACAGGCATCGGGAATGCACTTATTGATTGGTCATCTCATAGATTAAACCCAGTAGACTAATAAACCTGCTTCAAAGAATGTTTGACGTGTCTATAATTAGTGTGTAATTCACAGACTTCGAGTATAAGGTTAACTGTTTTTTCATCTGTCAGGTAGATTATCAGAAAGAAGTTACGCTTCGGTACCATTTCTACTTAGTATTTAGTGACCTCACGAGCCTCCCACTCCCTGAACTTTAACTCGATTATATTTGTAAAAGTTGATTGATAAAACAAAAAATAAGAGTCTATAACTTTTGTGATAATCTAACGAACGTAAAAATTGTATTTCATTTTGTCCTGGCCGTCATCCCTATTGCATCTTGTTTAGGATTTTATAATTAATTTGCATTAATGATTTAACAGTTTTCGACTAACACGTTAATAACTACATTTTTTAGTACAGATGGTCCCTGTTTTAAGCTCTAGTGCGAGAAGTGTGTCATTTTACGTCAGGTCCAAAACTTCGGAGGGCCATCTGCACTAAAAAACGTCGTACGAGACACGTGCAAAAACGAAATTCGTAACGCGTGTCGATTTCAAACATCGCCACTCGTTTCGAATTTCATGTTTTTCACACTTGTGTCGTAATGTACTATTAAGTGTTCATGACTTAACAGGCATGAGACATGTTGCATATCGCGAGTAAATTTAGCATAACACATTTTTTTCTTTTGGTATGCGATTTTTCGCTGTGAAGACAGCCAGAAAGAATTGGCAACACAATAACTTTGATTGATATGTTTATTGTATCAATAAACAATATGAATCTCTTTTTAAATAACACATGATACAACGATCGAAACGTGAATCAAATTAAATTGTGCTTTATTTTTCAGATGACGAGGGAATCGCTGAGTCCGGAATGTGAGACCTACTTAACTTATGTTATTCATACTCTTGTTTTAAGTCACCGCTGTCTAGTGTTAAGTTTTGTATTCATATATTTTTATATAAAACGTACACGGAATGAAATGGACCAATTTTTTAATGATTTGTATATAAGTAGCTAGGTGTGTGAATGTGGAGGGCCTGTTTCGCGTTTTGTGAAGATAGTTACGCAAAAGCAACTCTCTTTTTAACACATGCAATAAACATAAGGTTAAAAACAGGTTTGTTCATTGTAAATTTTAGTTTATAAAAGGCATCCCAGGTCCTCCCGTATTCTGTCTATGTACCTTGATGAAATCATGTTGAATCTAGATTATTTTAAAACATTGACTTTAGATGTTATTTATTTTTTATTATAACAACAACGGCATCTCAAATTTTGTACTTAAATAATATTTTAGTCGTCTGCTCAACAAATTATTTGCGATGTTTCTTAAAGGAATGTTCGTAGTTTTATAAGTTAAGACCGTGTTGCACACACGCATATAATCCTAATGTAATTTTTCGAACTAGCGGTATTATAATTGTAAAATCGACGCAAGAAATAAATGTCTTTCGAATGAGCAAGTGTCTTTAAGCGTTAGGTCGGTACATACACTATACGGTATTGTCATTAGTGTCATTACAACCGGAGTGATCGCATAATGCATGGAGCCATGCTAGCAATGTCTATATTGATCTTTATGATTTGAACATTGTTTTTACTTTACAACTGTATTAAAGTCTATACTCCAGGAAAAAATCGATGAATCACCACAGTTTTTTCCCATTACTGCTGGGTTTTCAATATTAAAATGTTTATAAAGGACTACAGGCAGATCTCGCCAAATATTGTTTTATCAATTTGAATTGTGGGCCACTATTAACCGCTACATTATTAAAAATTATGAAGCCATGTATCACGAAGGATCTCATATTAATTATTGATAATCTGCCAAGGTTCTGAATGGCCTAGAATTCAATAGAGCAAGAAATACAGACCATGGCGAACGAGGACTGACAGACAACTTGGAAAGATATGCTAGCTTCACAGATGGGCGTTTGAAAGAATGTGTTACCTTAACTGAAAGGTCCTAACGTTGGCTTTCGTTCAAATATGATTAAGGCATGTATACGCGTTTGTGTGCAACATGTGATTTGGCAGCAACTGACACACGGCGCCTTTGGTGCGTCGACATACCGTCCATTTGTATTGTAATAGGTACTTATTGAAAATTAACGACTAATCCGTTAGGAGGGCGTTGAGAACGCCCAAGTTCTGTGTCTAACATGGTTCTGACTAACATCGCTTTAGGTACAATTAACTTACAATAAGCACTTGTGTAATAAATACACGTATTTTTGTACTTATTTGTTGTTTTATTTTATGATTACGAAATCCCGAAAAAAACGATAACCTGTTGGTAGTTGGTGGTGTTGGTTACCAAGCTACAAAACAATTCAGTTGAACGACAATGACATTCAGTTTAGGTTAAGGGAAAGGGACAGTGATATACAACTCGTATAGCCTTGTCCCTTTCTCTCGACCTAAACTGAATCGCATTAGTGCGGCGTGGTAACTCCCGTGGTATGAACGGTGATCCCACCAAAAATGAGTCAGCGATTGACAGATTGGCTATAAAACGAACAAAAAAATATCAAGAAAGAGACGATATTTGTAGCTACTCGCTCAGCTAGTATAGTTACTAGCTCAGCTTTGGACTACAGATGTCGCCGTGTCTCTTTTCCTTACACAGGAGCGATTCAATTTTGTTTTTTTTTTTTTTGTAAGCCGAGCTATCAATCGCTAACTCTGTTTTGGAGGAACCAGTGCCTAATGAGATTGAGCCTACTCAACTGATCTCACTGAACCACAAATTTGTAGATATATGCCTGTGTAGTAAACAAGGATCGGACAAACGCCCGTCATTTTGAAAACATAATTCTGTTCCGTATGGTAGAGACTTCTTTATCTTATGATGTTAACATGTTTTATTTATAACATATTTTTTTAATAACACTAACACAAAGTATCTATTTAGGAGATATCAACTCTTTCTTAGATATTTGTACACACCATTATTTTTCGAAACGTCGTTACAACGTTAATTAATATATGCAATATAATTCGTTTAAATCGTTTTATTTAATGAATAACTATCGCGGTGACCGAAGAAGATAATTATACATTCAATAGATCAAAATTCAATATCAAAAATTCTAAGTCTTTTATTTGTCACAAATTCACAATCAGGGTACGAACAAGTAAGAAGGAGTTGGGATCTCCTAAATAGATAGTTTGTGATAGTTTCATAAAAAAAAAACATCATAAGATAAGGAAGTCTCTACTGTACGGAACAGGGATATTTTTTTCAAAATGACGGGCGTTTGTCCGATCCTTTGTAGTAAATAACTATTGTAATTTGGTCTGGATAGCTCTTGGAATTTATCCAGGCAACCCACAAGGGACGAAACGAAATGCTCTGCGGCTTGACATCTTTGGCGCCAAAACGTATGAACTTAGGGCAACATGCGACCAGTACCATTCTAGCTTATAAGGAAATAGCTATTTCAATATAATATTACATTTTTTAAATATACAAACATAATGCTTTTTACAGCTATTGGAAAAAAACACAAATCATTCTTAAAACTAAAATAATATAACTAACTTATAGGTACTTCCACATCCCCCAAGTTGCTTTCCTGTGGGAGAGTGCCCATAACACTGGCTACATTTCCTCGCTGGATGGCAATGCCTAACCTCTGGCCAAGAAATGAGCTAGTCCTATGGTCACCCGTTGCCTCAGACAGCCTTTTCCCCAACTCTTTAAAAAGTTTGTGGGCGCCAGGCCCTCACGGCCCCAGAGTCTCCACCGCAAAAGCCGCAAGGCGCAAAGTCATGGCCACCACAAAGGCTGGTAAAAAGGCCGGTTCCAATATTGATGAAATAAGTTTAATTTTTATTCCAGCAGGGCTACCACGAACTTTTCGCAAATTTTAGACACCTATTTGTCACTCTAATACCGCCTTGCTTAAAGTGACAGAGACTAATCCTCGAAATTTGCGCATTTAAAAGTTCGCTGTAGACTTACAGGATATTTTACACTTACGTCCCGTCATTTGCTTGGTCATGGTCACTTGATTGGAAAGGGATACACGCATCGACAGCAGCAAGACAGCAGCTTTCTCACAACACGATGATCGTTTTGTACTAGAGCTTTGATCAGGGCAATCAGGGTTCGTGCATAGCACAATAATATTGAAGCTCTCACTGATTTAAAATAGATAATTAAATTAGACTTCGATTTATCATCGGCAACCTCGGCAGCTCAGTTTGTAATTTTTTGTCTCGTACAATCTGTGCTGTGGTGCTTAAAAATCTGTACCGTCTGTAGAGCCCTTTAACGATAACGTTCAGTTGTCATTGGTAGGCTGCAGAGGACGCTTCTGCCAGTTTTAGTTTACGACCATCCATTGTACTGTTTAGTATAAAAACGCAATATAAATTTTATTAAGTGTTAGTAAAAATTGTATAATTTGTGGTATAATTTTATTATTAACATTTTAAGTAACATATTATACACGAGAGATTATTTATTTAATAAGTTTCTCTGTTGAGGCATTGTTAGACGGAGTCAAGCTTTTTTGTGTGTGTGGGTGTCAAATCTTTCAGTAGTGTGCGTGCAACAGAAACAGAACTCGCTTGTCGCGTTGCGGTGCGTGTGCTTTCTACAATTGACTTTCAACGCCTCGTAAGTTTGTGAATTTCATTTATTATTGTGTATTTAGTGTCTCCAAGGATCAAGCAACATAGTGTAATGAAGTTCTGGCAAGTAATATGAAAAAGGATGTCAGGATTCACCATGATCATTCGATCGGATCGTGGCGATGCGTCACCTTTGTGTGCCATTTCACGAGTTCCTAACTATTATTCTAGAATCTGAATACATGTTGTAGAAAAAGATCATGGTCTGTGTGTCACGGAGGAGGTGCAGGAAGTGCCGAGCGATTGCTATGTTCATTCTAACCTCGCTCTACCCGTAGAGGAAGTGAGCGCGGAGCTAGCAGGCGTCGACGGCCAACGACGGCGGCTCCCGTGATTGGTCGCGGGAGTTCCTCGTATTGTATCCGCCGTTATTCTTTGTGCTAATCGCGAATTACCTCGACACCTATTTGTAATATTTCCTGATTTCCCAATGAACTTATGTAAACTGAAACAGGTTGGTGTAGTGGGTAGTTGAATACTTATTGCTGAGTTTGCGTGTTGGCCATCCAAGCCTTGACTAATCTTGAAAGAAACTCACTAACCATTATAAATAAATACAGAACTATCACACACAACTTCTCTTACAATAATTATTTAGTTAGACATTTGAATTGTGATGAATGTTGTAGTCAGCTGATGGCTGGCAGGTGTTACTTTGTTGAAAAACTTCACTACACTATTTTGACCTATTATTTTCTCTTTTCCCTGAGAGTGAGGGAAATCTTTTAATAATTGAATATATAATTATTGAAAATAATTATAAACTTAGGTTAGGTTACTTAATTTTTTACAGCTGTCAAATTATTTGTATCATGAGTTGTTATGTTGCATACCTGCTTACATGGTACATTTCATGTATTTTCAATATTCAAAACAAGTATGAAAAGAATTGCTTGCCTATTTTTAAACCTAATCATATTGATTATTTTCATTGGATTCCCAATATCTTGAAATCTATTATTTTTTAATGCACAGCTATATTAATAGTCATTTACCATGGGTGACTAGGTTTCTTTAATACTTGGTATGAGTTACTTATCTTATAAACTCTCCCTTATTATGATTAATAGTGTTCAGTTAGTATCAGAAGTAGACTAGATAAGTATATTTCTTATCCCGATCATCTATTTGAATCATACCTATGCATATTAATCAATATGAATGTAGAATTTCCTTACTAGGCCAAGTTTGTGCTGCAAATGTGTTTGTAGGTCAAGTTTATTCAACATAATGCTCTTGTGGCATGACATTGTTCAATGACCTATAATTTAAATTAAGAGAAGATAATAATTCTTCTTTAGGGATTCTTTAAACATTACTTGGTTCTTTGCATTTAATACCAATTAGTATTTTTTCATTGTTGCTTGCAGCATGTAGCAAATTCTATCAACTTAATATTAGACTGCAGGCTACATCTTATTTATTTATTTATTTATTTATTTAATACATCTACAACTAACAGCTGACAAGCCAAAGCGTTACAGATGGTAAGATAAAAAACACTAAGCAATATTAAATTGATCAGTACAAGAAGCTTATGTTAAAAATAACATACATAATTATCACATTTATGTTACTGTTTCACAAAAACGCAAGAATTCTTTTTTAAGTTTGTCAAGGTTGTCCGCGAACAAATCGGAGCCTGGTGCAAAAAATAAAAATTTATTAAGCAGAATACGGGAGCGAACAATTGGAGAAAACTGGTGAGCCATCGTGCGGGATGCCTCATCCGCTAGGAGGCGATGGCAGCGATCTTGTTCGGGTTATAGGCAAATTGTCAAAAAAGTACATTCTATCTGTATGAAACAGCCACTTACTTGACAAGTACATGAAATCTAGGTATTATTTATCGGCCGCTAGTTCATTTAATTAAATACAGAAATTTCTTATAATCACTACATACATAAAATAAAGTCACTTTTTCTGTTCCTATGTCCCTTTGTATGCTTAAATCTTTAAAACTATGCAACGGATTTCAATTAGATATTTTTTAGTAGGTCGAGTAATTCAAGAGGAAGGTTTTTATGTAGGTATAGTATCCATGCAAAGCCGGAGCGGGCCGCTATATTTAATAAACCCTAGTGATGCTTCTAAGTCTATACAAAAGGCCATAGTCGGATTTTCATAGTAAGTCAGCCTTTAAATCAACCAGACTCTAGTATTTTTTTGTGAGTACCTCTTATGGTGAAGAATATTTCTGCTGAGTATCAACGTCCTATCGGTGACAGTTTTTGACTTATGATTTTTTTTAGTTTTTTCTTTAATGTGTTGTATCTCAGGATG
Organism: Thaumatotibia leucotreta; assembly: GCA_025490895.1. Classification (NCBI taxonomy): domain Eukaryota; kingdom Metazoa; phylum Arthropoda; class Insecta; order Lepidoptera; family Tortricidae; genus Thaumatotibia; species Thaumatotibia leucotreta. The sequence continues at coordinate 220,723 of JALPQI010000754.1, forward strand.
TATAAAAGCGAATTGCTTCAAATTTTGAAATAATGTTCTTTATTTAGATATGCATCGAATTTAAAAAAATGAATATCGATTGTCGTATAAAAAAAAGAAAAAAAAAGCAAAAAAAATTTTTCATATTTTTTTTTGTGTACCTATGAAGTAGTGACACCTCTATTTTCTTTTTCTAATTATAGACCATACATTGGCCTACTAGTTGCCTAAGTATCAAAATTTTCCAAGCGGTACTTCTTACCAAAAATCGGCAATATGTGTGGTCAAGTTCTGCATTCAATCGGTGTTTTTCAATGTAGTATACAAACTCTTCATTTATATTTGAGTTTTCTTATCAGGTTATCTTATTTAAGAGTAAATGCTAATGACAACTTAATGTCATCATGATGCAAGCTGTTTATTTCATTATTAATCGGCCGTTTACCATTTCAACTAGCGTATCTCGATAATATTTAACTGCAATATATTATTTTTAATGAATATCTCATAAATAATATCGAATTACGCTAGTTAAAATAATAAACGGCCGATTAATAATGAAATAAACAGCTTGCATCATGATGACATTAAGTTGTCATTAGCATTTACTCTTAAATAAGATAACCTGATAAGAAAACTCAAATATAAATGAAGAGTTTGTATACTACATTGAAAAACACCGATTGAATGCAGAACTTGACCACACATATTGCCGATTTTTGGTAAGAAGTACCGCTTGGAAAATTTTGATACTTAGGCAACTAGTAGGCCAATGTATGGTCTATAATTAGAAAAAGAAAATAGAGGTGTCACTACTTCATAGGTACACAAAAAAAAATATGAAAAATTTTTTTTGCTTTTTTTTTCTTTTTTTTATACGACAATCGATATTCATTTTTTTAAATTCGATGCATATCTAAATAAAGAACATTATTTCAAAATTTGAAGCAATTCGCTTTTATACATCCTGAGATACAACACATTAAAGAAAAAACTAAAAAAAATCATAAGTCAAAAACTGTCACCGATAGGACGTTGATACTCAGCAGAAATATTCTTCACCATAAGAGGTACTCACAAAAAAATACTAGAGTCTGGTTGATTTAAAGGCTGACTTACTATGAAAATCCGACTATGGCCTTTGTTTTGAACATGATATGTTCAGATATTGGTAAAGACCATTCCTTCACATAAAAAAATTATATTACTGCATTTGACCAAACTTGTTTGGTTACTAAACATAATTTATGTATATCAGTATCTGTGGCGCTCACAGACTACTCTGTCTGAAACATTCGTGGTCGGTAACAGTAGTGTTAGGAACTTTACGAATCTTAGTCTTAAGGTGCGTTCAAACTAAAAGAGCATTCGCTGTTCTAACCTCCCACTCTATGAAATTCGATCGGTACACAAAACATTGGTTGATTTCATAGAACGGGCGCTAGAACAGCGAATGCTCTTTTGGTTGAAACGCACCATTACATCTTAATTTAAAAGAACCCAAAAATCCAGGGCAGAAAATACCACTTACAGACAAGGATAATGCAAAAATAATTTCTAAGGCAGTTGTTCTATGTTATTCAATAACAGGTAGCTAAGACTTTTGCATTAATACAGTAGCCAAACAGTTCCTGTTCACACATATGCTAATGTGTCCTTTGTGATGCGTCCTCGTGACTTAGCAATGTGAGGACAGTGCATACTTAGTGCTTATTATCCTAATTAATGCCTGTTGAAGTTGTTGAGACAAGTTCAGATGCGTGAGAATTATTCAGTTCTATTTAGCACAAAGTGTACCCAATTTATTAAGTTAATTGATTGAATATAAAAATAAAATGTTAGTTAACAAATCATGTTAGGTACAATGGTCCAATGGTACCTCAAGTGACTAGCACACAGACTTGACAATTTTTTTTGTCCTCATTTATTATTAACTAGAACCAATTGTAGGTACAAACATTTGAAGAAAATGTAATTAATTTGATCAACTGAGATACCGTCTCGAACAGGTCAGACCGTGAGACACGGCGATTATTCCTCAAGTTTTCCCTCAAACTATCGCACTTAGAGTACCTAACTGGATAAATCCCATACGACATTCATAAAACGATAACATAATCCGCATATTAGAATTACGTGGCCGTGCATCGCTGCAGAGGCTGCGGCGCCGTGCGCGCGGGGCAGTAGAAGTGGGTCAATGGTAGCGCTCCATCGAGCGCGGCCCTGCCCGCAAGTAGGTCGCGGGCGGGGCGGCAGCGCCCGCAGGACGCGTTGACGTTCGGGACGGACACACTTGGCCTACTAACGTGAAAAAGTTAACTTTACGTAAAAAGAACCACGGATTTTCGCCATTTTTACGAATCATAGGTACAAATCATGCAATGCTTTGATTTGAGTTTTAAGTAGGTAGTAAAATTAGCAATTTTTATTCAATGTAATTAATTTAAGGTGAAGAACCCGCTTTTAGCGTTAAAGTTTTTTATAATGGGAAACGAAGCTATGAATTATGTATAACACTGGGCTGCAATATTGTCCCGAACTAGACTGTAGATGTGGAACTTGTAACTTGACCAACACAGTGTAACCAATATTCCCTAATAATAAAAATCTCCAATAATAATTAATATTGGAAATTAACCGGACACGACGCATCCCTAATATTAGGAGACTTAAAACGTCACTTTTCCCGATGTATCCAATTCAAATTCACGATATTTCCTTAACCATATTTTAAACAACGCATTTAAATACATTGTGAATTCAGCATGAAAATGAGTCGTTCGGCATTTTATGTGTATGATTATCGAGATCGACACACTTTCCGACGGACTTTCTTACTCTGCGAATAAGGGTGTGCCAGATATTTTTAACGGATGTTAAAGTAAATGTATGCCTATAGTATTTGATTAGGTATGTTGTCGTACTGTTAGGAGTAGAATATTACTTTATCCTTATTTCTGAATTTGGTTTAATTTAATGCTGGTGATGAGACGACAGTCACAGGGCCAGCGACGCATTTGCGACACCGGCGTTGCAGGTAGTCGCTTACCATCAGGCGATCCGTTTGCTCGTTTGCCTCCTATTACATAAAAAATGTAATATGGAATTATGATGGTTGCGACTCCTTAAATATTGACGCCCTCGTTGCGTGGTAAAATTACCAGACTTTGTGTTCGCGAGATGCAAAGAGTGAGAGCGACTACTTATTTAAAATATGATCGATAGTTGATACTTGTGACCGCTACGAGAAACATTTCATAACATAAAACTCAACACTTAAACATACTGATGAATGATCATTATTGCTTATGCAATTATTGCTATTTTTGGCCGTGCCATGTAATTCTCCTTTTTAATCGATCTATTTTCGACGTTCATATACAGGTTGGCCAAATAATCATTCCCGTTGCCCGTGAGGTTTTGCAAAATAAAACAGACGTCCTAGTTACTCCTAGGAGATGTTATTGCAAATTAGTTCAAAATTCAGAACTGGTAGTACCGAGACCGAGTAAGTAGGCCGTAAAAAAATATTTCGTTACCGTAAAAAAATATCTACCCTTTTGAAACTTCCAAAAAGCCAGCAAATCTATCTGCACGAG
>JALPQI010000755.1:0-209252 GCA_025490895.1 Thaumatotibia leucotreta
ATTTTCACTTCTAGGGACACCCAATTATTTTCTCTCACAAAAAAGTTAACTTCTATGTCAGCTTTGTAACGACAATTAAGCATTAAATACATATTAACAAAAATATAAGAGGAAAACAAGCAGACGGATCGCACATTCTACAGTCTGTGCTGCTTCTGGATTAAATTTAATGATAAAAATATTTTTTCCTAACTTGTGCGCAACAACGAACTTTGCGCACGCTTCGCGCCCGGTAATGTCTCTTTTTGACGCACTTGTTATGAAAAAAATCGTTCCTTACACGTGTAAAAAGTTTTCTCGCACTAGTTAGGAAATGTACTATTTTATCATTTAACACAGAAAGACTACGCGTTTATTCAATATAAACACAAAAGTAAAGTGGAATTACGTACATATTGCATGCTTAATTGTCGTTACAAAACTGACATCGACGTTCACTTTTTTGAGAGAGTTAAGCTAATTGGGTGGCCCTAGAAGTGAAAATGCCCATTTGACGGCCGAAGAAGTAAATATTTTGCCTGCACAATAGGGTGGGTCATTGATGTATGAAGAAAAAAAAGTATTTGTTTTTTACTGGGCACAGTTGTAAATAGTTCCGTAATTAGGTCGATAAAGAGTGTGCAAAATCATTTGGCCATCGTAATTATGTTTCTGCCTCCGGATCTATTTGAAAGATTGCGTAGAAACTTCAGTACATTCTGTACTGACCACAGTTGATTTATATGTTTTTTTTGTTGCAACATGAGCTATGTTTAAGTATTGTGTTTACCTGGAAATAGCTTTTATAAAGTTACGGAGCAAAAAAAGACCAATAAAGTCGAAAATATAAAAAAATAATCACTTTTACTTAAGCCCCATACCACATCCATACGCTTCGACAGGTTATACAGAAGACCGAAGAATATAACCTGCCCCTCTGTTTAGCGTTTGTGGACTACGAGAAAGCCTTCGATTCTATCGAAACCTGGGCTGTACTACAGTCTCTCCAACGGTGCCAAGTCGACTACCGCTATATCGAGGTGTTGAAGTGTTTGTACGAGAGCGCCATAATGTCAGTCCGACTCCAAGACCAGAGCTCGAAGCCTATTCTGCTGCAGCGGGGAGTAAGGCAGGGAGATGTCATCTCCCCTAAGCTGTTTACCGCTGCACTGGAGGATGTCTTTAAGACTCTGGACTGCAGAAGGCTGGGTATCAACATAAACGGCGAGTACCTCACTCACCTTCGATTCGCTGACGATATAGTAGTCTTGGCTGAGACCTTGGAGGACTTAAGTACTATGCTTGTTGACCTCAGTAAAGCCTCCGAGCGAGTTAGTCTTAAAATGAATATGGATAAGACAAAAATCATGTCAAATTCCCATGTAGCACCAACTCCCGTAATAATCGGAGACGAATATATATACCTAGGATAAACTATCCAGTTAGGTAGGTCCGACTTCGAGAAAGAGGTCAATCGTCGAATTCGACTCGGTTGGGCAGCGTTCGGGAAGCTACGACACATATTTTCGTCCAATATTCCGCAGTGTTTGAAGACGAAAGTCTTTGATCAGTGTGTGTTGCCAGTGATGACATACGGTACTGAAACGTGGCCGCTTACGATGGGCCTCATAAGAAGGCTCAAAGTCACCCAAAGGGCAATGGAGAGGGCTATGCAAGGAGTCTCTCTGCGTGATCGGATTAAAAATGAGACCATCCGCAGCAGAACCAAGGTAACCGAAATAGCTCTCCGAATCGCTAAACTGAAGTGGCAGTGGGCGGGGCACATTGCGCGTAGAACCGATGGCCGTTGGGGCGGGAAGGTTCTTGAGTGGCGGCCACGTACCGGAAGGCGTGGCGGCCACGTACCGGAAGGCGTAGCGTGGGTAGGCCCCCCACAAGGTGGACTGATGACCTGGTGAAGGTCGCAGGAGTCCGCTGGATGCGGGTGGCGCAGGACCGGTCATTGTGGCAATCGTTGGGAGATGCCTATGTTCAGCAGTGGACGTCTTTCGGCTGATATGATGAATCCCCATACATTTTAGGAAAATTTCTACTCAAATCCGGAAGCAGCGTACCTTAATTTAAAAAAAAGTGATAATAAAACGCCACCGTTTTGTAACTGTGCCTTCGAGAAAATCGTTTTTTTTTAATGACCCACTTACTTCACAATTCAACACACAGTATCAATCCACATAATTCCACATTATGAGTCTTTTATAATCAACAAAATCGCCAAATTACGATCATATGATTTCTTTATGAGCCCTGGGTAATGATTCCGCGTTTTGTGTATAAAAAAGACTAATAATACGTTAAAAATATTTGCAAATCCCTTAACTCTTATTAATTGTTATACCTATAATGGTTAATGAATTATTTATTTTTTGTAATACAAATATTACACAAACTACAGGTATTGTCAAAAAACAGTTAGTTATTGACCGCAAAATGTAAACGACATTAAATATTAAAGTAAACACTCGTATCCATTCATATACCCGCAAAGAAAAGCGAAAAAAAACACATTTGAAACTACAATACCATGAATGAAACACAAAACTTTCATGACACTCGAAAGTTCCTTAACTACGTCTTCCGTATCACAAATCATACTAACCAGCTAACCACCTTCTAACCCCGCGCGATAATAAAACAACCGAAAGCTTTAACTTCTTCACTAAGGGTTACTTTAACCCTTACTTATCAAATTTACACCACTATAAAGCTATAAATCTCAGTCCCCTGAAGAACCTAAGTTTGGAGATAGCACAGTACGAGGACAGCTTTAAGCAGTAATTCAACTTGTTTCGTGTAGGGTTTAGTTTTAGTTCACCAATTTGACGATAGATGTCTCTATTACATTGACTGCATCGCGGTGTTGGAATTTTCCTATGATGAAATAGTCCATTGAGCCGTGTGGTGACGGCAGTAAGAATACATTTGTCACCACCCCAATTCCTCCTGCGGGTGTCGTAAGGATTTAAGTGTCATTCACCATTATTTGACAAAAGATTGATGATGGGCAGCAGCGTTATCATAGTGGATACATTACTGCGATCGCCAATCCGCTTGCCCAGCGTGGCGATGATGGGCATTTAACTCCTAATGCGTCTATACGTAGTTAATAGGAGAGGCTTACGTCTAGCAGTGGACTATCATAGGCTGATGATGATGATGTATAGTCCATTTGAATTAAGAATAAAATATGTAGTAGTACACACAGTACGTAGTACACAAAATATTTTTGTGAAATTGGTGGCAAATATGTCACAGACCGCCGATGCAGCGGTCTGCAGCCTATACAATTATGTTACTGCAGAGCAGTCACTAGCGCGTTGCTTGCTATTTTAACACAAAATGTATGTCAACGACAAAAGGAACGAGGATTTCACAGATTTTTCTTTTTGCTTTCACAATTAATTCACTTGATTTTAAAGTGTACAGTCACGTCAAAACATGTGCAGTCAATGTAGAAGATATGCGCGCAAAGTGAAAAGATTATGTGCCTATACATTACCCTATTACCTACGATTATAAGATCGTGTCTATTTTTTGCAATCTGTTTACATCCATACCTTCGTTTTTTAGCTTGACTGCAACACCTCTACAGTTCCAGGGTAAATGCTTACCAACATTTTGATCCAAATTATTAGCCACCTTAACCATTTTAAACATTTACAAATAATTTGTTCCAGCTTTATAATTTTTTTTTATTCTTGTAATTAGGATTTTTTTCAAGGATGTCTGTGGTTTACTTACTGAAAAGTTATATAGACTGTGGCAACACCAACCAATAAAAAAGCCAAGTTTCGAGAGTTGTGCAATCTCGAGTCGATACATGGGGAGGCTTTTGTGAACGCCCTTATTTGTTACGTGTCCACAGAACATGGTTTTAGGGTTCAGTTTTGGAAAAACCGGAATTTACAGGGTATTTTCTTTTTGGGGATGAAATATGTTTTTATATCAAATCAATATGCACGAGTACTCGTAAATACTGTACAGGCACTTATGGTCAACTCAGCAATAAAGATTACAGCAGGGTGTGGAAAATGAATAAGAGGTATTGCTCATAGTCCCCACGCTGGGCAAGCGAGTTGGTGATCACAGTAGCGTGTCCACTATGGTGTCGCTGCTGCCCAACATCAATCTTTAATGAATGAATAGTCATTGGCATTTCAAACCCTTAGTCGACGGCACCCTCGGGAAGAATTGGGGTGGTGACACATGTAGGTATTCATACTGCCGTCACAACGCGGCATGCAATACTAAGAATGCAATAATTCACCTTTAGTAACTACTAGGTATTTACTAAAACTTGCTCTGCTGAATTTCAATGGCTGCATACCTGAAAACAAAAAAGTAGTCTTGAATACCAATGGTTATTATAATACCTAATTCACTCTTAAAATTAAATTTAATATTTACCCAAGCTACGTTTGCCATACGAGTAACGTGTCATTGTAAGATTTTTCTCGGTAAAGGAATCTCTTTGTGAATTTATCAATTATCATAAATATTTTCCCTTAGTTATTGTGTTTTAAAAGAGCGTGATTATGAAATAATGCAAGTTTTTAGGTTCGTTTACATTTTTTTGTTGTCTACTGACTAATTGATATGGGAACCTACTCACTTTCAGCATGTACAAGCCTTGATTGGGCCCTTGGGATCTAGGACAATTTATGTAACATGATTCAAGATCTAAATACTTTAATGTTCAAAAAAACACAAGTCAAAACACAAACTACACATTATAAACAAGACATTGCAAATACATTCTCATTAATTAAATAAAAAGGGCCACATGTCGAAACAAAAATGTCACACAAATTATACATTACATACATTAATTAAAGAAATAAAATAATTGATGTAACTAAAGACCGAAGAGCTGGCGACTTCCTCGCACAACGCATCAGTATTGCGATACAGCGAGGAAATGCCGCCAGCATCCTCGGTACAATGCCACAAGGGCCAATCTTAGATATAGGTTAGGTTAAGTAGATTAGTTAGATTTAATCTGTGTACATAAATTGTAGTTTTGAAAATAAATATATTTAAGTCCCACCAAAAAAAAAAAAAAAAGAAATAAAAAGTATAAATAATAATCTAGACATGTCAATGAGCATTATAAAATTGGCAGGTCGGCACCGGCGGGGTAATCGACGACGTGTCAGAGAAACCACCCTCAAACATTCGCGAACAAAACATTCGAACGTCGTCGGCGGCGGACACGCGTCGGTCGCCGGTCGCCGGCCAGAAAACCCACGGCCTAACGGAAAAGAAAGTTCGAAAAATGTATGTACATTTGGGATTTTTTTATGTCCTATTAGGATTGAAAGAACTCACAATTTTGAGTAGGTTTTTTTTTACCATGGAACGTCTGATGGAAAACAGTCACCGTAGCCTATGGGCACCTGCAACCCCGGGGGCGTCAAATTATATTCAAAATACATTTGTTACAAAAAAGCGGAGAGGACCATTATGTACATTATATATATTATATACATGCGGGCCATTTTTATTCAATTTTGAAAAAAAATGGCCCGTATGAGAGTGAGAGTTCACATAATACAAGTTTCTACAATAGCCGCTAGCATTCTTAAACTATCCCCAAATCTATAAACCGCTTTAAACGATGTAATTTGAAAGCGGAGCGCGGCGAGAAACTATAAGACGGCACTATAATGTTTTTACAGTACCGTTTATAGATCGACTCGTAAACTGTATCGAAAGAGGTCCCTTATTTATTAAAGGCTACTTTAAGGTTATACAGGGTGCGTCGAATACGTGATCAGAAATGTAAATGGTAAAAGGTTGTGAGAACGTTTGGTTTAGAATGAAATTTTATTGTCGAGTAAACATGGATTGAAAATAAATAAGCTGTGTGAGCACGCTTTTAGTGTTTCATTATATAGTTCATAATATTTTTGGGCGGATAATGTACAGTTGACCACAAAGAGAAGGATTCCCATTTTACACGGCCAACCTTTAAAAACTTGCTCTTAATGTGCCGGGCATAGACTACGGAACCAAGAAACCATTCACAAAAGAACCAAATTGCGTTAATTTATGTAGGCTCGCTTACATATGATTTATCGCTTATCGCTGCCTTGCGTGTCCGTGCGCAATGTCCAGGTTTCATGGTAATTATTACTCGTATTAACAAGTTTGCGTCAGAGATTGGTACTCTGTGGTTACGATTAAATGATCTAGACCGTTCCAGAGTTATAATAAATAGTACTAACGTACAGTGTGAACTAGGAACTGGTTTTTTTGAAATACCTGGATGTAGCCCAATATTTAAAAATGTTTTATATTCTTTTAGGCAGCACTGACAAAAAAAATACATACCGAAGAACCAAAAAGAACGAAACTGGAACTATTCTTTTGTATGGAAAAAAATCTGGTATCAGATCCCTGGGTGCTTAGACAAGTTGCCAATCGCTAACGCTTAATCGTCAATTGTAAGCGAAAGGCAGCTAACTGTCTTTGTCGCACTAATATGAAAGTGTGACAGAGAGGGAAAACTACGATACCTACGTTACTGAGCGTTAGCGATTGGCAACTTGGCTAAGCACCCTGGTGTTGACACACTTTGCCTCCTAACGAATTCAAATTTAAATTATTTATTTTAAAAAATACGGTAACAATAGGTGTAGGTTTTCAAGAATATCCTTGTATTCGATATGCAAGCAAGGATACAAATATTAATGCTAAATATTAATACCTAAACTATATTTACAATACTTCAATTATAAATCAATTAAATATTATACAATGTCAATATTAAGATTATTACAATGGCATCGGTCCTTTAAAATCGTAATAATCTTTGACGCTATAAAATATTTCTCCAGTAATCATTTTGTTAACCTTCGTTCAAAATAATTTTCCGGCATCTTTCATCATAACTTTGATTCACTTATTTTTGGGACTTTATTTACTTAGATTATGTAGTAAGGTAAATATCTGAGCGTTTCAACCGCCTAATTTTGGTGGCATCATTTTTGCCGCAGTTTCTATTCGTTACAATGAGCTACTTTGTCATTTGAAGGCGGCACGGTAACTTCGTAGAAACTTCGGAAAAAGTGATGACACCAATATAAGAGGAAGAAACGCTCAAATATTCACCCAGTAGTGAAAACTAGTAAGATACAATTTTCTGCTCTACACGAGGAGGCTTTTTTTTTAATTTGCCATTTTAAGGGTTAACCAAATCTTTTTAGCTAAAACAGCCTTACTTGTATTCTTTATTCAGACAAGTTGCCAATCGCTAACGCTTAATCGTCAATCGTAAGCGAAAGGCAGCTAACTGTCTTTGTCGCTCTAATATGAAAGTGTGACAGAGAGGGAAAACTACGATACCTACGTTACTGAGCGTTAGCGATTGGCAACTTGGCTAAGCACCCTGGTGTTGACACACTTTGCCTCCTAACGAATTCAAATTTAAATTATTTATTTTAAAAAATACGGTAACAATAGGTGTAGGTTTTCAAGAATATCCTTGTATTCAATATGCAAGCAAGGATACAAATATTAATGCTAAATATTAATACCTAAACTATATTTACAATACTTCAATTATAAATCAATTAAATATTATACAATGTCAATATTAAGATTATTACAATGGCATCGGTCCTTTAAAATCGTAATAATCTTTGACGCTATAAAATATTTCTCCAGTAATCATTTTGTTAACCTTCGTTCAAAATAATTTTCCGGCATCTTTCATCATAACTTTGATTCACTTATTTTTGGGACTTTGTTTACTTAGATTATGTAGTAAGGTGAATATCTGAGCGTTTCAACCGCCTAATTTTGGTGGCATCATTTTTGCCGCAGTTTCTATTCGTTACAATGAGCTACTTTGTCATTTGAAGGTGGCACGGTAACTTCGTAGAAACTTCGGAAAAAATGATGACACCAAAATAAGAGGATGAAACGCTCAAATATTCACCCAGTAGTGAAAACTAGTAAGATACAATTTTCTGCTCTACACGAGGAGGCTTTTTTTTAATTTGCCATTTTAAGGGTTAACCAAATCTTTTTAGCTAAAACAGCCTTACTTGTATTCTTTATTCAAACACCCAAGTGATAAATATTTGGGTAATTCCACAAAGTTAATTCATTTCACATTCATAAACTTTAAAACAACAACGTGACTCTATTACATAGTTCGGGTGACACATGCCAAAATTTACATAAGGTCCCATCATGAGGGCCAAACTTAAATTATCCCCTCCATTTACCCCTTAATGTTCCGCGCTGGGACCCTGAATATTTCACGATTGACCTCAGACTTGGCCGGCTCAACCTTTAAAATGGTGTGTTGATATTTTCTGTTACTGCTATCAGTTTCAGCTTCATTATGATTCTTACTTTATCATTTCAACACTTTTCGGCCTTAAGAATGCGAAATATATTTATTTGTTGAACTAACCTAACCTATATCTAAGATACTAAGATAGGCTATTTTGGCAAATGTGGCAATGTACCGCGGATGCAGGCTGTATTTCCTTGCTGTATCGCAACACTGATGCGTTGTGCGAGGAAGTCGCCAGCTCTTCGGTATTTAGTGACGTCAAAAACGAGATTAGTAAGATTTTTAGATTAGTAAGCCACACCTTAAATAATATTCTCACTTGTGAAATAAACATTATTCAGATGAATTCCATTATTTGGTCTTCCAAATATAAACACGCTTACGAAGAAAATATGAAATGAATAGTGGAAATCGATGCCGGCTGTTCCCTTATGATTTGTCTACAGCAGGGTGCTTAGCCAAGTTGCCAATCGCTAAAGCTCAATCGTCAATCGTAAACGATAGGCAACTAACTGTCTATGTCATACTAATACGAACGAGTGACAGAGAGGGAAAAATACGACACGCTACTGAGCGTTAGCGATTGGCATTTTGGTTAGCACCCAGGCCTAGCGAAGATGGCATTCTGCCATCGTATACGATAAGCGATAAGTCATAAATGTATGAGACAGATTCGAAAAGTCACGTGACTATTTCCATGCATTATGATCACGTGACTTATAGAAATAGAAATAAGTTTATTCGTAGCACACACAAAATACAGAAACGAAAAAATATATATTATATAGATAAAAACGTGTTGTCGCTAGCAATGGACAAGTTTCAGAACATTCTCAAAATTGCGGGAATATACTCGGCAATTTCCGAGAATTTTCATCAGAATTTAAGAGTAAGTTCTCATTGAGAATGTTTCCATGAGAACTTATAAAAAGTGTTAGGAAGAATACTGTATTTAACAATTGAGTAAACAAGGCATAAAATATGGCTTAAAATGCATGTATACACAACGGTTTTGGCATGATTAGATCGTATTAAATCGCCGAGAACATTCTCTATAGAAGTTTCGCAACTTATGAAACTTCTCCTCGTTACAGTCAAGGGCAAAAATAAGTATCGAAAGAATCCGCTCATAAATATGTTACGACTTTCTTGTTAAACAGAATTAGAGTGCACTGGGACATATTTTTGAACATTTTTGTATACACCTTATTTTGTCTTTGACTGTACATTGCTAGTTATCGCTTATCGTATACGATTGTTAAATAGCATCTTCGCTAGGCCCGCTGTTTACGTTACTTTGGTACTCGCAATCCTTCTCGCTCTTGGACCCGGGTAGGTTCTTAAGATGCGACTTGACGCACAAATGGATGGGTAGCATCCTCATAATTGGGGTGCACTGCGATCGCCAACCGACCTGCTAAGCGTGGCGTTATTATTGGCATTTTCCAGTGAGCCAAGTTGGAGGTCTTGGGTTCGAATCCCGGCGAAGACATTATTTGTATTTATTTATTGCAAATATTTGTTCCTTGGTTCGTGGCTGTCTATGTGTTTAAGTATCTATAAATATACTTATATCTAACTATCCATCATGCATATCGTCGCCTGGTACTTAAACTGTGAAAGACTCTGGTTGTTACAGGATTCGAACCCGCCTCTACTGGATTACCGGCCCTACGAACTCCAAATTGTAATGAATGGCAAAGTGAGATTTATCCTCATGTATATTTACTCTTTTTTATTGAATTTATGGTAAGGGTTGGTTGGCAAATGTGTATTACGTAATACCTGACAAACAAACAATATAAAAATCCCTAAAATAAGCCGTATTCAGTATTTAGTAAGGTTGCTGTTCAGAGCGTGATAATAATAATGAAAATACAGAAAGTTTATTTTGTTTTTATCCATTAGGGGCTTTATACTTGATTGTGTTTCGTTTCATCTGTGATGTTAATAGGTTTTCATATTGAGAAAAAATATAATAATTAGCGTTTTGGTTCAGTGACCAATCACATTAACGCTCAAAGTACTGTGGTATTTAGTCTCCGGGTGATATTGAGACCGAGTAGTCGAGGGGTTCAGATTCAGGCATCAGCCGTGGAATCTGAGAACGTGGGATCGAATCCTCTACTTCCGGTTTTGGTGAGATTGGTAATGGCCTTTGGTCATTCTTTAATCGTATATTAGAATTTAAGTCACACAAAATAAATACAACCGTGTATGAAGCCTAATTTTGTGACAACCTATGTAGGAGAAATGAGGAGATCCGTAGGCGAACTAAAGTTACTGACATAGCCCTCCGGATTAGCAAGCTGAAGTGGCAATGGACAGGCTACATTGCACGCAGAGCAGATGGTCAATGGGATCGGAAAGTGCTCGAGTGGAGACCACGGCTAGGCAAACGCAGCGTAGGACGTCCACCCACAAGATGTACAGACGACCTTATGAAGGTCGCCGGGACACGCTGGATGCAGGTCGCATCTAACCGGTACATATGGAGGTCCAGAGGGGAGGCCTATGTTCAGCAGTGGACGTTTATCGCTGAGATGATGATGATGATGATGATAAATCTATGTAGGTATATGACAGATTAATGACAAAATAGTTGATCCACCCATGTGTTAACTCTAATTTTGTCATGTAGGTATCATAAACACTCCACTAATTGATTATGTAAACACCCAATTTTAGACACTCTGCTGTCAACTCTATTTCTACAGGGTGGCCCATTCAAATTGGTCAGTATGGGAAAGTCTGAAAGTATAAGACATACGAAGGTCTGTTCTTAGAAACCATGTCATCGATTATAATAATAAAGAAAACTACGTTGACAAATATGAAACAAAATTTTTTTTTTTACACAATAAACACCTAGTAAAATAAAAGTACGTAAGTAATAAACAATGAATTTCCAATCATATAAGACATCATGTTTCTTAGAAACATTTAGTGCTTAAGATCTACACAAACGATATTTGAATAGAAATAGTGTATGTAGGTACCTAAGTTAATTTTTTCAAAACAACTGGGTTCGACTCCCTAGCTGAGTACAGTTTTTTTTTTCAAATGAATGAATGCAGTTTTTCTTTTTATCAAAATCGGTGACATGGTTCCTAAGAACAAATCTTCGTATGTCTTATAATTTCAGACTTTCCCATACTGACCGATTTGAATGGGCCACCCTGTATATTATAATATGACAATGATTGCAAATGTTAATTTGGACTGTGTCGACTTGTCGAGCATTGGACCCTCTAAAATATGGCCTGCTACCGCGAACACCGAAGTTCGTAAATTTCGGGAATTTGTCTCTGTCACCCCAAAGAAGGCGTCATTAGAGTGACAAAGAAAGATCTCCAAAATTTGCGGGTTTCGTAGTTCGCGATAGGGCCGATGATTCTATCTCTATGATTTCTTATTTCTCTATAGTACAAAATATGAACCCAGGTGTGAACACAATACTCCGAAGCATCATTGAGAGCGAAAACTCCAACAATACCCTTTTTATGAACCGATATCAAACGGAATTTCTCGAAATACTCTTGACAAAGTTATTTCGACTACAATCAAAATCGATACAAAAATGATTATTTTCGATAACAATCCGATTTCTTAATCCCCCGCGACGGCTCTATTTTTAACCGCAATCGAAAACCACCTCTATATTTATAAGGAACAATGTTTACAATATAATAAAGCGGCACGCGGGCGATTCTCCACACGATTGTAAAGAATAAATATCGAGGTAAGGCTCAAAGAAATAAGATTGTTTTCCCCTTGCAGGATATGCCTTGTTATCTACCCAATATTTTGGCTTTTATGACTGAGAACAACCCTAACGAAGATCCTTTGTGCTCTTGAAAGTTTTAATTAACTTTTAAAGATCAAAATAAAAGTCTTTCATATTTTTTCAGAGCTGTCGTACTGTTTTTGTCGGAGAAATCTTAAAATGATGTCTTTGAACTATTTGGATTGCAAATTGGTTGAACCAATTAGAAGAGAAAGTATTTTAAATCACTGTTTGTGTTTAAGGCATTTAGTCTTTTTTTTATTAGTAGGTTAATCTATAGGTACACTGCAACCAATTTTTTTATCGAAAACAAAACGAGCTTTAGATACAATTCAGCCTCCGTAGCCTAGTTGGTAGCGACCCTGCCTACGAACCTGGAGGTTCCGGGTTAGAATCCCGGCGAGGGCATTATTTGTGTAGTTAATTATCACAAATATTTGTTCCTTGGTCATGACTGTGTATGTGTAAGTATCTATATGTAGGAATCTACCTATTATAATTATATGTCGTCGCTTGTTACCCACAACACAAGCCTTAATTGTGCTTACCGTACTAGGTCGATTTGTGTAAGATGTCCCAAAACATGTATTTATTTAATTGTCTTGCATTGTATTGTAAATATGAATTGTATTGTATTGTATTGTTGTTGTATTGTATTGAATGAATTGTATTGTATTGTAAATTCATTTACAATACAATACAATTCATTCATTATTCATCAAAAAACCAATAATAGTTAGACACAAATTTAAAACGTTCAGAAACATGGACATCAGCCTGGTCGGTGGAAAGCGATATTGTGCTACTTATCATTTGCTGAAAGACGTCCACTGTTATACAAAGGAGGACTTACAACAAACGATCACTCGCCACTCTCAATCAACGATTTCCCCCAACCTGAACCAAATGGCTCTTGATGGTTCCGTTTTATCTATTTATAGTGCTACGCGTCACTTTCGCACTTGCATACTTGTTAGAACGTGACGGCAACGACGACAAATATCCCATCTTAAGCCTATAGTAGTTATCAACGCGGATCACTTTCTATCTGGCTCGCTCGCACCAATAAGCTAGTACGAGCGGGATGGATAGAAGATAAGTCCGCGTTAATAATGTAGCGGCCGCGAACATCGAAGTTTGCAAATTTCGGGCATTTTTTTGTGGCACTCTCATTTCGGCTTCGTTGGAGTGACAGACACATAATTATCCCCGAAGTTTACGAACTTCAGTGTTCGCGGTAGCAGACCAGGGTGCTTAGACAAGTTGCCAAACGCTAACGCTTAATCGTCAGTCGTAAACGAAAGGCAGCTAACTGTCTTTGTCGCACTAACATGTAAGAGTGACAGAGATGGAAAACTACGATGCGCTACCGATTGGCAACTTGTCTAAGCACCCTGAACTCCTGTCTATCTAGTCGATGTCTTCCCACGCTCTGTCTTCCGATAGGTGAATGACCGTTAAAAACCTTACTTGTGCTTGCTTTTATTTACATGTAAGGGCAGATTTCTCTATTGTCATAGAAATCCGTTAGTAAAAATGATTACTATCCTTATCTCAGGTCATCAGTCAAAAAAGGATAGAGCTAACATTTATTTCACAGAGATATTGTTGATTGAACTGGGGATTGAAAAATCAGTACTAAATGTTTTAAAAGGTTTCAAATCATTCAAAATAAACTCTTGCCTCTTCGTTTACCCATCGAGCCTATCTCTGAATAGTCAAGTGGCTAAACACAATCCTTAACAATCACAAGAACTATTCACCCGACGCCGCAGATAACAATACCCTTTGTGAAGATCCGAAGGGGTCGACAGCTCAGACCCTTACCACGAGTCTAGGTGCCAATCTCTATCGCTTAGTCGTGAACGAAAGTAGTAAGGATCTACGCTAGAATGAACGAACACTCGTCTGTCAAGAAATTGTTTGAATGGCGCTAAGGCCCTGGTTTTTCTGGCCGGCGACCGGCAACCGACGCGTGCCGCCGACAACGTTCGAATGTTTTGTTCAAAAATGTCGCCGGCCAGAAAAACCAGGGCCTAACTGAGGGCCTAGTGTAGGTAATAACTAACAAAAAAATAAGTAAAAACAGTTTTAAGTTAAACGGTTTTTATTGCACCAAAAACTAGAAAATAAAAATTTATTGTATCTAACCGTAGATGCTACTTTCTGTAGATTACTCACGTGAAACTATTATCACTGTAGTCTTCCCAAGTCGGATGCTGAAAGCTACGTTTAGCCTCTATGTCAGTGGATTAAGCGTCACCTAATCGGAAACTTTTACCAAACTAAAATAAAAACGTGGGGCGTACGCAATTGTGATTAAGTCACTATAGTTATTTAAGTACACACCTAGAAATCAAGACAGGAATAGTGTAATAAGTTTTGTTCTGGCCTTGATAAAAGCTATTTAACTCTGTAGAAGTGATAGAACAGATGGATGATTAATTGCAAAATTAAAGCTACAATTACATATTTTAAACTTGTACGTTTATTTATAATAACGCCCCACGTTTTTATTTTAGTTTGGTAAAAGTTTCCGATTAGGTAACGCTTAATCCACTGACATAGAGGCTAAACGTAGCTTTCAGCATCCGACTTGGGAAGACTACAGTGATAATAGTTTCACGTGAGTAATCTACAGAAAGTAGCATCTACGGTTAGATACAATAAATTTTTATTTTCTAGTTTTTGGTGCAATAAAAACCGTTTAACTTAAAACTGTTTTTACTTATTTTATTTTCAAGTTTTTAGTGCAATTGTTAAGATAATTTCCGATACTATACCTCCTAGATCAAAGATTTTGTTTATAATATGTAATACAAATTATGCTGTTATGCATGCTAAGTAGCGCTTATACTCTGGCGCTTTCATCACGAATCACGACACATATGTAAACGTAATGGACATTATTTTATGTGTAACGGGAGGCGAATCCCTGCTGCTTAGATATTTTTAGAAATCCGACACTAAAAAAATGTTATTAAATATCTCGATCGACAAATGAAAACCAAAGGCTGGGCGTGGTTAATGTAAGCTTGAATGCCCGAAGTGTCTCAAATGGACGTGTTATTCATACAATAAGTACCTGACAATAAGGAATAGATATATCAATCAATTTGGTTTATTGAGAAAATCAAGTTAAAATTTGTATATTGTACACATTATACAAGTCGAATTTCGAGACTATAAAACATAAACTCATTCTCTCAAACCAACCGGGGGACCGCAGGTCTGACGGAAAGTCCGACGCGAATCGAGGGCCATAAGGGTCAATCCATGCAATGTATCAACCGGAGGGCCATAGGCCCGACGGCACTATGGCACGGACTATGTAAATCCGAGAGACTCACGCTCCGTGTCTATCCTACTGCCCTACGCGACCCCCTCACTCTGTCACTCTATCAGCTGGAGGGCCGCAGGCCCGACGGCTCGTCCTACGCGACCCCCTCACTCTGTCACTCTATCAGCTGGAGGGCCGCAGGCCCGACGGCTCGCCCTACGCGACCTCCTCACTCTGTCACTCTATCAGCTGGAGGGCCGCAGGCCCGACGGCTCGCCCTACGCGACCTCCTCACTCTATCAGCTGGAGGGCCGCAGACCCGACGGCTCGCCCTACGCGACCCCCTCACTCTGTCACTCTATCAGCTGGAGGCCCGCAGGCCCGACGGCTCGCCCTACGCGACCTCCTCACTCTGTCACTATCAGCTGGAGGGCCGCAGGCCCGACGGCTCGCTCTACGCGAATGACTCACTCTGTCACTCTATCAGCTGGAGGGCCGCAGGCCCGACGGCTCGCCCTACGCGACCCCCTCACTCTGTCACTATCAGCTGGAGGGCCGCAGGCTCGACGGCTCGCTCTACGCGAATGACTCACTCTGTCACTCTATCAGCTGGAGGGCCGCAGGCCCGACGGCTCGCCCTACGCGACCCCCTCACTCTGTCACTCTATCAACTGGAGGGCCGCAGGCCCGACGGCTCGCCCTACGCGACCTCCTCACTCTGTCACTCTATCAGCTGGAGGGCCGCAGGCCCGACGGCTCGCCCTACGCGACCTCCTCACTCTATCAGCTGGAGGGCCGCAGACCCGACGGCTCGCCCTACGCGACCCCCTCACTCTGTCACTCTATCAGCTGGAGGGCCGCAGGCCCGACGGCTCGCCCTACGCGACCTCCTCACTCTGTCACTATCAGCTGGAGGGCCGCAGGCCCGACGGCTCGCCCTACGCGACCTCCTCACTCTATCAGCTGGAGGGCCGCAGGCCCGACGGCTCGCCCTACGCGACCCCCTCACTCTGTCACTATCAGCTGGAGGGCCGCAGGCCCGACGGCTCGCTCTACGCAAATGACTCACTCTGTCACTTTATCAGCTGGAGGGCCGCAGGCCCGACGGCTCGCCCTACGTGACCCCCTCACTCTGTCACTCTATCTGCTGGAGGGCCGAAGACCCGACGGCTCGCTCTACGCGAATCACTCACTCTGTCACTCTATCAGCTGGAGGCCGCAGGCCCGACGGCTCGCCCTACGCGACCCCCTCAGCCCCTCTGTCACTCTATCAGCTGGAGGGCCGCAGGCCCGACGGTTCGCCCTACGCGACCTCCTCACTCTGTCACTCTATCAGCTGGAGGGCCGCAGGTCCGAAGGGCTCGCTCTACGCGACCCCCTCACTCTGTTACTCTATCAGTAGGAGGGCCGCAGGCCCGACGGCTCGCCCTACGCGAATCACTCACGCTGTCACAGTGACAGCGAGTCTATCAGCCGGCGGGCTGCAGTAATGGCATACGGTGCTAAACCGCGGTCGCTTACAATGGGCCTCGTAAGAAGGCTCCAAGTCACCCAAAGGGCAATGGAGAGGCCTATGCTAAGAGTCGTTCTGCGAGATCGGATTAGAAATGAGACCATCAGGACCAAAGTAACCAATATAGCTCTTTATATCGCTAAACTGATGTGGCCGGGGCTTGTCGCGCGTGGAACCGACGGCCGTTGGGGCGGTAAGGTTCTCGAGTGGCGGTCACGTACCGAAAGGCGCAGCGTGGGTAGGCCCCCCGCCACCGGCACAGGGCCGGTTCTTGTGCTATTTTTTGTGGGTGGCCTACATTCACCAGTGAACGCCTTTCGGCTGATATGATGATGATGATGATGATAATTAAATCCGTATGTTTCTGCCTTATGCCTAAAGCAGTACTTCAAAATCTACATATCGCTAAACGTAGCGGTTGTGGCAGGCAGTAACACTGGAGTATCAGATTTGAGGAGTTGGACATTAATATTAAATTCGCATGTTTTTACTTAATATTAAAAGAACTTCTATAAAATCAAGATATCGATAAAAGATAATCCTTGCGGTTATTGTGGGCAGTACTGCAGCATCAGGAGTGAGGAGTTGGAAGTCAAGATTAGGCTGTTAGTATTTGACTATGCCAAACATGCTATACTTTCATTTTCACGTGTCTAACACTCTCGGTTAAGGTAAGCAGTACGTCTGCAGCATCAGGCTTTGAGGATACAAGGATACAAATATTATAATATTGCATTGTCATGGGGACTTGATAAGAGTTCCAAATTTTATTGATTTCGGTGCAGTATAAGTGGTCGAAAAATCGATCACAAGATTTGAAGCATCGACGACAGTTGATACGCGGTGAACTTAATAAAAACCGTTTAAAAACGTCTCGATCGCGTTTACGTTTTCATTGTCATTTGTATGAAATGGCGATGAAAAACGTAGGTAAACGCGATCGAGACGTTTTTTATTAGTTATTACCTACACTAGGCCCTTTGGTGCGGACGCGTGCGACGGATTTTAATACTGATGCCGCCTCTACACGTCTGCGGATGAGTCCGCGGACGTCGGCGTATGCATCCGGAGACGAATCTCGTCAACCGTCCACACGTCTGTTGATCGTTCAGTCGTGGTTCACACTCGTCAGACGCTACTCGCTAAAAATGAACGTCGAAGCTGTAGCAGCCGCTGCTATTTATTTGGAAATAGACATTAAAAATCCAAATAATTGAGCATTGTACATTATGAATTATGAATATTTAAAATAAATCATTCATTTCATTGTAAATATGTGTACATGATATACAATTGATCTACGTTTGTAAGTTCATGAAAAGTAACGCAGAAAATAAATGTCGATCGAAAAGTTGATTGGCCCACTTATCACATACTATTGTTAAATTACTATGGAGTTTTGACATTACTATCCGAAAGTAAGCGCTATTCTTCGTGTGATATGTGATCATTTTTACGACTTAAATTACGCGGGTTAATGCCTACGTACTGTCAAGGCTGCGGCCTGGACTTGAAGCAAGTACTTATATACATAATTACAATTACTAAAACTAAGTATTTAAGTACTTACCTACTACCTACTGTCAATTAAGAAATAAATACAGTATAATATTTTATACTTACAAGATTTTTATTTTTATGGAATTTTTTCTTTGGGTTCCACAGTAAATTTTCTAATTGAAACAGTTCTATGAACTTAAAAGTTTCGTCAGGGTTCATATTTGCCATTTTACGTAACGATTTTATCAACTTAAACGACGAATTTGGACGCATGCATACACATCGGTAGACGGTGGCCGACTGACGGCGCGTCGGACGTGTGGTCGCGATGCCGGACGCTCGCCCTTTGAAAGGGCCACAAAAACCGACAACAAACGGATCTGTGGCGGACGCGTCCGCGGACGTCAAATACCTACCGCAGATGACCAAATCACCCCCTCTACACGTCCGCGGATGCATCCGGCGATGGCGTCCGCGGACTCATCCGCAGACGTGTAGAGGCGGCATGAGCGGGACGCGAGCGTGCGCCCGCGGCGGGCGTCCGCGCCAACTAGTGCCGTTCAATACAATTTCATGCTAGACGAGTGTCCGTCTTATTTATAATTTATATTCATCTGCCCATCTCGTCTGTCTTAACCCGAGATTCTTGTGCGATCAGACATATTGTTGTACATATTCCTGTCTTGCCTCTAAATATAAACAATTCAGTTTTGTTTTATTTTCAATATTCATTTAAGACCTTCATCTTTCATATTATTATCTTCCGCCACGTTCGTTAGTTCACCGATCAAATCATTCTACCCTACGAACAAATAAAACATGGAAGCCGCACGCCATACTAAGTTGCCTTACAAAAACGGTTCTGAGTTTTAGTTGACAAGTGTCACCCCCTTCTCAATGCATCAGCTTAAGTTTTTATAGGTTGATATTGAAATTCATTACCGAATTTCAATATCAACCTATAAAAACTCAAGCCACTATTTATAAATAGTTGTGAAAATCAAAACTTTGATGGACCAATCCATCAAAGTTTTGATTGGCGATATTCTATAAACATTTGTCAAAGATGTTGCGTCAACATGTGCGCGGTGTTAGGAAAATCACTATGTCCTGCCCATCATCTTGGTACAATTGAACAATTAGTTCTGGGGGCATTTTTGAGCTAGCGTTAGACGTCCAATGTTATATATGGTCGCAGATTCTACCAGAGGGATGGCCCTCTCGCACCTTCTACCATCCTTCTCTTATACATACGCTCCGTTTCACTTATCTCCTTACGTTCCAATAGTACATTGATAAAGTTAAAGAAATAAAATAAATAATAAATAACTAACCCCCTTATTCATAAACGTCTGCTAACTTAACAAGCCGCTAATAATTTTTTGTCCCTTTTGCCCTTAAGGACACATTATTAAGACCGAAAGGGACAAACTATTATTAGCGGCTTGTTAAGTTAGCAGTCGTTTATGAATAAGGGGGTAAATGAATAATCTTGGGACAATTTACACAGATCGACCTAGTCCCACGGTAAGCTCAATTAAGGCTTGTGAAGCGACGATATATACATATACAGCCGCGACCAAAACAATTAAATACAAAAAATACAATATTGTCAGTTAAAACTTTTTCCATTTCCCAGCTAAAAGGTTCCAAATAAAAGATTCTAAAATCCGTAAAGACACGGTTTCTAAACACGCTTTTTTAGTAACATCGGATAATATTCTATTTCAGTCAGACCCAAATCAATGATGGGAGAAAACGCGTTCGTGCGAACTGTGTGTTTACCATGAACCGCTGCGTTATTAAATGCGAACCTACTTTCTATCCATCCTGCTCGCACTCGCGTATTGGTGTGAGGATACAACGTAAAGATGGATTCAGCTATGCTATTCTCTTATTCACACATTCGACGCTGCGTTCGTCAACGAGCTCGACGACGAGACAGCCTTCACTTCGACGTAGAGAGCAGCGCTGCGAAAAACGGTATTCATTAACGTAGAACAGCTCGTCGTCGAACTGTAGCCGTGTACTCTCGACGCAGTGTAGTTCCAGCTCACGCCGCATTCGTCGCCGAGCGCTAGTGTCGCTTAAAGTGCATTAGTGAATACCATTTTTAGGCTCGACGCTGCCGCAGCGTTGACACAGCGCTGTTAGCAACGCGGTTTCCTTAGTGAATAACACTGCTGATCAAACGAGCATTCGCTATTCTAACCCCCTACTCTACGAAATTCGATCGTTACACAAAACGTTATTCGTTGAGTTCGTAGAGTGGGGGACAGAATAGCGAATGCTCGTTTGGTCTGAATGCACCTTAAGACTGCGTTAATACTCAATACTCAATCTTTATTGCTCTTATAATGTGGTTTACAAGGTGTTACACAGTAAGTTACAGAGACATTATAATCCTGTAGGGCACGGCAATTTTTTTGTCGAGAGAGGGAGGCTTATAATTAAAATAAATGGTATTCCTGATATCTACGCCACAATTTAAGTGGCTATTAATTAAATATTGGAACTATGTTATTGTTATTACAGGTTTTTTTGTTTTGTATGTGTTTTTTGTGTTTAAAATGATTTTAAGTTATTGCATAGTTTTAGGTTGGTGTATAATTTTATTGTTGTACTATTATGTAATCTAATATTAAATATTTTACTTGTTCTTGTTTATTCTAATGAATCTTCCATGTATTCTTGTATTGTATAATATGTCTTACTGGTGAGGAACTTTTTACTGCGTTAATAACGCGGCTGCAGTTTTATTCACTAAGGAAACCGCCTTGCTAACAGCGCTGCGGCAGCGTCGAGCCTAAAAATGGTATTCACAAATGCACTTTAAACGACACTAGCGCTCGGCGACGAATGCGGCGTGAGCTGGAACTACACTGCGTCGAGAGTTACCGCCTATAGTTCAACGACGAGCTGTTCTACGTTAGTGAATACCGTTTTTCGCAGCGCTGCGCTCTACGTCGAAGTAAAGGCTGTCTCGTCGTCAAGCTCGTTGACGAACGCAGCGTCGAATGTGTGAATAAGAGAATAGCATAGCTGTACTTCATGGTACGGCTACTGGACTCTTCCCGGTTTTAAAGGTCCCTTGATCCGCACGGGTGGTTAATACAAGCAATAACGGAACTGTCAATCTGGCCTACTAGGTACCGCGAAAATCGAAGTTCCTAAAGTTCGAAAATTTTTCTCTGTCACTCCAACGAAGGCGTCATTAGAGTGAGAGAGACAAATCCTCAAAATTTACGAATTTCGTTTTTCGCGGTAGGGCCGCAGGGAAATATTGGTGTTGGAAGTAAAGGCGCGACCTTCTTTTATTTAAATTGACATTTCTCCGAGCGTTTCAACCGCTGAGACATCTACAGTACCCGTCGATAAGGTTTGCACATCGGTCTCTGGAAAGAGACGGCTTTATTGTTGTCCCTCTTTAACATATATGACATTTATGCAATATTATTTGTCTCTTTCCAAAGATCGATGTGCAAACTTTATCGCCGGGTACTGCAGTAAGCTACGACCATATATTTTAACATGGACGTCGAACAACAGCTCAAAAATGCCCCCAAAATAAATTGTTCAATTGTGCCAAGATGGACAGGACAGGACATAGCGCTTTTCTTAACACCGCGCATATTTCGGCGCAACATCTTTGACAAATGTTTATAGAATATAGCCTATCAAAACTTTGATGGACCAATCACAACTATTTTTAAATGGCGGTTTAAGTTTTTATAGGTTGACATTGAAATTAATTACCGTGATGCATTTTAGAGGGAGTGACACTTGTCAACTAAAATTCAGGACCGTTTTTGAAAGGCAATGGCGTGGGTCTTTCATGTTTTATTTGTTCGTAGGATACCCCAAAATTCATGCGACTTTCACGAGATACGTGTAATAATGTTGTCACCAAAGCTCACGGTGGTTGCAATGCTCAGAGAACTGTCCTACCACTGCCGATGTTAGAAGGTGAAAGATTTATAAATTCGTTTTGAAGGGAAACCAGAGTGGCAGCCATAAGCAGACCTTGTGATGGACGATCACTGCAGAAACGAAGCGATAGGGATGAAGTGGAGCGAAGTAAAGCAGAGCAGGAGAGGCCTACGTCCAGCATTGGACTATATAGGCTGATGATGATGATAGAAATGTAAGTAAAACATAAAATCGACTATTTCAAAAGAAAATAAGCACAGACAAAAAGCTATTACTCCAAAATTATAATCTACGAAAGTTAAAAGGAACATAAACCCATTTCAATCCGGTCCCTGCAGACTTACGAACTTATTTATCTTGGAAACTTGTAAATCTGTAATAGTCGACATGATAAAGATTTTAACCCGTGTCAGATTATATCGAGTGCCATGGGAATTTCATAGATTTGTGGTTGAAGCAAAAGAGGTTAACTGTTTAAAAGGTGGCAATAATTAATAAGGACCTGGGGCCCTAGCTTAGTTAGCCTAGTTGTCCACCTGTCCGTATATCTGTCTTTTAACCCTTAAATGCATGACCTTGACAAAGATTTATTCAAATATGAATTCTGACATGCTGTCAATACGGTCAAAAATACATGTTTTCTTATATACATCGCTATGCATTTGAGGGTTAAAAAGAATAAGGCTCCAAAAATAAAGTTTTTGTAAGTCAATGTTTTCGGACATAACCGTCCCAGAACTTAAAAAATGTCCTCTTTTGAAAAGTATGAAAAACAAAATGAACAAGGCATACACAATACTTTAAAACTATTTCGAACATAACCGGCACAGCCGCTTTTGAAAAACCCTACCCTATTACCCTAAGCAGGGTCCGACATGCTCTTGGCTGTTTTTTATAATTTGCGTGATAATCTGCTAATTAAATAAGTACACGTCTCAGAATCCTCAAAACTCTAAACACATATTATATTCCATAAATTATATCGACCTTATTGGACATAACACATTCTTCACACTACAGAATCCTTTAAAGTTTTCGGTTAGAGCTATTATTGTGTGAGTTAGGTTCGACAGGCAATAACTATTTTATCTAACACGCCTAAATTACAACTTTGTGGTCTGAATTCAGGTAGAGGTATAAAGTTTTACCTTTATGTGTCTATTTATAGGCCTCATGATACTCGACTGTGTGGTAACGACTGTAAGAAGAAATAAAAAATAAATATGTTTGGACATCTTACACAAATCGATCTAGTCCCACGGTAAGCTCAAGTAAGGCTTGTGATGTGTGTACTAGGCGACGATATATATAATAGATAGATAAAAATTATATTGATAATAAATAAAATAATTAAAAAATTAAAAAACACGACTGCCGTTTTAAGCGAATTGAAAAGTAACAAATAATTCAGGTTAATTCTTGTCAGCGTATCTACATAATTATAGGCGCTTGTCTTATTACTTACTATATTTTGTTTCAATTGCAGTCGGGGAACCTCCATATATTAATATTTTCCGTAATGAAAGGTTCCCCGACTGCAATCGAAACAAAATATAGTAAGTAATAAGACAAGCGCCTATAATTATGTAGATACGCTGACAAGAATTAACCTGAATTATTTGTTACTTTTCAATTCGCTTAAAACGGCAGTCGTGTTTTTTAATTTTTTAATTATTTTATTTATTTGAAACCTTTTAGTGAATCTGGAGAATCCTTAAAGTTAGATACCTAGAATTTAAAAAACTGATTTCACAGAGTGCTAAAGCTTCGCTCCGGGGGCCCGAGGAGTTCCCATCCCGCTAATTTTGGGCGAAGCCGAAGGGCCCGCCACGTGAGGGCTGGAACATTACTGGAATCAGTGTAAATCTATGTTGAGCGAGTCCAAAGAGCGAGCTTCAGGGTGGCCGAAAACTGAGCTCGCGGAGGCCCGGACCTTCACTTCGAGGGCCCAAGCATGTCGCTTGCAAATTTAAAGCGCCGCCAAAGGCCGAGCTGCGAGAAAATTGAACATGCTTCTTCAAATACCCCAGCTTCTAAATAACCCACATCCGCGTCGGGCCCAAAGCACGGCGAGCGAGCCCACATGGTACAACCGTCCCTCTTAATTGATTTAATAATCGAACCGGAGGGCCCAACGTGCAACGGTTCGCTTCGAACTCCAACGGAGACTTAAAACCGAGCTCCGCGTAGAGACACGGCCAACGCGTACGGCCAAAAGCGGCACTCAGAGGCGCGCCAGTTCGCAAGGCTAAAGGCCGAGCCGCCAAAGCCCAGCACTACTATGTCAGCCGATGGAATAGTGTAACGTTAAATGGATCCGACGATCCTTTCGACAACCTGCAAAGGCCGTAGGACGTACTCCGAATCGTTCTTCAGAGAGGCGCTGGTTTGCGAGGCCAAAAGCCGAGCCTCCGGCCCGGACCACCGGAGCCAGAGGCACAGACTTTTACTTAGAGGGCCCAAGTGTCACTTGGAAGATATTTAAAGCAAGGCCGAAGAAGGGCCAAGGGCCGGGAGCGTAACTATCGGGGTGCTTCAAGCGCGAGCCCGATGATCGGAGGCCCGACGAGCGAGCCCAAGGGGTACAAACGTCCTTCTTAACTGCCTTAAAGCCAGAGCCCAGCGCTACCACACTACGTGATGTATTAGTGTATCATAAAAACAAATCTGAGATCCGTAGACCCGACGATCGTTTCCACAACCTGCGACGGCTGTAAACCGAGCTCCGCGTTGCACCGAAGGCCCGAACTGTCCCCTAAATGGGCGCCGGCTTGCAAGGCCGAAGGCCAAGCTACCAGATCCCAGCGCTCCTTTGCTATACAATTGAAAAGTGTAGCATTAAAACGAATCTCAGGGCTGCAGGCCCGAAAAATCATTTCGAGAAAATGCGGAGGCTGAAAGCCGTGATCCGCGTAGGGGTGAAATCCTGGACGGGAGCTAGGCCACCCAGCGCGCTTGCCTGCGAGCTGCGTGAGACTCAAGTTTTCAGGCAAACCTACCTTCATTCATACCAACTTCCCTGCGCAAATGTTAAGGCCAAACCCGTCCAATCCTGATCTCACCAAAAGCCAACGGCATCGGCAGTACGATTAAAACCTTGCCCCCCCGTTTAGTGTTCCTCTCCAGCACCATATGTCTGACTAAGCTCGTTTTCTAGTCTCGTACACGATACGAGACATTTTTTTAATGTTAAGATATTTCAAATTTTAAATTTTATTCGCATGTTACAACACGTATAGCAATTTATTTTGACCACAATTGCTATTGTGATTGTATTTTAGGGACATTCCTCTGATCTGAGAATCATATCGTACGTTATTTTTTGATATTGTATTCTGGTAATTCTCCGCAACGTGGTCATTCTCCGCAACGCTGGCCCAATACTTGTAAGAAACGTCTCATACATGCTCGCAGATTTATGCAAGTTCCCTCACGATGTTTTTCTTCACCGTAAAAGCAATTTGTGTGCAGTACTGGACAAAATGTTAAGTTCACACCACGATTTTGATACGAAATCGACTGTTTGAGATATCATTTTTCCAGCATTTAAGTCGACACTTGTTTCCAACTAATAAAATTATGACTGATTATTGAGCTATTTCTTATTAATTACTTTCGAATCTACTTTCTTATAACCGTTACTGTGGCAGCTTTTGGTAGTCATGTCATCATCAAACGTAATATGACAACTGCACTTGCCTATGAATTATTATCGGATCCAATGTATAAAATTGTTTAGATTCTATGGGAAATTAATATCAACACTGAAAAAAAAATATCGCCCGAAAGTCTATTTTGTATCGAAATCGTGGAGTGAACTTAAACTTTTGGACGGTACTGTATATCAAACGACATCGTATATATTTAAGTTTTATTTGAAAAACTCATCGGTTACGAGCCGGGGATTGAACCCACGACCGCTGCGTAGCAGCCGTGCGTTTTACCCCTTGACCACAAGCGCGTACATACAATGTATCTGTTTCATACACATTCAGCGTTCAAGAAGATGTGTCAACGGTGACAGTCCTGTCACGGCTTAGACATTGAAGAAAAACTTCAATAGTGCGATGTAGAAAATTTCGAGTTTTCTCTTCAAACATATACTTAAGCTTAAAACTTGTATATATATTTACAATCTGCATACAAAATGCTTTAATTTGATATCCAAATCATAGCATTTATATGACATATTATTCTTTGCGCTTTAATTGTATTTTAATGAATCTGGCTTTTCTAGCATAAGACACAAACATATAAGTTATATACATATTCATAATCGTGGTTTGAAGCTCTTCATTTTGATACCAAACTCGATAGATTTCTTTCATTTTTATTTTTTTTGGTTAGATAATATTGAATTTTTAGGCTGCCATATTGATTTTAACGTGACGTCACATATCCTATGTTACCCGCGACGTCATGAGGATTCTAATGACACCTTACACTATTAAGAACGGTTAAGTGGTCACGAAGATCTGCGCGTTTAAAGAAAATATGAAACATACATAGGGACTGAACACATATACTCTCCTTTTGGCAGTCGTGTAAAAAATTACACAAATAATGCCCTCGCCGGGATTCGAACTCGGAACCTCCAGCTTCGTAGGCAGGGTCACTACCAACTAGGCTACGGCGGCTGACACAATACATTTATCACCACCCCAAATCTTCCCTTGGGTGTCGTAAGGGGTGACTAAGGGATTGAAGTGTCACTAAACATTCTTTGATAGAAACTTGACCAAGGAACAAATATTTGTGATAAATAATTACACAAATAATGCTCTCGCCGGGATTCGAACCCGGAACCTCCAGCTTCGTAGGCAGGGTCACTACCAACTAGGCTACGGCGGCTGACACCATACATTTATCACCACCCCAACTCTTCCCTTTGGTGTCATAAGAGGTGACTAAGGGACTGAACTGTCACTGACCGTTCTTTGATAGAAGATTGATAATGGGCAGCAGCGTCATCATAGTGGACACATTACTGCGGTCGCCAATCCGCTTGCCCAGCGTGGCGATTATGGGCATTTTACCTCCTAATGCGTCTATACGCATAGCTACAATAGGAAAGACCTACATCCACCAGTGGACTGAGGCTGATGATGTATGATACTAAGAAGGGGCATTAGTTGGTAAACAAAACTAGTCTTCATCCATCATCATCATTTCAAGCAATAAGACGTCCACTGCTGAACATAGGCCTCCAGTTTGTTACTGAGCATACACAGATTGGAAACGACCTGAATCCAGCGTATTTATTTGTTTTTGCCTCCAATAGCCCAGTGCTGGTCGAATGGATACTAAATAAAAAAAAAATCAAGCACAAAAAAACACTGCTAGTTTTGAGGACATGAAAACAATTTTTACGGTCTTTTTTTGTCAAAGGTAGATACGAAAATACTCACACGGAAAAAAAGATCAAAAGGCAGAGATTCGAGCTAAAACATAATTTTATTAGCCTTCCTTGTCATACCATGGATCCAACTATAGGGTGTTCACAGCTTAATTTAGCGTTGTTACTTGGAACTAAAACGCTTTGTTATTCCTTCCTATAAATAGTTCTATCCAAAATATTGAAATAAATTGTATAGGAAGAACAGGTGGAGGTCCTTAGTCACCATCAACATTTTTATCATTCATGAAGTCTGAATGATAACTAAGATTAGGAATTTTGGTGGCATTAGGTGGACAGAGAACCGTGGAGTCGTTGTTTATTTTTTTATGATTGATTGAATAATTCATTAATCAGAAATAATAAATAAATATATTCTTTTAAACAGGGTTTCGCCAATTTTAAGTATTAAATAATTTCATCTTTAATATTTGACTACCTATGAATTGAAGTTCAATCATTCTTTGTTAATTATAGCTTACGATTATTATTTAATAGTTACGGTCTTCGAGAGAACTAGAACCTTAAAAATGAAATAAATGCATTTTCTCATGTACCAACATTTTTAGTAAAAAATTTATAGTTTTCTAGTTTCTCAAAAATAAAATTCATGTTATTTATTTAAATTCCTTGATAAATCCAGCGTGAAATGAACAATATTTCGTTATTATTTTATAAGTTAATCATTTATTCAAGTTAAAAATGTTTGTAACATCGATTCCACTGCTCCATGTTCAATAAATGCCACCAAAATCCTAACCCTAATGATAACATTGCATGCACAATTGCACATCACATCATCAGCCTATGTTAGTCCACTGCTGGATGTAGGCCTCTCCTACTAACTAAGCGTATAGACGCATTAGGAGGTCAATGCCCATAATTGCCATGCTGGGCAAGCGGATTGTCCACTATGTTGTATGTATGTAATTATCCTTGCTATATTGATGATTAATAAAAAAACATTCTTTAGGATTAGAACTGATTTTCCATTGAAACAAAAACAGCGAATTAATAATTATCTGTCAGCCTCCGTAGCCTAGTTGGTAGTAATTGCTTACAAAGCTGGAGGTTCCAGGTAGAAAGCGCTAGAAAGCGAGGGCAATATTTGTGTATTTATTTATCACAAATATTTGTTCCTTGGTCGTGGCTGTTTATGAATATAAGTATCTATTATATATATCGTCGCTTGGTATCCACATCAGAAGCCTTAATAGAGCTTACCGTGGGACTAAGTCGATTTGTATAAAACATCTCAAGATATTTATTTATTGTAAATTAGTTGAAAAAAGATATTTATCGGACATAATTACCGAACCTATTTCCAGCGTTTTATATGGAAGTGGCTTTTCTGTTTAAGT
This sequence comes from Thaumatotibia leucotreta, assembly GCA_025490895.1. Lineage (NCBI taxonomy): Eukaryota > Metazoa > Arthropoda > Insecta > Lepidoptera > Tortricidae > Thaumatotibia > Thaumatotibia leucotreta. Next base: position 29,072 of record JALPQI010000755.1, read on the forward strand.
TGTTGAAGAAAACAAAGGGACAAGGAAAAAATACCATAATAACATCAACAAGAGCCCTCAGACCCTCAGGATCAGCAGGTCCTTAGGTATTGATCTGGTTTGTTATTTCCAGACACAACCATAAATATAGACCTCAAGGTTCGTATTACTTGTAGGTAATCATAGGTCATACACAAACTGGACATGTCTATTTTCGGGGTTTGAGTAGAATTGTGAGGTAATTAATGTTAAAGATTTTTGATAAGATATTTGTGACAATTTGAGTTTTTAACCGACTTCAAACTAGGAGGAGGTTCTCAATTCCATTGTTTTTTTTTTGTTATGTGTATGTTACGCGATATCTCTGAGAATCTTGAACCGATTTGATTTTTTTTTTTTGGAATCGAGCGTGTATAAACCCGAGATGGTCCCGTTGGCACCAAGTTGGGGTGTGATGATGGGATTTTGGAGAAATCGAGGGATCTCTTCAAATGTTATAGGTACCTACATTTATGGCGCTTTTGATAATTTTAATTCATTTACAAGCTTTTGCATTCAGAAAGTAGGTTTTGATAATAGGAATGATGAAAACAAATCGGGGAACTTGGAGAAATCGGACGAAGTCAGTTTTTTAAATTTTCAATTTGGTGATTATGTTGATGTTGTTTGTTTAAGACGGTGTGGGTAGTTAAAACTTCTGGAATAAGCCACTGGTGACCGAAGAGAGCGCAGCAATGTAATAAGTAGGAAAATACTGCCAGCATTCACAACATCATTCCAATTTTTAATGGTCCGTTCTGGCTCCGCTATCTGTCTGTCTGTTTTTTATTCGTTTACAATTGAAGACTGTATTTCTGTTGTCGGTATACCAATAAAAACTAAAACTAAAATAAAATAGATATTTAAGGGGACTCCCATACAACAAACGAGATTATTTATTGTAATTTAATAAGCCTTAATCTAGCCCTTGACGGCCCCCGACCCCGCGGCAGACGAGCGGCAAAGAAGCGATGGCTAGATGTCGTGAACGCTGACATGAGTGTGAATGGGCTTACAGTAGAAGATGCCCAGGATCGTGCAAAGTGGAGGAAATGTAGCAGGAAAGCGGACCCTGGCAAAGGCCGGGATAACGCTAGGTAGAAGGAAAAGAAAAAGAATTTAATAATGGAACGGAACCCTTCGTGCGCGAGTCCGATTCGCATAAATTTTAGTTATATTTAGTGTTATTTACTAAATACAATAAATATCTTGGGACATTTTTACACAATTCGGCTTGATCCCACGGTAAGCTCAATTAAGACTGATGTTGGCACCAAGCGACGATATAATTATATAATAGATAGATGCATATACACACTTAAACACATAGACAGCCATGACCAAGTAACAAATATTTGTGATAAATTCACAAATAATGCCTTCGCCGGGAATCGACACTACCAACTAGGCTACGGGCTGACTACTAGTTTTTATAACTGTTTAAAATTATATTAAAAAGTGTTATTAAAAGTGTTTTTATTAATTATACATTATCATGAGCTAACTAACGAATTATAATTCATTGAAGCTTGCTTTTGATTTATTATCAAAGTATGAGTGAGCATGTTATGATAATATACTGCTTTTATATATAAAATGTATGTTTTAAGGGCATTTAAAAATGGAATTAACCGCGTATCTGGAAAAAGCAGATAGTTTCCCACCCGGAAGCCACCGGAAATTGGCTGCTTGCCTCCAGATCAAAGAGATACCCGCGGGTGACGACACATGTGCGTTGTCCAGAGTCAAACGAGTAGCCTTCCTATTTCTTATGGTTGTAAGTTTCATACCGGAAACTACTTTTATAGGTTTTATTTAAAAAAGGAATTTACCTGTGCAGTTACATATATTACCTAAAGCGAAGGCAGAGCGAAGTGCAACTTTAATTGCAAGTATTCATAGGCTACGATAACTACTTACGTATTTACATATAAACTTGTATGCCACCGCCATGATGTAAAAAATACAGAGTGTAAGTAAGTAAATTAACATTAAAATCTATGTACATATTATTTTGTGGAACAACTCAAATTGTCTTAAAAAATATTTTTGAGTTGTATTACCTATTTTAAGAGTAGTAACACTACCGTAATATATAACTTTTACTCGTATATTAGATGTCATAACCAAAGAAAAATACCAAAGATTATAACGTCGGAGGTGGGATTTGATTACACGTTGATGCCTAAACCACTCGGCTACTCCAGCCATCATCTGGGTTCAAATCCCACCTCCGGCGTTGGTAAATTTTGGTATTTTTTCTTTGGTCCATGATATTTATTAAAATTAAAATCTAACTATAACTGCACGCCCACGCCGTACTTCTAAAACGCGTGTGTTTGACTGAAGCTTAAATCGTGTGATAAAGATGCAAAGAGCCGATGATGATAATGACTGCTGTAAAAATGGCTTCGTTAATATTACACGTCAGTAGATTTAAGTTACAAAAATTTAAAGTTCATAGTCAAAAGTAATGCTATTCAGACCTAGTAGCTGTCACGTTCAAACAAGTACGTGTGAGAGTGACGCATGATATGACAGACGATAAAAGCGCAACCATCCAATCCGAATAGATCAAAGCGATACCCGTGGGCTGAAGATATGATTTATACGTCACGGAAATGGTTTCAGAGTGAAATAAGTAGTTTCTCCCAGAAAGGACTGGTTCTTTGCTCTTTCGATAGGATGGAATTTCGAAGGATGTTGTCACGACTGCTAATTTGTTTATGTTTATTAAGCGTACCTATCTACATAAGTGAGTTCTTAATTTTAATCGTTAATTGTTACAGCAATGATTTAAACTGTAAAACTGCTATTTTACCTATTTTTTATTGTGAATAAATGTTATAAAACAAGTTACATTCAAATAGCTAAGTATTTAGCCCTTATATTCCTTCGAGGAGTATACATTTGTGAGCGTTTTAGCATAAACGTTTTACTGTCCCAGTTACCATAACAGAAATGGTGTGTGTACGAACTAACACTTTTAGCTCCAGAACTTCTTGCTAACTTACAATCTTCGACGTCTATAGACGTTGCTCAGCCGACCGTGTTAAAAGTCTAACGTTTGAAATGGTAAGAGGCAAAAGGTTCCGTTTTAATAAACAATGTAATAATCCCCAACAAGGGTGTCTGATGCCCTGATGAAGGTCGCAGGAGTCCGCTGAATAAGGGTGGCAGAGGACCCGTCACTGTGACAATCTTTGGGGAGGCCAATGTTCAGCAGTGGATGTCTTTCGGTTGATATGATGATGTTTAATAAGATTAATTGAATAAAGAATAGTTTGACTTTGATGATAATGATGACTCATATTATTTTTGATAAAATAGATTTTAATGTCGAAGATATGCTACTTATTTTCCATCACTTTGCCAGTGACGCGATGTGTAATCACTGTGAAGTCCCTTTGAGAACCTTCTGAGAGTTTCCGTTATAAGATCGCATGGCATTGCGATGGGAAAATATTTTTGTCTGCCAACTTATATTTTTTGTGATTTTTATCTTTGAAAATAATACGAAAAGAGGGTTACTTCTACCACAATACAGAATCAAGAAACTTAGACATAGGTACTCGTACGTGCTGAACTTCTTGCATTTAGATAATAATATAACGGACCCGAGTGCTCCCGAGAGTCGGTCAGGGTCCCCGCCTCCGGCGTGTCTTCGTCGGTCGGAGTGGAACCCCAAGGGGACCCGTAGGACTCTCAGCTCTGGCTTGCCTTAACTGGCCGTCCAGAGAGGAGTCGTGAGAGCTATATGCTCCAGGGGTGGAAGTGTAAATTTGCGTAAGTCGCGAGTTGGTGCAGCGGCTGTCAAGCCACTGCGCAGAAAGCGGTGTACACCTCTCTACACTCCTGAGCCGCCTACACCGGTGTTGCCCCTGGCTGTCTCTTGTGACGGCATTTACGGGGGCCCATCTAGTCGGCGGCGAGTCACCGCCTGCCTCGATAGCAAAGAGAAATCATTGTTATGGCAGGTGTCCGGACCTCTTTTCTATAGTTCCATTTCTGATCCATCCATCCTCCATCACCATACGGCTGTCCCAAATCAAAACCTAGCAAGGGACATTTTTTGTCAAAATACGTTTTTTTAATGTATCTGCCCCAAATGCTGAACTGCGTCTAATACAAAAACACCTGTATTTCTATCTCAATTAGAATCAAAGTTACGAGACCCACCAAACCTAGCAAGGGCATTTCTTACATGCCACCAACATATTCAAAATCCTAGTAAGTAACATTTTCAATCCAAAAACCTGGCAACTGCATGCTATACTAGGTTTTTGAGTTTGTAAATGGAACACACTAGGTTTTTGAATATGGAAATAGTCCCTTACTAGGTTTTTGATTTTAATAATTGCCGAAGGGTCGTACAAGGAATTCAAATATAACAATAAATAAAACCTATCAAGTCAGAAATGAGTGAAGTTTGCGTTCTAATGGCCGCCGCTCCCGCGCTCCCTGCCTGCTGTTTTTGTCACCGCCCCGCGGGTGTCGTAAGAGTCGACTGAGGAATTGAATTGATATTGACCATTTATTTATCGACGATCGATGAGGGGCAGCAGCGTCATCAAAGTGGCCAAAATATTAATGATTTTAACTAAAAGTGTATGTGAACTCAAGGCTTAAGGTTTTAAGTTGGTGACGAGACCAAGATTGTTTTCGAAAAGTGCGCGATTATGGAATTATGCAATTATTTAGGCTTTGTTTACAATTATTTTAGTTTCTACTGACGATTGGTATATATATATACTATATAGACGTTTTGGCTGTTAACCGACAAAGAACCGACCAAAAAATTGTACTATTTGATAATAAACAAAATTGGATCTACGATAATTCATAATGTCACTATCGTTACGGTCGTGCATTATTTGTCGGTATTGTCCGTTGTCTCTCTATGAAAGGACCCTGGACAAATTATCAGAAGCTTCAAATTACGACGAAGGTATTGATAAAACAAATCAAATAATGTCAATACTTGTTTTGTTGCTATTATATTGTGTTTGTCATTTCTTTCTATTTCTTTCTACAACTCGACATCAAACGTGCCTATTTTGCGTGGTCCCGACGCTGGTCCAGTACTTTTTGGGGACTTCACATACACACTGGAATTTCTTCGCAGGTGTCTGCAGGTTTCCTCACGATGTTTTCCTTCACCGTAAAGACTTATGAACATCAAATGATATTTCGTACAACAGTTTTTGAAAAACTTATTGCTGATTGATTGTTTATTGCCGTTTTTTTATTTTCGCTGGTAAGCCGATAGTCGCGTGTGTAGTATAGTTCGTGAAATATAAATTGGTAACTTTCTACCCATATTATAATAAAAGTAAACGTTCAATTTATATTTCTCGAACTTGTTTATACACGTGATATTCGAATGGTATGCACAATTATTGGACATGCATACACTCGTAGCAGAAGATAATACCAAAATTTTCTCCTATCTGGATCGAAAGAGCTCGCGATTCTGAGTGGAAATCATATTAAAAGTTACAAAAACAAAAAACAAGTGCGAGACAACTTTAAATATAATGACTCATTATGGAAATGACCCTAATGGGGGAGGCCTATGTCCAGCAGTGGACATTTATCGGCTTAGAATGATGTTTTTGGGAAGTTTCAATGTGTAGTAAATTGTTAGCAAGTACTTTGCAGTGAAGCTCTGCGGGAAAGGACTGGTAGTCAGTAATTTCACAATCATTGAAATCCCTTTGATTGCAATTAAATAGGGTGCTTTGCAGTTATTTCATAAGTCGTCTTATTTGAAATTACCATAAAACACACCGTTATTTTTATCATAATAAAGATTCATTCCGAAATTACCCGAGCAGAATTTCTGTAGTTTGAAATTACCCCAATGCACTATACCTTTACCCTATTAAAATGGTAATCCTAATCCGGATTTCAAAGTAAGCATTTGCTTGATTTTATATTTGACATTTTAAGAGTTTACTGCTTACAAGCAGGAAAATTTACCATTTTTGTACCACTTGCTAGGTTTCAGTTTTCTAATTGACATAACATTTCTATTATTTTTTTGTAATCAGTTGTTAGTAAGGCACATAAAAGTTCTAAAAAGATACATATATTAAGTTTCAATAGTTTGTCTTATAAAGCAAGTTATACTTCTTTATATAAGACAAAGTCTTGTGAGATAAAGGTCTCTGCTACTATTTTTTTTTCACAAAATGTTTATTTGCCTCTCCTGTAAAATTTCGCTAAATACACTTACTAGGCTTTGATCTGGGACAGCCGCATAGCCCATTAGTCTTTTCCATTACTTCTCAATAGTCTCTATACGCCTGCTGGGACCGGTTTACGGATATCTATTGATGTGCCCGTGAATGGGTTGCAGCAGGTGTACAACACAGCAAATTTCTCCAAAGGGCCTCTACGTGTTGGATCTGTATCCCCGCGCAAGCCTATCAAAAAACCGGGATTTGTAAGCCCGTGATTCCCAAGGAAATAATAATAAATAAATAAATATCTTAGGACATCTTACACAAATCAACCTAGTCCCACGGTAAGCTTAATTAATACATATAATAGATAGATACGTATAGATACTTAGATACATACACAGCCACGACCAAGGAATAAACTTTTGGGATAAATAAATACACAAAGAAAGCCCTCGCCGGGATTCGAACCCGGAACCTCCAGCTTCGTAGGCAGGGTCACTACCAACTAGGCTACAGAGGCTGACTGAAATATTGGAAATGAGCCTCAAAAAGCTGTGACCTGCCGCTAACTAGCAGTGTTTGCAGTGCTGTGTTTCGGGAGTAAGATAGCCGGTGTAATTACTGGCATAGATAGAGGCAATCCATCTAAGTCTTCAGGGTAGGCAGCGCATAGGCGATGGGCTATGTCCATGGGCCTCAGTTCCTGATTTCCATCAGGTGGACTGAGAGCTCCGTTGTCTACCTTCGTCATATAAAAAAAAGCTGTAGGTACGCATAGTTAATAGGAGAGGCCTACGTCCTTCAGTGGACTATCATAGACTGATGATGATGATGATGACAATGAATTTAATACCGAAAAAAAGTCCCTACGTCCACCGCAACTTCTGCCTGGTAATAACGAATATATTCTTACTGCCGATTACCATGCCTTGACAATGCCTGTTGAATTAAGCAAGGAATCACATTTGAAAAGCGCAATCGATTCCCCACAAATTGGAACTGTTCCGGGAACTACGGAAATTAGTAGATTGTCCGCGTTTCAATCAGGCTGTTTATCCGGCGGGATTCCCCGGGATTTCCCCCGGGATGTCTCGGATGCAAATGCCTTTCGAACCTGGAACGATACGTCGATGAAAGCGGCTCGCGAATGATTAGGTACTTTTGTGTTTCAACGAGAATTAAAAAGTTTATTTTTGTCATTCTCCGTAGCCTAGTTGGTAGTGACCCTGCCTACGATATTATTATTTCTTGTTTATTATTATTTCTTGTATATTATTATTCTGTATATTTATTATTTCTTGTAATTCAGGCAGACAGTTGAGACAACTGATGATGCCTGTATCCAATGCCTCTTGGTCAAATTTTCAAGATATACGTTTGGACATGTGCTTATTCAATCTGTTTTTGTAATTTGTGTAATTATTTATCACAAATATTTGTTCCTTGGTCATGGCAGTTTATGTATATGTTATATATTTAAGTATCTATATGTATCTATCTATTATATACATACATATATCGTCGATTGTAATATGAATTAATGTAACCACCAAAATGACGAAATTGAGTTAAGTATACCATTCGACTGCAAATTTCCTGCTCTATCGAACGGTGTATATAAAATATTGATATCTAGAAAAAAATGTCGAATACGTTAATAAAAACTTTGCCATTTCATTAGGTTTCTACGTTTTTTATTAACGTATGTAAAGGTTTCCAAAAATCATAGACAATATTTTAACGTACTTACGTACTTACGAATTTGTAAGTACAAAACATGTCTTTCCTAATGTACTCACCATATTTTTATAAACGTCACTGCTGTAAGCACCGTCTGCATTGTATGGCTCATAAGCAATTCGGTTTCAATTTGTGAGTTACACTAAATTTCGAAATCCACTTTTGATGATATTCATTGATTTGTTAACGTATCTACAATTTTTTTTGAAAACATTTAACGTAAGCACCAGCCATTTTCTGAACTATAAGTGTGGTCGCAGTTAGTAACTGTCTATCAAATAGACGTCTCAAAAATAAAACAAACAAGATAAACATCATTTCAATAGGATAATTAACTAAAAAGATACAACATACTTTATAAATGTCCATTTCGTTTTTTGGCCCTCCTGAAAAGTCGTCATTTGGTGGTTACATTAATTCATATTACAACTGACGATATCGTCACCTGGTACCTATATTTATCACAAGCCTTAATTAAGCTTACCGTGGGACTAGGTCGATTTGTGTAAGATCATCAATCATCATCATCAGCCTATAATAGTCCACTACTGGACGTAGGCCTCTCCTGTTAACTATGCTAGACGCATTAGGAGGTAAATGCCCATAATCGCCACGCTGGACAAGCGGATTGGCGATCGCAGTAATGTGTCCACTATGATGACGCTGCTGCCCATCATCAATCTTTTATGAAATCACTAATGGTCAGTGACACTTCAATCCCTTAGTCGGCTTTTACGACACCCGCAGGAGGAGTTGGGGTGGTGACAAATGTATTCTTACTGCCGTCACCACACGGCTTGTGTAAGATATCCCATGATATTTATTTATTTATTTGCTGGAAAGTCAACACGTAAAATTTTGTCAAGTTCAAGCTATCCAGACTTGGCGCTTTAAGTCTATCTATTACTAGTCCACTGCTGTTCAACGTAGGCCACACTATTTACGAGTATTTACTGTGTTTCAAAATAATGGTTTGCCCATCTTTGTGATATTGGAGTAACTAAAAAGAATCCTTCTAGCATTTTAGTATGTATGTATGTAAATTCTTTATTGTACACAAAACACTGACAAAAATACACATATTAACTGTAAATTTGACAGGTACAAAGGCGAACTTATCCCTGTAAGGGATCTCTTCCAGTTAACCTTTGAGCAAAGGAGGTGCGTATAGGAAGCAAAAGATAGACAAACATACACGTGTACTGTGGTGAATGTATTAGAGTACCAAATAACTATTGTTATTATTAACTTAGTACATAAAATACATATATAGTTAAAATATACAATAAATATACGTAATATACTACACATCTATAAAAAATAAAAATTCCCAACGAATTAACAAAATATCGGAGAGCCACAACTTTTTCAGATTGTTCTTGAATGACGCAACAGACTGGGATTGTCTGAAGAACAATGGAAGCCCATTCCACAATTTCACAGCATGCACCAAAAAAGATCTGGAGTAAGTACACGACCTATTACACGGTAAAGCAAGAGTAAGGTTAGCACTCGAACGCAATTATACAACGAAAGCTAATTTTAATTGTAACTGAATAAGTCAAGCTAGGAGCTGCAGCTGTTAAGCGACTCTTTTTTTGTAACACGAATATTTATTTTATATTATCTTACAATTTGCAATTTATATTCGTTAATTCATTATTAACGATTTTCACTTTCAAATGTATACCGGACTCTTAAGTAGGTAGCAACGTTGGGGAACAATTTACACTTCTTAGTAAAATGAAAACAATATAACCATTTAAGAAATTTCGTATAACAAAGTACCTACCTAAATACAAATTATGATATTGAAGTGAAACAATACAAAAGACTCATTGTTCTGAAATTTTAAGTATTTCCTCCTTCGCAACTGAAAATGAATAATTCCATTCGATTCTTCGAACATGAATGAGAACGAAATAAATAAAATCTTTTCTTATTTTTCTTACGTTTCGCACGGCACATGAAACTCATATTTAATGCGATCAGTCTTACATAGGCATGGTTCTTACGAAAACACATCACTCATCACATCATCAACCTATATCAGTCCACCACAGAATTAGATTTGGATAGAAGAAACAAGTTCATTCATTTGTATGGCGGCCGAGCCTTAGATTAGTGAGCCTAGATTTTGTGTTGAAGTTGTTACTTGCCTATGATTTTAAATATATCATTATCCATTTTAAATAATTTAAATTAAATATGTCTCAGGCCCTTGAGTATTCATATTTTTTGTGTTTTTGCAATTAATATTACTTAAGGAGGCATTATTAATGTTTTTGTTCACTTCAGCTTACAAAATTTGACGCCCGAAAGCTGCAAGCTGCGATTAAAGACGGACAACTTAGTGGATTTCACTGAGTTTATTTGACACGCTAAGTAGATACGTTTGCTTGATCTATGGTATATATGACATCTGTGCAGTCCACTGCTGGACAATGGTCTCTCTTTAGCCTATGCGTATGGACGCATTAGGAGGTAAATGCCCAGAATCCCCGCCGCGATTTGGGCTCTACTTTTCACTTACGATCAGGTGGAGTGGAGCCACTTTGTTGTGCCAACATAAAAAAATATATAAAAAATAATTGCCACTCTGGGCAAGCGGTTTGGCGATCGTAGTAGTGTGTCCACTATGATTCATGATGCTGCTGCCCATCATCAATCTTTAGTAAATAAATGCTCAGTGCCACTTCAATCCCTTAGCCGACTCTTACGCCACACACGGGGAGAGTTGGGGTGGTGACAAATGTATTCTTACTGCCGTCACCACGTTTGGTGTCGTTAATAAACCTACAGCTTTTAATGTAGGTATCTATTAGGTATAATCATTATGGTGTATCTGATGATATTTTTTAATTTTAATACGATTTTCATATAACTTTTAATTTTGTTGTATTTTATTTTAATTCGTTAGCTTGTAAATTCGAACAGTCAGAGTTACTTTTGCATTTATAATATTGGTATGAATAGTGGAATAAAATTATGGGTCCGCTCTATCTCCAGAAACATGAAACAAAATGAATATTCCTAAAAAGTGGCCTATCTCAAAAATTACTTTCTCAGAAAATTACGTACCTCGCCTAAAGGTGGGTGAATATACATATTATCAAACCGGAATCAGAAAGGGATTCGAGAGTACTGTTGGCACAAAAAATGACACAAGATTTACCAAGAAAAGAGTTGTTTATAGATTTGTAGTTAGTGATTAATTAATCTATTGTCTGTAAGTTTTTGCACTTAAACTATAAATATATAAATATAACTATGAACATAACCTAGATTGACTTATACACTGTTGAGTCAACAGTACTTTCGAATCCCATTCTAATCGCGGTTTGATAATACCTAAAATCATTTTGGTGAATGGTAAATGTGCTTGCATAATAATTGTGTTGTTTTGATGAATACATACAGATCATTACAAGACGATGTTTATTATACTATTAATAACAAGATATACCTACATGGGTAACCTATTGAACTTTCGAAAATCCTTTGTCCGATTTTCACTTGTCCGAAAACGGTTCCTCGAATTTTTATAATCCATGTACATTGTTTACCATATTTTTTGAAAAGGTCCTCGTTTTCTATCCCACATCAACATTTTCCCGAATTTCGATAACCAGAAGAACGGTTGCCAAATTTATTATTTTACAACCGATTTGTTAACCATATTTTCATAAATCCGATGCTAAGCGAAATCGAAATGTCATTTTACCTTATATCAATAACCAGAAGAACGATTGTCCGACAAGTGAAAATCATTTGTAAAAAAAAGTATGGGGTTCTTCAAAAGAGGAGTGTACAAGTTCTTACTGGGTCGGCAACGCGCATGTGACACCCCTGGGGTTGCAAGCGCCCATGGGCTACGGTGACTGCTTTCCATCAGGCGGGCCGTATGCTTGTTTGCCACCGACGTGGTATAAAAAAAAAAAAAAATCGGATAAGGGATTTTCGAAACTTCAATAGGTTACCATCGATGCTATGTCGATGCTATGTGTAATTGAAATATCATTTTTAACCCGGGGAGCAAGACCCAGGGTATCTCATACCCACCCCTGTCACTTATGTCAATAATGACAAAGTCTATTTTCCAATGAAATTTTTTCACCTCATGCTCGCCAGGTTAATCCTAATGTTCATTGTAATAAATATTGTTTTCCCTACTACTCGAACTGTCAATTTTCACTGCGCCTACTTTTATCATGTCTGAAACATTCAAAAAGGCATTTTAATAACAACATGCAAAACATTTGAACAACAGGGTGATTGGTTAAAAAAAATGTTCAAGTAAACCAGGGTAAAACCGACGTGGATTGGTTAGGTTTCAAAGCTAGGGCGGAGTGAATGGCATAGTCTTTAAATACTTAAGTATTTTTAATCAATTGTTTACACATCCTCATACTTACAAAACCAAAAAAAGGGGGGACGGGGGGGCGAAGCCCCCCACCAGGGGGGCTCGGGGGGCGAAGCCCCCGCTTTAAAAAAGAAATAATCTGAACCTCCCCTACCTTAACCTGGATAGGTTCGTTAGGTACCTTTTATCCCTTAGAGCGGAAATAGAAGCCCCGCGCGGGGCTTCGTCGACCGGTTCCCAGGTCAAAATTGCTCACTTAAATTCTTTGGACAACAGGGCGAATTACTTAGTAATAGTTAAGTATAAGGAATAAAAAAATATTTTTAAAGTTAGTTAAAGGTAGGTAATCACTTTTAGTACATTAAATAGTAGGAACATCACCATTATGCACAATAATTTTTCGATACATATACATAAGACACGAAAATCATTAGGACAAACAATATTTAGGAACAACCAAGTTAGGATTAACAATTTCGGCATAACAAAAATATGCGCAACAATGTTTATGCCATTCATTTTTCGGCGTAAAGTTATTATGCGACAAATTTTTCGGAATAAAAACATTATGCCACCCGATATAGACCCCCTCCCGGGGCAGATCCGAGTCGGATAGGTTAGGTTAGAAGACTAAGGCGGGAGCTTTGCTTTGCTCTTGGGAGTGTTTATTCGAAATAATGAATTCGATTGTTTGATAGGGGGGGAAATAATACTTCGGTCAAAATACTTTATGCCAAAAAAAGTAGTTGGCAAATGATACTTCGGAATTTTTACAAGTGTTGATTCGAATCATAAGCGAAATAAAATTGCTGCTAACTGAGAAAGGGGGTAAATAATAAACAGGGAAACGTACTTTCGGGGTAATAAAATTTGGGTCAATTAATAAAATGGGAAACGTTTTCGGGATACTAATATTCGACATTACAATTTTCGACTTTATGATAGGTAACCCCTACATGCTCACGCGTGCTCGGATTTACCTATTGTATACAGTAGCCGTACCATGACTTTGCAAGTATCAGTAACGTTAGGTTTTAGTCAATATGTAAAGCAGGCTAACGCGTCCGCTCCAACTAAGCTATAAAAAAACCTAATCAATCAATCGGATCAATCAAATTTTTATTGATTATATACAATAATTTTTCATCACACTTGCTGTCTAAGCGCGCCATTGCTTGCGCGCGTAGCGGGAGTAGGTAATAGAAAAGTGAAATTCCCTAGGGAGTAATAGAAATGTCAGTACGTCATTTAATAATATTATGTCTTAAAACTTATGTTTTGGTTGGCAAATGTGATGAAAAACATTGTATGCATCACGATCGGTAAGCGGAATACTAACTCAAGTCATAAAAACTTTTCTATTACTCCTGCTACGCACGCAAGCAATGGCGCGCGTAGACAGCAAGTGTGATGAAAATAATATTATGTCTTAAAACTTATTTTTTTGTCGGCTAAGTGTGATGAAAAACATTTTATACATCACGGTCTATATACTAACTCGGGTCATAAAAGCCTTCTAACACTCTCGTTAGTAATTCCGTACTTAACTCCCTTGATGCACAATGTACTATTACGTGTCACATTGTTTACAACATTATTATTACATACCTAAACAGAAAATAATATCATTAGCCATACTAATATTTCAGAAAAATTAATTACATTTTGGTACATTATTAATATTATTATTTATGAGAAACTGATATGAAATACTAATTATATTTCGATAACATTTTACATATCTTTTTTAGTGTTACTTATAATTTACATACTTATAATTAATACCTAACGTATCCTTTACTTTCCAAATCATGGTGCGGCTACATGCCGGTACATTATTTATTGGTACAGATACATTAAATATAGCTAAAACGTCTACCATCTCGAATACGTGTGAGGAAATAATCCCAAGCGTCAGACGCAGGGCAGTAGCCGTTCTAGCCGTATCATGAGTTGGCAAGTAAAGTTTATGTTAGCGTTTACTCGATACCTACGAAAGAAAGTCTATCACGCTCACACAATCTCTTCAAGCGAGCATCGTCAAAAACTGCCAGACCATAGAAAACCATTACAGCTGCATAGTGTCACTGTCAGTTTCATTTTAAAGTGCGCCAAATTCAAAATAACCCGCATGTGTCGTTTTGTACGTATGTGTCATTTTGGACGTATTTCCCCTACCTACTTCACGTATGGAGTAAAAGCTACTCCAATTCAAAGTCAAAATATTCTTTATTCAATTAGGCCCAGCAACGAGCGCTTTTGAATAAACTAAATAGCGAATGAGAGAGAAAAAAAAAACTACGTCCGGTTCTAACCCCAACACCACTGTACCTGAGAGGAATCCGGCAAGAAACTCAGCGGGACTTGTTTTTTCAAATAATAGTTTAGTAACATCTTACAGCTAACATGCCTTAATTAAAAACGAAACATAAATTTTATCTAATATAAATACAGATATAGTACCTACATTAACTAGAGATGAAGTCCTTAATAGTCAGAATAATTATATAAAAGTTTATCTCAGTGCGCTGCTAGACGTAGACTTCTCCTATTAACTACATGTGTGGACGCATTAGGAAGAAAATATCCACAACCACGCTGGGCAATCCGCGATCGTAGTTTGTCCACTATGATGACGCTGCTGCCCACCATCAATTTTCTATCAAAGAATGGTCAGTGACACTTCAATCCTTTAGTCGACTTTTACTGCGATCCGCTTGCCCAGCGATTATGGGCATTTACCTCTTAATGCGTCTATACGCATAGTTAATAGGAGAGGCCTACGTCCAGCAGTGGACCATCATAGGCTGATGAAGAAGAAGAAGACAGATCGTAAACTGAATCGCATTAGTAGTAGATCGTGGGAGCCCCCCTGGCCTACTACCGCGAAAATTCAAATTCGTAAATTTCGAGGATTTTTCTCTGTCACTCAAACGAAGGCATCATTCGATTGAGCTAGCAGCGAACGCTGACGCTTAGTAGCGTATCGTAGTTTTCCCTCCTTATCACTCTTTCTTATCAGTGCGACAAAGACAGTTAGCTGCCTTTCGTTTACGATTGACCATTAAGCGTTAGCGATTGGCAACTTGTCTAAGCACCCAGGATGCCAATCGCTAACGCATAGTAGCGTATCGTAGTTTTCAGTCACTCTTTCTTATTAGAACGACTAAGACAGTTAGCTGCCTTTCGTTTACAATTGACGATTAAGCGTTAGCGATTGGCAACTTGTCTAAGCACCCTGAGAGAAGTGGCGAGTGAAATGGCGTGCTCTTCTGTCAGAGGCCAAGATTTATTTTGGGTCTCTGAGCTCGTGCTATAATTAATAACGTAAATGTTATTTGCCAACTCTTGGTACGCACAGTTCCGGACATGGGCGTTGCAGGCTTGTCTGTTGCAATACCTTTGGGTCAGCCTACGATATATTCCTGACAGCGATTTGACTTTAGTCATGTAACGCTCGAGGACGTTGAATAACAATTCCGATTTCATATGTGATGGATTTATGAAGCCTACAAAGCTGCTGCATTAAAATTCGAATGAAAAGTCACGTGACCATTTCTATAAAATATGGTCAATTGGTCACGTGATTTTTTTAGGGTTCTGTAGCCAAAATGGCAAAAATGGAACCCTTATTAGATTCGTTATGTCCGTCTGTCCGCCTGTCACAGCGGAAACTATAAATATGCTACAGTAATGAAATTTGGTAAAAATATGTGTTGTATGAACCGCTACAGAATTATGATACTAAATTGAAAAAAAAAAACATTGGGGTTGGGACCCTCCATGCATGTAACTGAGGGATAGATATTTTTTTATAAGCGTGTGGGGTATCAATAGAAAGGTCTTTGAAAATGATATAAGGTTTATATCGCATCTTTAAAATGTGTCCCCTCTCTATTTATAAAACTACGTGGTATAAGATTCTAAAAAAAAAAATATTTTGTGTAGGTAAATTAATAAACTCTATCAACGATTTTTGGTTTGATTAAATTATCTATTTTTTAATGATAAGTCGGACTCGCACTTGGCCGGTTTTTCTTTTTTTTGTCATTGATAGTGTTTAAAAAAGCGTTCATAAATAAGTTGCTAGTTGAAATAAGGTTGTACTATACACATTTTCGGAAAAATGGTGCGCTATTAAACCCTAGCATCCTTCGTAAACCTTCTATCCATATTGTATGAACACCAATTGAATTGCCACTCACTTTAAACGCGTTTATTTATTATTAAGCTCGTGGTAAAATTCCCTGAAGGTTTGTGATCTATTATGACATGTACAGTCGTTATCAGATATATCTGAGTGGCCAGGTTACTCAGAAATATCTGAACAAGATGCTTAAGCCAAGTTGCCAATCGCTAACGCTTAGTAGCGTATCGTAGTTTTCCCTCCCTGTCACTATTTCTTATTAGTGCGACAAAGACAGTTAGCTGCCTTTCGTTTACGATGGACGATTAAGCGTTATCGATTGGCAACTTGGCTTCTATTTTGTTTTATCTACTTCCATATCATAATTATCCTATTATGTATTCAGAAGCGGTAATGTAATGACCTATATTAAGAAACCTGTGTGTCTGTGGCTGTATCATAATGTTAACATTAAAGTATCGGTGTTAGTACATTAATGTTAACATTAAAAAGTAAACTTCTTTTTTTTTCAATACATTTTTATTGTAGGATATTCTTACACAAATTGATTATTTTACTTAGTGGATATCAATGTAAATAAAGGTAAATTATCATTCTAAACTTATGATAGGGATGTAGATAAAGAAAAATATGTGACTGTACATTATTAGGCATTAAAAACTCGTGTGTATTGCCTCTTATTATGCGCCAGCGACTGTGTTGTCTTATAGGTGAAAAACTTAAGAAAGTCAGGTGACTTTCAACAGGTGTTGTACGTGTGAGTGACGTATTCGAATAGAGAACACATATTTGAAATTAGTAACACAAACAAAACAAATGCCTATTCGAACACGTCACTCACACATACAACAGGTGACTTTATTAAGTTTTTCACCTATAGCGTTGTTTACAAATTACACTTAACTGACAAATATCAATTGGACAAAAAATCTTTAATTACACTACTTTTTTAAAGTAGTAAGGCACTTGAAATACCAAAAAGTACAACAAAATCATTTTTTTGCATATTTGACCAATACTCATTATAACAGTTCTTGCTTCTTTTAGCCTTAGTGATATGCTGTTTAATTTTTCCCTTTCGTCATTAGCACCTTATACGTATTTGCGTACACTTACTTACTCAATGCTTGGTAGATATTCCATTTGTTCGTACGAAGCGCTTTGCGTCTTCGTTCCTTATGCGTGCTGCCAAGGAGTGGAATTCCCTGCCGGCATCTATATTTCCGAGATCATATAACCCGCCAACCTTCAAGTCAAGGGTGAATAGGCACCTTCTGGGCAAACTCACTCCATCGTAGGCCACGTCTCTGCCCTTGGCTAGTCTGTGGCCATGAGTAGGGTAGAGAGGGGCTAGTTGAGCACATTTGAGTTTATCGCGGTGTAATTCCTAAGCAATAGGTTTTAAAATTATAAAATCTACTGCAGTTGGTAGGAAATTTAATAGAGCAAAAACGTCTCCAGACACTTTTTCTTTTTTGTTTAAGATTTCACAAAAAAATATCTTAAAGTAATAAAAGTCAGATATGCTCATCATGCCCCGATACCGAGGTAAATTGAGCAGGCCCAAAATTACAAGGAAAAATAGCCTTTTTAACACGATCAGGCATTTTTTTATACAACGTTTTTTACAGAATAATTAGAATATTGAAAACACCCTAAAAAGCCATTTTATGAAAAAAATACCAATAATAGCCAGTTATTTAAAAAATCCATACTAAATTCCATTGATCAATTTGCCCCATTGCAAATTGCTCAACTAGCCCCTGGACTTTGGTTTATCACAAAAAAATATTAAAATTAAATACGTAAGAGATGTGCTAAAATTATAGTTACAATTCGATAAACACATAAACGGACTATGTATTCATATTAACAAATATTACTGGTAGCACTTCTTATCGCAGATCTAGGCGATAAATCCAAACATTAATTTTTAACTTTTAAGATCAAAAAAATATAGATGACTTTTGCCACCATGTCGTGCTCCACATAGGAACTTGTTATAGGTTCTTGTATTTATTTTCACTAGACCTCTCTTTTTGCAATTTAATGTCCTAGCCTAACGAGTGTAGTTTCCAAGATATTTAAGTTGCTCAACTTACCCGACTGCTCAACCTGCCCCTCTTTACCCTAAGCCTATTTCAGATAAAAAAAAAACTTACTTTCCCAATGCGAGCGTTTACCCCATATGACTACATAATTATTATCAAGTTAATTTTCATTAATAATTAATGACACACGATAATAATGTCGCACATTATTACGAAGCTATGATATTTATGAACATGACGTAGATACGAATATTTTAAAAATAAAACCGATAATTATTGGTTTTCACTTATAGAATATAATTAATTATACAGTAATTATTGAATGGATACTAGTACATAATTATGTCTCGTTATACCGCTGTTGGCTTTCCGTGTTTGTACTCGTAATTACAATAGTGAAAATAATAAAAATACCTAAATTATAAATATGTATATCATATCATCATCATGTCAGCCGAAAGAAATCCACTGCTGAACATACGCTTCCCCCAAAGATTGCCACAATGACCGGTCCTGCGCCACCCGCATCCAGCGGACTCCTGCGACCTTCACCAAATCCACCTTGGGGGGGGTTTACCCACGCTGTGCGTTCCGGTATATGGCTGCCACTCGAGAACCTTTCCACCCCAACGGCCATCGTTTCTACACCGTGTATTATATCATAGTAAAAAGACCAAGATCACCAACGCCCGAGGTAGGTATCGAACCCAAGTATTCAGCTTTCGCGGCTGTCTGTACCGCTCGGTCTTAGCAACCACCGGTCAAATTTCTCAGGTATATGCAATCTACTACAAGGCTAGGCGTTTTTGACCACACTCTAAAGGCAAGCAATACGTAGGTACGTGCATGCACCTTCTATTCAAAAACGAATCCTTTTTTAAATAGGTACCTACCTAAAGTTTCTAAAAATGCAAAAAAAATATAATATTAATTATTACAATTAATAAATAATTATGATTTTAGTAAGGATAGGTACATTTAACTTTTCTACACATTTTTGCTCTGCATTTTTGTTTTGGATGGTATGATTATCTGGAACGTTACTTAGGTATGCGTTATCGCAATAAATGAATGAAACTAAAAAAAAATATGAAGTAAACTGTTTGAGCCCATGCCTATATCATATCATATTTAATAGTCCTGAATGAGCACTATATTAAACTACTATATTAATTATATTAGTCTTCAAACAAAATCCCCCATTAACATAACTTAAAACCGGATAAACACAAGCAACGAAACTCTGGCCTTAATTCCTCAATTTACTACCAACAAAGTATCCCGAAGACATCGCTGTCCACATTTATGCCCCAAATTCACTTACCCCCCACTTCACCCCACTTCTCCCCCTCCCCCCCCACTGGACTAAGCCGTTCACAAATTGGCTGCAGTCCAGAGTCCTTGTTTCGACGAATAACAATTTTTATATAACATCTTGGAGTTAGTGAAAACATGTTTACGATACGGACTGTTTTTGTCTTTGTTACTGATAGAGACAGGTACAGGGTGTCCGACGTCCGATTTCTAATT
Source organism: Thaumatotibia leucotreta (assembly GCA_025490895.1). Taxonomy (NCBI): domain Eukaryota; kingdom Metazoa; phylum Arthropoda; class Insecta; order Lepidoptera; family Tortricidae; genus Thaumatotibia; species Thaumatotibia leucotreta. Next base: position 49,109 of record JALPQI010000755.1, read on the forward strand.
TTAACTTAAAATAAAAAAATAACGGCTGAAGCTACAAACTTTATTAATATCTCAAACTATAGATAATAAATGCGGATTTAGTTATTTAAAAATAATATCGTCTAAATGTCGCCCTTCTACACGTGCACACTCTTCGAAACGGAGCCTCGTGTTTTGTACCACTCGCCCGCAGCATATCCTGCGAAATGTTGCTGATTTCACAAATGATATATTTTTTTAAATCACCTATAAACCGTGGGTTATTATTATAAACTCTGCTTTTTCAAAACTTTTGCACCCATGATCGAATCAAATTTACACTCGGCCCGTTACATACACGACGAATATTGAAATGTAAATGTAAACAAAATTGTCGGAGTGCAATAACTAACGAATCATTAGCTTTAAAAAACGCTTCAATTGCATAAGAACGGTGGTGTTCTGACCATTGAGACATGTTGAAAACAAAATCCGCAATATTCAGTAATGTATTCCCGCCAAATGTCAAAACCAAAGTTTTTTTATTTATTTTATAATTGACTTTGAAAACAGAAATCTGCCACCGGACACCCTGTATATCTACAAGTAGCACGTTCTATGTCCAGCTGAAATCAGAAATTCACGTCTCACGTGCAAATTCTCGCCAAAAATCGCTACGCTACTATCGGACGGTCCATGTGCTGATTTGCTACCAACATAAAATTATTAGGTATATCGATAATAATAATCGATAAAAATGAAGTTTTTCTTTAAATCGACACGAGTTATGAATTTCTTTTTCGCACCAGTATCGTACAACGTTTTTCAGTACATTATGGCCCTACGAAGATTTCGACCCGGCGTAAAATGAACCACTTCTCGCACTAGCGCGTAAAAAAAGCGCCATGACTGAAAACTTCTTTTTACTTTTAGCAAGTCGTGATAATTGTCACAAGGGTTAATCCCGGCGAGGGCATTATTTGTGTATTTATTTATCACAAGTCTTGGTCTTGGTCACGGCACTCATGGCTGTCTATGTTTTTAAGTATCTATTTATTATATAAATAACTCCTGGCCCCTATACCACAAAACTTTACAAGCGTACAATTCTACAAAATTGTCAATTTTTTGTATGGGAATTTACATAATTTTGTAAAATTGTACGCTTGTAAAGTTTTGTGGTATAGGCCACTGGTATCCACATCACAAGCCTTAATTGAGCTTACCGTGGGACTAGGTCGATTCGTGTTAGACGTCCGCAGATATTGATTTATTTATAAATACTTAGGTAAAACAAAAATGTTCTAGAAAAATATTTCAAAGAGAAGGTTTCAGTCAAGGAAGCCTAATCTTCAGCACATAATCTCTGCAATGTCAAGATTTCAACGACCTTCACTGCCATTATTTAGTCAACAAAAGCTGCGTCCCAACAGGGACGAAAGTTGGTAAAAACCTCTTCTTCATTCCATTAAAAAGTTAAAAAGGCGAATCGACCTCTGGGGTGCCGTAGCGTGAAAAATTAAAACTCCTCAAAAATATGGCACTGTTCTTTGTTAAGATTCGGTTGACAGTGGATTTAAGTGAGTATACAGGGCTACGAACAAATAATATATGGAAGCCGCACGCCATGCTAAATTGACTTTCAAAAACGGTCCTTAATTTTAGTTTACAAGTATCATCCCCCGTTCAATGTATCACGGCAATGAATTTGAATGTCAACCTATAAAAACTTAAACCGCCATTTAAAAATAGTTGTCATTGGTCCATCAAAGTTTTTATGTTCTATGAACATTTGTCAAAGATGTTGCGCCACAAATATGCGTCACGCAATGTATGGTGTCACGAAAAGCGCTAAGTCCTGCCCATCTTGGAACAATTGAACAATTGGTTTTGGGGGCATTTTTGAGCTGGCGTTAGACGTCCATGTTATATATGGTCGCAGATACAGCAATGTTATTCACTAAGGAAACCGCCTTGCTATCAGCGCTGTGTCAGCGCTGCGGCAGCGTCGAGCCTAAAAATTGTATTCACTAATGCACTTTAAACGACACTGGCGCTCGGCGACGAATGCGGCGTGAGCTGGAACTACACTGAGTCGAGAGTTACCGCCTACAGTTCGACGACGAGCTATTTACGTTAGTGAATACCGTTTTTCGCAGCGCTGCGCTTGACGTCCAAGTGAAGGCTGTCTCGTCGTCGAGCTCGTTGATGAACGCAGCGTCGAATGTGTGAATAAGAGAATAGCATAGCTGGGCGAAGCATAAGTCATGAACGAATACTGTAGTAGTATTAGTGGTAACTAATAGCCACGCACACGTCGTATATAGAAGTCATACTATAACTTTTCGTTGGGACCAATGCCAAATGCGCGAAAAAAAACACTTTCAAGACCACGTAACCAATACGTATTAAAAGGTTTCAATATTAGATCTCATATACCAAAGCCATATATGACATATAATATTTAAATACATAAATAATTATAGTTAGTGAATAAGTAAGCTGAATATTACTAATATTTTCTTCGGTTACCGCGAGGATTACTCATGAAATAAAACTATGAAAACGGATAAACTCGCGTATATTAACTAATTTTAACTTCATTCCGACGTTTCGAACACTTTACATTGTTCGTGGTCTGCGGATGACTGACAATGGAGGAAATTTGATAGATCTACCTCCATCAAAACAAGAAAGATAAGTACAAAACTACCCACCAAAGAAAAATTACTAAACCACAGACAATAAATTTTAAGGGTGGATGTACATACAAAATTTGCAAATTAAGCTAGTTATTCATTACAAATATTTTCAGAATGAAGACAAGAGACAAAATAAGTAATCTACGCCGGTTCTATCCCAACGCACTGCCTGAGAAGTATTTCCTTCCTTTGTATGATTGTATTGTTAGGAAGGTATCCCAAAATTGGGACATTGGTAATGAACAAAAAAATCGCATAGACACACCGTGAATACATTTGTGTATTAAGGGCGGAATGTATTCTTACTGCCATCACCACACGGTCAATACCATAACTAGTTGTTTCATTATAATTACAAGTCCTTAGTAGGTACTTTAATGTGAAATGTAAATGTTACCTGAACAAAGTAGTTGCTAAGCTGACGAACAAACACGAACTAGCTCGCAAATGAACTTGCAAACGGGAGATAATAAACACATCGCAATTAATATTACATCCGTAATGCCACGTGCGACAACCGCTAGGGATGTGACATTAAATATATAAAAATAAATTAATATCTTGAGACATCTTAACCCTTTAATAGGCAAGACTCAAAAAAATCGCGGGTTCAAGGCTCAACGCCATTATATAGTAGGAAAAATTCTGTACAAGAAAAAAATACAAAAAGACAGTGCTATAGGGTGGCCGTTTTTAAGACCGGTGCCCTATAAAAGGTAAGGTGCATTAAGACCAAACGAGCTTTCATAGACTGAGCGAATGCTCGTTTCGTCTAAATGCCCCTTTACACAAATCGACGTAGTCCCAAGGTAAGCTCAACCCTTAAATTGGCAATGTACCTCACAGTGTACATAGTCATTGACCCACTTTTTGTATTTTTTTAAGACATAATTTTGTGCTCTACACAATGGCAAGGAGGCTGGAACGCACGATTTTTTTTTATTTGCCAATTTTAGGGTTAAGGTTATGTGGGTAACAGGCGACAATATACTTGTATACATATAATAAATCTTTATCATATGATTTATATGAATGATATAAGCAACGAAATAAAACTTAATTGTGTTGCTCTGGAAAAGAATATTTAATTTAGAATAACGTTACGTATTATGTACACGGGGTATAAAATACATAGTTTATAAAATAAAAACCTCACCTGGAAAAGAAACAACAATTTAAGCTATTATTCCGAAACACATAATTAACTGTAAATAATATTTTATGACATTATGTCAACAAGATATTTAAAACAAGACGTCATGTTAATGCACATAGACAATCGAATGAAGTCTAACAGACTTCATTTACATCTCCCCCCCCCAAAGAAAATAACATACAATACAACTTCTAACACTAAAGTATTACAACAATACAAATTAAAACATAAGTAGGTATAAATTACCTTAAATACTTTCATACAGTATCGGGACAAGCTTCGTTATGTGGAAAAGATTAGATTCTTTTTTTTTATGCCCAGTATCTATTTTATAAATTGAATTTGATATTTTTTCTATGATTTTATAAGGACCGATTTTTAACTCGTCAAGTTGTTTTCTATTTAATCTATTCCCATTCTCGATATACACTGAGTCTCCAACTTTTAAGTCACACGTATTTCTGTTTTTATCAAATAGTTTTTTGTTATAGCTATGTGATTTTATAGAGTTTTCAAGCGCCATTTTCCTGTCTCTTAGTAAGCCTTCATATGAACTATTTTGTCTTAATTCTTTTGGTAGTATATCAACTTTTTGTCCTGCTAGCAAGTATTTTGGAGCATATCCTGTCACAGTATGTTCTGTTTCATTATATTTCTGAACACACTCATGTGCTATATTTGTCCAAGCTTTAGATTTATCCTTCTTCTCATTTATTTTACATCTGATTTTATTCACTAATGTTTGGTTTAATCTCTCATTTAAACCATTAGAAAATGGAGCATTTACTGCAGTGAATATTATGGGTATATTTTCTTTTTCTAAAAATAATTTAAACTCTTTTGAATTTATACCTGGGTACTGGTCAGATAATATCATTCCAATTTTATTTTCCAGGCCCACTTTCTGTATGAGCTTTATAAAATCATTAGCATTTTGACTTTTCGACGTCAGAATAAAAGCATATCTGGTAAAATGGTCTACAAGTAAGTGCAAATATGTTTTCGTTGAGCGTGAACCACCAAAGCCACCAACTGTATCAATAGATACTATTTCAAATGGGTATGACGCTGGCCCTAGATGGGACATTAATCCAAACTTAAATTTAGCCCTTGACTTATTTTTAATACACACTTCACAGTTGTTGCAGAGATTTTTTATATTTTTTGATAGGTTGTTGGCTATATAAAAAGGTTTAATTTTCATTTCCATCTGTTGTATGCCTATATGACAAAAACTATAGTGTATGTCTTTTATAAACTTTTTAGAAAATTCCTCAGTTAAAACAATTTTATCTTTTTTCCCTTTTTTTTTTTGTAGTAAATTTCATCTTTTAAAGTAAATTTCAATGTATTTTGTTTAATATCTTCATTCTTTTTCTGGTCATTTTTAATGTCTTCTAAATTTATATGGTTAACAACTCTTATTATGTCATCTTGATTTTCGCATTCTTCTGGTTCCAGTACAGGGTTTCTACTCAAACAATCTGCTTCCAAGTTGTATTTACCAGGAGAGTAAACAACTTCAAAATCAAATTGCGATAGGAAGTACGTAAGGTCTCCCAATTCTTCATCCGTTCTAGCCTTGATATTCATTTTTTCAAGGGGTTTGTGATCTGAGAAAACAGTAAACTTTTTCCCTAAGAGCCAGTACTGCCAGTATTTTACCGCTTCTTTTATTGCTATACATTCTAGATATATCGCTTTTTTCTTCTTTTGGGAATCATTCAGTTTCCTGGAAAAATACGCACAAGGCTTCTCTTCTCCGTCGTCTTGTGGCTGCTTTAAAATAGCGCCTATACCTTGTATTGATGCATCGGTATAAATATTTATCGGAAGGTCTGGGTCAAATATTGCTAAAATGGGCTTTTTGCACAGAAGTTTCTTTATTGTTTCAAATGATTCTTGACATTTCTCTGACCAAATGAATGGTTGTCCTTTTCTTAGTAAATTATGCAAAGGGTCCAATATTATTGACATATTTGGTACGTATTTACCATAAAAATTTATTTTACCCAAAAACTGTCTGACATTCTTTGGCGTTTTTGGTACAGGAAAATCTTTTATAGCAATTATATTATCATTGAGCGGAGAAATAGTATTATTTTGTATTATGTGTCCTAAGTATTTTACTGAATCTTGTGTGAAATTACATTTTGAAAATTTTAATCTGAAGCCTTCCTTAGATATTGCTTCTAGTAACAGAGACAGGTGTTTTATATGGTCAGTGAAATTTTCAGAAAATATTAAAATATCGTCTATATAATTTACAGTAAAATTTGACAAGCCATGTTTCCGTATAATGCTGCTGAGTATTCTTTGAAAAATAGCAGGAGATGTCTTCAAACCAAAAGGGAGGCACGTCCATTGATAGTGCCCTTCTTGAGTTACAAATGCTGTGATCTTTCTATCTTCGACTTTCATGGGAATTGACCAGAATGCTGAATTAATATCTAGTGTTGAAAAGAACTTACATTTCCTTGTTTTTATCATTAAATCTTCAATTAAAGGGAAAGGTTGCGATTGCGGAACAACTATTTTATTCAAGTCACGAAAATCTATACACAGTCTCGATTTTCTTCCGTCTTCTTTTTTGTAGGCTAAGGTAACTGGGGCGGCGAAAGGGCTGTAGGATTCCTCTATTAATTTTTTTTCTAGTAACTGTGACACTTGTTGTTCAATTTCTTTTTTATCTTCAATAGTGCACCTATATGGCCTTTTACTACAATATTTATCTACCTGTAAATCAATATGAGCTTCGTAGTCTTTTACGGTGCCAATATCAAATTTATCTTTAGCAAACAGTGACTTATGTTTACTTATTAGTTTATTTATTTCAGATTCTTGCTGTGAAGTCAGGTGATTTACCGTTGCGTCAAAGTTTGTTACATCTATATGCTCATTAAAGTTTATAGCATAGCCTGCTTCAGTTTTTTTTACATTATTTATATCCTTATTTTTAGAGTACATATTTTCTTTTTGTTCTATATCACTACCTGGAAAACAAGCAGGTGTTTTCGTATTATCAATATCAATTACATTATCGCAAAGCTGTTTCTTTATTATTTTGACATTTTGTGTAATTTCTAAATTGTCATCTTGAACAAGATGAAATTTTTTTATACAGTCTAATCCAATCAAAAAGTCATAGTCGAAATCCTTTCCGTCTATTACAAAAACATCAACGTCATATTCCAAGTCCATAATCTTTAACTTTATAGTTATTAATCCTATAGGTGTTTTAACGCCACCAATCGTTTTAAAGTTTGCATTTTTAATATTGTCATTAACAATGGGCTTATTTCTGAAAGATAATAATTTCGAATTTATTAAGGACACATTCGATCCCGAATCGTAGATACCAAATATTTCAAAATTATTATTGATCAATAATTTAGTTTTGATTAATGGCGTGATTATTAGTTTTTTGGATCTATTTCGTTTAATTCTGTCTCTAGCACCGAATTATTAACATGCCTTATCAGATCGCGTGTTTGTCCGTCACTAATTTTATTTTTAAACCAACACAGGGATTCAGGGTGATATCGATTTAGTTTATTGTTTTTTTCACAAATTCTACACGGGCGATAATCTTTACTTGGTTTTTCTTTTATTTTATTTTCAACATTCACAATTTTTTTTTCCAAATTATTTCTCCCTACCAAATGTTCTAAACCTCTTATTTTATTAAATAAATCTTCAGTTTCTTTTAAATCCTCTCGGTCTATTCTATCGGCTACGAAATTCGGCAACCCCATAGCGATGAGATCTATAAGTGTAGGTTTATCCATTTTCCTATTTATCTCCAACAAGAGTTTTTCTTTTTTTAAAGCGTATTCAAGTAACGATCCCTGTTTATATCTGAAAAATATTGCATACCTTACTGGAGACCAGCCTTTGTCTGCAAAAGTTTCACAAAACTTACCCTTCCATGTACTCCAATCCGAATCTACGGTGTATTTTAAGAGCATTGAACTATACCAGTCGATGCAAGAATCTTCCAAAAATAACCTGAGTGCTTCAATTTTCTGTGTGTCTTCATCTATACCTATACGACAACATTCAGATTCAAAGGTAGTGAGCCATTGACATGCATTAGTCGTTTTTTTCGTAAATTTTTGTAATACAAAATTTTCGGTTAATTTCTTTATATTTTGGTGTCTTGAAGTACCCTTCTTTTTTTCGGTAAAGTTTTCCAGAATTCTTGTCAGAGCTTCTTCTGAAATTCCTGCAGTCGATGCATGCGGCCCTGTTTCCGGTGTTTTTTCTTCCAATAAATATCCTTTAAATTGCATGTTCCCGTTTTCGTCCATATAAACATTACTTATATCTGGCGTCATCGTGATCCAGACCTGTCTCTTATCATGTCTTTTCTGAAGTGTGTTTTTCACTTTTTCATATACGGCTGTTTTCAAAATCACTTCGTGTAATCGCACAGGTTGTAGCTTTTCAGGTATAAGAAAATTTTGGTTGTCGGTATTCATAATTGACGTTATACAACAAACGTTTGTTTTGGGGTCGTCGCCCGCTTTAACAACAAATTCGTATCTAAGTTTCTCCATAGCTGTTAAATATAGCTATTTAAATTGTTGTTTTATAATAAATCTTTATCATATGATTTATATGAATGATATAAGCAACGAAATAAAACTTAATTGTGTTGCTCTGGAAAAGAATATTTAATTTAGAATAACGTTACGTATTATGTACACGGGGTATAAAATACATAGTTTATAAAATAAAAACCTCACCTGGAAAAGAAACAACAATTTAAGCTATTATTCCGAAACACATAATTAACTGTAAATAATATTTTATGACATTATGTCAACAAGATATTTAAAACAAGACGTCATGTTAATGCGCATAGACAATCGAATGAAGTCTAACAGACTTCATTTACATACATATAATAGATAGATACATATAGATACTTAAATACATAGACAGCCACGACCAAGGAACACATATTTGTGATAAATAAATACACAAATAATGCCCTCGCAGAGATTAGAACCTGGAACCTCCAGCTTCGTGGGAAGGGTCACTACCAATTAGGCTACAGAGTATCACTCATATTTTAAAGACAAACGGGTCTTAATCGCGTAAACTTACGTCACCACCACCACGGGTGTAACGTCATGCCCGAAACGTCAGGATATAATTATACGTAACTTTACGCGATTAAGACCCGTTTGTCTTTAAAATATAAGCTACAGAGGCTGACATTTTGATAAACTATCGGAATAATGTATACCAATTGTCAGTAGAATCCAAAAAAATAAGCTCAGTTTCACTTTTTTGAACTTGAAAGAGTAGGTCATTCGGCAGTATACAAACGTGATGTCACTCAAGAGTACCTATGTCATTAAAAATTTCACGGTGGCGATCGTTTTGACAGTTCGAAAAAAGACATTGATTTAACTTGCCATTCATTATGTCTATTCTGTCAAAATATTGTTCACCTCGACAGGAATTAGACTTTTTTTTATTTGAAATGTGCTTACTCATGGCCACAGACTAGCCGAGCGCAGAGACGCGGGCTACGATGTAGCGAGTTTGCCCAGAAGGTGCCTATTCACCCTTGACTAGGCTGACAGGTTATATGAACTTAGAAATATAGACGCCGGCAGAGAATTCCACTCCTTGGCGGTACGCATAAGAAAAGAAGCCAATTCCGATGGATAAGCCCCAAATTGCTGCGTGGTGACGGCAGTAAGAATACATTTGTCACCACCCCAATTCTTCCCGCGGGTGTTGTAAGAGTCGACTATGGGATTGAAGTGTCACTGACTATTCCTTGATTTGAGTGATGACGCTGCTGCCCGTCATAAATCAAATCAAAAAGAAGAGAGAGAAAAGATAGTGGACACATTACTGCGATCGCCAATCCCCTTGGCGATCGCAGTGACTATGGGCATTTACCTCCTATAGTTAATACGAGAGGCCTACGTCCAGCAGTCATAAATGCTGATGATGTAAGTCCCAAATTCCGTACAAATAATAGGAAGTTAAGATAAACAGGCACATCACTACAAAACCTCAGAGTTATGCACAGTTTCAGCATACAAGCACATATATGTGTAATATGTGTGTGTTATGTGTATGTTGCACACCGCACGCCACTTCAAAGGCGGAATGCTAGTGCGGTTTTTATTAATATGAGGATTATGTTTTTGGACGCTGCTTTGGAGTTAGATTTTACATGAATTTGGGTCATGGAAGGTATCTAGTAAAATTTAATTTATATAGTTACCCCCTTATTCAAAAACGTATGCTAACCTAACAAGCCGCTAATAATTGTTTGTCCCTTTCGGGCTTAACAATGTTTCCATAAGAGCAAAAGGGACAAATAATTATTAGCGGGTTGTTAAGTTAGATTACAATTTAGTAAAACATAAAAAGAGACAGTTGTCATTGACATATTCCTCTGTTTACTCCTATATTGACTTTTCAGCATTTATTTCCAATAAAATATCGTCGGTTGACAATCAACACTCACTAAGTAATACATACCTACTTCAAATAAAGCTTGTATCTCAGTTCCGATTCAGTACAGACATCCGACGTTGCTAAGAGTAGTGACAGTTTTTAAAATGACTTTTGCTTGTCAGCCGACGATATATTTTTCTCCGCCTAAAACTAGAAGCCTTCGTAAGCTACAAAAATGGCCAGAATGCATTTTTATTTCTAATTTCATTTGATTGATATCAAAGCTACTATCACCAAATCATTAGAGATCTTAAAATTTAAATAAAATAATAATAATTTAATATTACATGTCACCAGCATTTGAGAGACGATATTTGAAAAGCAATGGAGACTCATACCTAAAACAAGAAAACACAAGTGAATTATTTATTGCTCAAATTCTCACTGATCGATTTTTAGTCTAAATCTTTAAAAGTCAAAATATATACTCGTAAATCCAAAATAAACGTCAGCAATGATACTATGGCTTGAGAAAAACTTTCAATAAATAGGTACCTATTTTCAATATCAGGTTCATGTATTGCAAAAAATTTCATTCCTATTTAAATACACACACCGGCAATGAAAACGGGTCAGGTGTTTTTTTCCATAGAAAATAATGCAAACATGGAGATTTCAAATATTTAAAAAAAATATTTATAGTGTAGGTAAAATCTATTTTTAAATCAGGTTGTGTTGGAATTCCCCAAAATTTTTAAATAAACCCAAAAAATTAAATTTGACCCCCTGTGGATTAAAAACACTCCTTCCAGACGTAATTTAATACTATAGTCACTCGTTTCAAAGTTTTTTAAGGCATCAATTGAAGCTAAAACGGGTGTGGGAGTTATTAAGACTTAAGCTAAATTTATTAACAATAATGCTTTATTTTGTACCTTTTCAACACGAAACCCTATAAATCGGATAAAGGCTTAGTTCTGGATTAGTTTTGCTAATTTGGAATCTGTATCGATGAAAAAACAACACGGAGAATAGCCTGAGACGCTATTAAGGTGCATGCAGACCAAAAGAGCATTCGCTGTTCTATCCCTCTACTCTACGAAATTCGATCGTTACACGAAACGTGATTCGTTGATTTTGTAGAGCGGGGGATAGAACAGCGAATGCTCTTTTGGCCTGCATGCACCTTTAGACGGTTTTTAAACCTTAACTTGACTTCGAAGTTATTGTCACAATGTCTTCAAGCCCGCTGCCAGATGGCTTGGCTTCGACGATGGTGCCGCCCTTCCCCACCTTGATTAACACTTTTTCTAGAACTTGATTTTTTTTATTTTCACTAATTTCTTACTACTCTGCCGTGCAATTCCTAAACCACAGTAACTGCCAATTTTCCGATTTTTGGTTTATTGGTGATCTGTAATCAGCAAATCAAAACGCATAATCCCAATCGATCAGTTTTTAATTTGGAAAACTGGAACATGGAAACTCGAAACCCCAAAAGCAGTAAGTGAGTAGTTTTTCCTGCACAATGCAATATAAAACGCAGTAAAATGGTCTACGGCTACGGTTTTTGGGCTGATACTGACTAAAACGCAGTACATTAGTAGATTTTCATGATTTTTAGGATGTAAACTCATAGTATCTCGTTTATAAAGAAACTAATTAAAACACAGTGTACAATTTTTTGCTAAAAGTGTTGTACTGCGTTTCCAGTTTCATAGATTAATAAGCATAATTACTAGTTAACACGCAGTAGGAATAAAATAACGATATTTAAAGTGGTACACTACTGTTCAAATAAGTATCGTATTGCCATCTAAACTGCAGTAACAAGTTCATTCATGTACAGATTATGCTGTATGTTGTATTACTTTCAATAGCAATAATACTAGCTAAAGGACAGTAGCACCCCAAGGGGCTGCAGTTGAGGCAGTATTTTTATGTTATGATTTGAATATTTTAACTGCATTTAGACGTTTATTTTAAGTAGCAAATTCGAGTTACGAGTAGTTCCATCTCGGCGTCCCTTGAAGAGGGCTTATAGTGATATCCTTAGAATATCCTTTTTAAGGTAGTAAAATAATTCTTGACCTGTTTACAATTTAAAACAACCAAGGTGTCGTCTGTTGATAACCGAATAAAAACTTATATAGTTAAACACAAAGGTATTATTACCTAATTATTAGGTTCTTAAAAGACAATTATACGAATACCGCCAATACGGGTCAATAATCGAGTATTTAGAAATTTACCTGTTTTGGGATTCGATACGATTGCTACATACTTTTTGGTTTAAGTTTCTTATACGGTAATTTCAGATGCATTTAAAAAATTACTTTATGATAGTTTAAATTCAAAGCTAAACATAAAATATAAATATATACTATAACATAAAATGTAAATTCTTAATAATTTCTTTAATGAATTGCTACATAAAATATATACGGTACTTATTATTAAATTAGTCATGGATATTTAAGGGACGTTAATTAACATCAAAACAATTAACTTTCACTAAAAATTAAAAGAAAACATTTACCGAACAAAAAAGAACATTATAATTTATTTTCTAAATAATCATCCCCTATGAAATATCCTGTAAAGATGTTTGTTTAACACTGTCTGTTATGGCCTTATTAAAGGCCTCCACAAACCGGCCGGCGGTTCTAGAATTATGACTAAAGAGGTTTCATTTCTTTATCTTATTAACAGGGTGCTTTAACGAAGCAAATTTGTTTCCTAGTTTTCTCCAAAAAACATAACAAAACCTATAACGTGTCATACATAAATATATTGCAGGTGGAGCGGAGTACTATTGTAGTAATAGATCATAATTAATGACAATTTATTCTTTACTAGGGTTTTGCATTATAATATACAGTATTCTAAAGTTCTTTTTGATTTATAACTGACACGAATACGTAAGAAATTATATTTATTAAAATTAATCGTAGAAGTGCTACGCCAAAATCAGTCGTGACCTTACTCATTGAAATCAATGTAAGGCTAAATATAATGTGCCATTTGCTATGACTACAACCGATAATGGTACCTAAAGTTGATTGTTATTTCATTACTTAAGAAAATGTGGTAATAAACCTTAATTTTTGTCTAATTTTTGTATTATTGACGACAAATCCCTAAATAAACTGCGTTTTCCAAGTAACTTTTAAATCGTTTTTTACTTCCTTCTGTGTGTCACATTGGCATGAAACTTGGTAAGCGTGTTTGAATATATTAATAATAAAATGATGTAATGCTGTTACAAAGTTTTGATGTATTTTAATTACTTTATTTAAAAAAAACTATATTTTACTGCTGTGAATGAAGTTCGTAGCACGAAAATTCAATCAAAATACTAGTTAAATTACAGTACACTAGTCCCTTTTACTGCAGTTTAACCTGTAAAATGCTGCCTATCTCTATAAAGCACGCAAAATTTGTGCAGTAAGTGGTCATTTTACTGTGTCTTAATTAGTAATTGTTATATTTTTCCATGTTTTTAAAAGCGCAGTACAAACACAGAATTTCGAAAAAACCACATATTTAATTTTAGAAAATGCACAAGCACGTATTTTTTAATTTATCATGTTGTATGATTTTAATACTTCATTTTGGACAAAATAAAATCTCAATAACTATCAAATCTTGGAAAATATATAACTTTAAAACTGTTTTTTGCTATTATCTCAAAATCGACTTTTGTCAGTTACTGTGGTTTAGGAATTGCACGGCAGTACTCATTTTAAATTATTGCATGTTAGTTGAATAAAAGATTGGTTGTTTTTCTATTATAAAAAAAATGTCTTCTGTTGTAACTTGAAATCCAATTAAATAACCAAATCTAATCTCTGGGTTAACATTTTAACCCTCCGCATATAAAATAAATAAAAAATAAAAAAGCCGTTTATTTCTTAACATCATTGAGACACTTAATGCATGCATATTATTTGAATTCTTTAAACATATATAATTTAATTTAATTCACTACGATATAATAAAATAAGAATAATAATAAAAATGTTTAAATGTCATAATGTTCGCCAAAAATTTAATTATCATTAATTATTTGAAATAATGAATTTTAAATTAATTGTCATGTATTAATAATACATTTTGAGAAATATGTCGTCGATCGACGTCAAATATATCATTACGGTTTAAGTGCCAAAATATATTTACACGACCTTAATGTCAAGGCAATAAAGTCGTGCAAATATACGTAGATACGTATAAGTACACCCACCTCGTATGCCAATGGAGGTGACGAAAAACCTTATAAAATATTACTAACCCATAAACAATTGCGTCTCATTCAAAAAGTTGATAAAATCACCATCTATTCTCATAACAAATGATGCAAATAATTCCTCTTGGGTCTGCGAGTGACATCCATTGTTTACCCAATAGGCCCTTTTGTGCTTTAACGAGTTTTATAAGCCAGCGCGTAAAGGAAGAATACTTTTGGAATGATCGGATCATTTAGATGGAGCAGTTAATAATGAAGGTAATGAGTCAGACTAGATTCCGTTCGAAAACAAGATGTTTAAGAAAAAAAAACACAAGTTTGACTTGATACACGCACGATAGGATTATCTGTTAGATATATATAGAGCATAAAACATCAAAATAAGTTCATGGTATGGGAGAGCTCTTTAAATATTTACTTTGTTCTAGTAAGTAAGTAGTTTAAGTACTTAAATTAACAATCATTGAACAATGTTACACTAATGATCTAGTATCACGATAAGCTTAATTAAGGCCTGTGATGTTGACCTCCAAAAATATGTAAACACGTCACATACATGCATACTTAAATACATAGACAGCCGTGACCAAGGAAGAAATATTTGTGATAAATAAATAAACAAATAATGCCGTCGCCGTAATTCGAACCCTGAACCTCCAGCTTCGTAGGCAAGGTATACTAACAACTAACAATTTTTTTAACAATTTCTTTCTTCTTCTTCTTTATAATTTAACTGTTCAGATATATTGAAAGCCAGTACAAACTCCGGATCACACCCGGTTAACCGGATTCTCTAACTTGATCGGCCGTGACGTAATTTATAGCCCAGTTCTACCCCACGCTTTCTAAGCACGATGTGTAGCCATAGTGTCAGATGGTAGATGGAAATTATTCTTTAACGAAACAGAAAAAAAATAAACATAAACCTGTAAATATTAGAAAGCATTGTTTACCGGATTATCCGGGTCAGTGGCACAATAAAACAGCCATAAAAATACTGAAAAGTGGACCCGGGTACCCGGCGGGTAATTTATAACCGGGCCGGTTTAATAAAAACCGTCAGCTGGTCGCTAATCGATATTTACCTCTTGTACTCATATTTTTTGCTGACGTTGGCAGTTCTATTCAACCGGGAGAGTTTTGTTATTGTGTACATCATCATCATAGCAACTGAAACAATGTTTTGCAGGACGATCTTGAAGTGCAATGTTATCGATAAATCAATTTAAAAACTATTTGAAGGAATGGTTTGAACGGCCATTGGTTCTACGTGCAATGTGCGCCGCCCACTGCCACCCATTGCAAAACTGAGCAATTCGAAAAGCTATATCGGTTACTTTGGCTCTCCTACAGATGGACTCATTTCTAATACGATCTCGCAGAGTGACCCCCAGCATAGCCCTCTCCATTGTTGGGTGACTTCCATTGAGCCTTCTTCATCATCATATCAGCCGAAAGACGTCCACTGCTGAACATAGGCCTCCCCCAAAGATTGCCACAATGACCGGTCCTGTGCCACCCGCATCTAGCGGACTCCTACGACCTTTACCAGGTCATCAGTCCACCTTGTGGGGGGCCTACCCACGCTGCGCCTTCCAGTACGTGAACGCCACTCGAGAACCTTCCCGCCCCAACGGCCATCGGTTCTACGCGCAATGTGTCCCGCCCACTGCCACTTCAATTTAGCGATTCAGAGAGCTATTTCGGCTACTTTGGTTCTGCTGGGTTTGGTTCTTCTTATGAGAGATCAAAAGTATGAAGAAATCGAATGGCCTGAAAATCTGCCATCCAAAATAATGTGTTTCAAATAGGTCACGACACTCAGACTGTACGACAAAATAAAATATCAAGGAACATTCGACACAGATTTAGTCTCACGGTAAGCTCAATTATGGCTTGTATTGTATGTACTACTAAAAAAGGTACTTTGGGAGGTTTGAGGCCAGAGAAATTTAGTTCTCTGCCACCAAAGGCTTCATACTATATGGCTGAAATTCAAGGTGGCCTGTGATCCAGCTAAACCCAACAGAAACAGTTTAATAGTATACCCACAACGGGATGCGAATCCGGTATCTCTAGCTTCGCAGGTACAGACTGACTGCTCTACAGGACCCGTCAGAATATTACCTATGCCTGAAGCCACAATTAATTACGACTCACGTATTATCAAAGCCGCATCGGGTCAATGACCTGAACAGCTGTAATGAACACCCCTTTGTGGACTGCAAACAGTTTGGACACTGTTAATTTCCTAACAGAATCCGTGAAATTGCTGTATAGTGCATACTAGTGGAATTATTAGAGAGGAAAATGAGACCATACTTCATTTTCCTGAAAGTCCTGGGTTCTTAAACTGAAGGTCCTGGGTTCGAATCCCGGCATGAATGATGAATATGTAGGTAAGCAAAGTCAACAAAAAATGTGGTCTACCACTTTTTTGCTTTTTTTTTAGTTTACTTTTCTGTTGACTTTGCTTACATATTCATACCAAGTTATCTTATATAGTAAAACGCTATCTAACCTAAAAGTGCACGTTTTACTGACATACAACACACAAATAGGATGCCCTGAAAATTTCGGGAATTTAATACTTAGGAACGTATATTTGACATGTGTTATACCTCTTTCTTACAAGCATAGTCTCATTATTCGAAAACACTGACCACTTAGAAAAAAAAAACAATGTCCGATTTTCAATTGTTTTTTAAAGTCGTTGAGTCGCTGGTGAAAATGGAGCTGTCCCGCGAAAGTTTTAGAGCAATGATTTATTATGACTTTAAAAGTGGATTAACACAACAACAATGTGGAGACCGATTAACTATTGCTTTTAGTAGTGAAGCACCTTCAAAGACGACCATATACAGGTGGTATTCGGAATTCCAACGTGGCCGTGTGTCTCTTGCGGATGACGTACGTGAGGGTCGACCGAAAACGGCCGTTACCGATCAAAACATCGATGTTGTTCGCCAACTGATAAAGGAAGATAGGCATGTTACATATCGGGAGATTCAGGAGACTTTAGGCATTGGAATGAGTCAGGTACAAGTTATTTTACAACAAGAGTTGGGCGTGCGGAAGTTATTTTCCCGGTGGATTCCTCACTTGTTATCTGACGACCAGAAAACGGTACGTGTCAATTGGTGCCGCAAAACTTTAAAAAGATTTAATGGAGGAAGCTCAAATGCCGTTTTTAGTATTGTGTCAGGTGACGAATCATGGATTTATGCATATGAGCCTGAATCGAAAAACCAATCTCGAGTTTGGGTTTACGAAGACGAACCGAAGCCGACAAAAGTTGTTCGTTCTCGCAGCACGATCAAAAAAATGGTAGCCACGTTTGTCTCCAAATCGGGTCACGTGGCGACTATCGCTCTTGAAGATCGAAGAACTGTCAATGCCGATTGGTATATAGGCGTTTGTTTACCGATTGTTTTTGCTGAACTGCGAAAAACTAACCCTAACCGCCGTATTATACTACACCATGATAATGCCAGCCCTCACACCGCTCAGAAAACAGACGACTATCTGAAGGGCGAAAACGTCGAATTACTGGACCATCCTCCGTACAGCCCCGACCTAAGTCCCAACGATTTTTTTACTTTCCCGAAAATAAAGAATCGGTTGCGTGGTCAGCGTTTTCAGACCGCGGAAGAAGCAGTCGACGCTTATAAAATGGCCATTTTGTCAACCCCCACTTCAGACTTCAATAACTGTTTTAAAAACTGGTTTCAGAGAATGAAAAAGTGTATTAAACACAAAGGAGAATACTTTGAAAAACAATAAAAGTACTTTTATTTCATTAAAATGCGTATTTTTTCCGATTCCCGAAACTTTCAGGGCAACCTACGTAACCCAGGATCTTCAGTTTCGTAGGCAGGATCACTACCGGCTGAGCTACGGAGGCCGCCAAACGAAAGTCCTTTTAGCGTTGAAAATTACATGTTAAATACGGGTATTCTTGTAAATAGTATACGCGTCGGCTATACAAGTGACATAAAATACATGTGTAATTTTCAATGCTAGTACTTATCTAGTTAATCATGTTAAAAAGATACTCCCACTTGTATAGTCCATTTTCAAATACGAAGGCCCGATGCCACTCGAAACTTTTGTCATTTACTTAATTGGTCCACTACAAATTGACACGTGTCGTACTCCGACGTATGCAAAATATCACGCCTCAAAAGGGTCTGGCCAGGTATCCTATGCTATCACTGATCCTATTATTGACGCCTAATGACTTTGTCAATTGGAATCGGGCCTTCGTATTGGAAATGGACTTTACCTATTACAAGTTTTTGAAAAACGGACCTGAAATCTTTGTGCAACTGATGCATTCCACGAAAAAGTCTACTTTGTCGTAAACATGATGGCTATGACAGCTATTTATTTATTTATTTTATTTTAATTACATTTGTAACTTACAGCTATAACCATAACATTACAAACTTAGTATTATAAATATAATTGTCACATACATTCATTCACAAAACTATAAATATATAGGTATGATAAGTGCGAAAATTCTCTATAAATACAAACACCCAGTTATAAAATTAAGAAACACCAAAAATTGTATTCGTAACTTTCTTATATGTACGCAAAGAACTGCGTCGCATACCCGACATTCTCGTGGAATGCACCAACTGCAGACGGGTACCCGTTACCCGGCTCACCGGACACCCGGTTCACCGGGTATCCGAGAGCCCGGATAATTACCTATTAGCTGTCGGTCACGTGTCTCATCAAGCGAAAATGGAGTGATCACGGAAAAGGTTAATAAAACATGTTTTACTCGTTTGCTATTACTGTAACAAAACTTTTAGTATCCAACTTTTTGTATATAATCGTACCTATATTATATGTACGAGTATGTCACATATTAATCTTATGTCTGCTATGCTTATGTTACTTTTATCACACAATTCTATTTTGAGATACGGCCGTATAGTAGACACGAATTATGACATAAGGGTTAGTATTCCTTCTGGCATTAAGATTTCTCTTCTTGACTTGCGAGGAAGTCTCGCATATATCAAGATATAGATCCAACACATACATAGGCCCGTCTCTCACGAGGCGACTCTCAAGCGATTTGCGTTTCATACCCGTATCTTATGCGTCACTTGTGAGATCTAAATACCCAGCAAGCCTAATTTAGATAGATACATTGATCTAAAAATTATAACATCACTTGTGTCGGCTTTTTTTATGTAATGAAGGCAGACAACTGAGCTCTCAGCCCATCTGATGGAAAGCGAGAACTGAGCCCCATGGACATAGTGACCAAAAAATCGCCTATGTGCTGCCTACCCTGAGGACTTATATGGATTACCTCTATGCCTATAATTACACCGGCTATCTTACCCCCAAACTGGAACACAGTACTAACTATTTAGCGGCAGGTTAACGGCTGTCATAAGAAATAATAACATATCGATAAAATAATATCGATAGGAAGTCTTTAACAAAATGTTGTTCGCGCCACCGCGACTTCTGTCTAATTATTAAATAAATAATAGTATTTTCATCACAATTGCTGTCTTAGCGCGCCTAGGGAGTAATAGAAATGTGAGTACGTCATTTAATAATATTATGTCTTAAAACTTATTTTTTTGTCGGCAAGTGTGATGAAAAACATAGTATGCATCACGGTAGGTAAGCGGAATACTAACTCGATACATAAAAGCCCTCCGCCTAACGGACGTGTCGGGCTTCTAACACTCTCGTTAGTAATTCCGTACTTACCACCCTTGATGCACAATGTACTATTAGGCACTGGTCTCACCGCGAGCTACTAGACTATGGCAACACGAATGAAAGATACGCACTCCCGTGTAAAAAATGAGACACTGCGATACTCGCCCGGCGGTGATAGCTGATAGCTACGAACAAATAAAACATGGAAGCCGCACGCCATATTAAATTGCCTTTCAAAAACGGTCCTGAATTTTAGTTGACAAGTGTCACCCCCTCTTTAATGCATCACGGTAATTAATGTCAATATCAACCTATAAAAACTTAAACCGCCATTTAAAAATAGTTGTGATTGGTCCATTAAAATTTTGATTGGCTATATTCTATAAACATTTGTCAACGATGTTGCGCCGAAATATGTGCGGTATTAAGAAAAGCACTATGTCCTGCCCATCTTGGCACAATTGAACAATTGCTTTTGGGGGCATTTTTGAGCTGGCGTTAGACGTCCATGTTATATTATGTATATGGTCGCAGGCTGATAGCTATCACCGCCGGGCATCTTTTGTTCGTGTTTATAGCCGATAGTTCATAGCTTCGTATCTCGCTGTGAGACAAGTGCCTTGTACTCTAAAGAATCGCGAACATAGCCTGGCATAGTTATGACTTACAGCTGTCTTGTTTTGTACAAAACGTAGTTATAATTAAATGCAGTACCGTCCTTTGTAACTGTACATATTAACACTAAAATTCCCGGAACTGTCTGTTACGCGAATAATTCCGGGAACTATGCCCCCGTACATTTGCGGAGGGGGGAATTGAGACGGGGGTTCGTTGTTACGTTTGCGAATTGTTTAAGAAAGCTGAGAACTGCTCAAAATAAGGATGCGGTTTTTAAATGGTAGGGGAGGGCTATAAAGGTGTAAACTTTTAGCAATAATACTTAAGGTAAAAGTAGAAGATGACCAGGATGCTCAGCCAAGTTGCCAATCGCTAGCGCATAGTAGCGTATCATAGTTTTCTCTTGTCACTCTTGCATATTAGTGCGACAAAGGCAGATAGCTGCCTTTCGTTTACGATTGACGATTAAGCGTTAGCGATTGGCAACTTGTCTAAGCACCCAGGCTTAGCCTGATAAGTCACGTGATCATAATAATGTATGGAAAATGTCACGTGACTTTTCGTACGTATCTGTCATTCTCATACGTTGATTACTTATCGCTTATCGTATGCGATTGCAAAATGGCTAGACCGACTGGACGCTATGCCTTGGTATTCAATACACACACACACACACACGCACACACATAATCAGCGTATTTCAATCCACTGCTGGACTTAGGCGTGGCGATTATGGGCATTTACCTCCTAATTAAATGCGCCCATAGGTAAATGAGCCACCTATGGACGCATTACTAGGTAAATGCTGATAATCGCCACGCCGGGCATGGCGATCACAGTATGGCGATGGGTTGGCGATCACAGTAGTATGTTTACGACGGATGCCGCTGTACATTATCAATTTCTAAATTGAGTAATCAGTGACACCTCAATCCCTTAGTTGACTCTTACGAAACCTACGGGAAGCTTTGAGGTGGTGACAAATGTATTACTGCCATCAACACACAGCATACAAATGTATGTAAATACCTTACAGGACGAGCACCAACCGTATTTGCAATCAACATTACCCAGTAGATTACTATACTCGTAAAACTACTCATATGGTTACACTGGTCTCGTGTTCGTTGCCGCCGCGATTTGGGCTCTACTTTTAGGTACTAGGCGACGATATATATAATAGATAGATATATATAGACAATTAAATATATAGCCATGATTAAGGAACAAATATTTCCGATAAATAAATGCCCTCGCCGGGATTCGAACCCGGAAGCTCCAGCTTCGTAGGCAGGGTCACTACCAACTAGGCTACGGAGGCTGACTAAAAATATTAGCGAACGATTGGACGCTGACAGACAGTTTGAACGGGCCCACCTGAAAGGAGGTTTATGGCGTCAGAGAAGGGTACTTTGTCATAATTATCGCTGAATAACAGGTAGAGTCGGAAAATAAACGCGTCTGGTAGCAATGGCGTGTATTGTCATTCCATGTGCCTTCAAATTCGAAAGGCAAGGTTTTGAGTATCGCACATATTTGGAGGCAGCGTCATCATAGTGGACACATAACTGCGATCGCTAGTCCGCTTGCCCAGCGTGGCAATTATGGGCATTTGACCTACTAATGCGTCTATACGCATAGTTAATAAGAGAGGCCTACGTCGCACGGTCGTCACTACAAGATATATATGTACAATTACGTTAAATTGAAATTTAAAGCTAGAGTTCTTAAAGTAATCCACGGCTTTCCCGGTCAGGGTCTTAAGCTCTTCTGTCATGATTATTTAGAATTAAAGTTGAAATCAAGCACGCGTTTTTGTATGTAGTTAAAGTAGATCGGATAAAAATGGATACTCACTAAGTAATCGTACTTGGTCAATAGATACAACAATGTTTCAGCTAAAAGCTTGCATTTTGCTGAAAAACGCTAAAACTAAGGCGTGGCTTGAAGCACGTTTTGCGATAATTGCTGGCGTCTGTCCCAACGTCGCCAGTACTTTATCAACACTGGCAATGCACTCCACTTATCCTTATTCATCCACAATAAGGTTCATTTTATTATTTAACAACTGTACCAAGCTGCAGACAGAAAAACCACAAGTAATGCAGCGCACGCAGTCTTTACCGCCTTCAGGATAAGTCTTTAAATTGAATAAACCGCAAGCAAGCGTGTCTGGTTACAACAAAGTAAGGATATGACTGAATCGTATTCTCTTTGTAGTAAGGTCCGATTTGAAAAAAAAATTGGTTTGTTACTCAATGTATTAGCTGGCGTTAGTGCCTACGTAATAAGGTTGATAATCGAGAAATAATCGTGGAAAAGCAAAGTTACTAGTGCTTTTATTACCCTAGTGTTAGAGATGACATTCAGTGGTACACTTGGGTTAAAAAACTGTGGTTCTCGCTTAGTGTGGTCTATTATCTTTCATGTGTGTTTGTAAATCAACTTAGAAAAGTAAAAATAAGAAGCGAGGTGAGTTTAAACAGAGGGAAGTTGAAACATTATTTCAATCATGTTTTGTGAACAAATCAAATTGTTTTATTATTTTTTTGTTGTGTTTTAAAAGCTGTAACATTACTATGTTTACATAATTATATACCTATTCAAAGAAAAATACCGAGTTTACCAACGCCAGAGGTGGGAATTGTAACGTAACTAGCAAGCTGATAAGTAGCGTTTGTCCTTTTCCTTCTTATCCATTAGTTTATTTGACTGAAACGGGACAAACAATACTTAGCAACTTGCTAAACTTAATAAATAAGGGGGTTAAAATAAGATGTACTACAAAAACCTGACTATTACCTTTTTTAAAACAACCCCTGGTCCAGGGATCGGAACCCGTTTTTCGTTATCTCGAAAAAGCCAAATATTTTAAAATGTTTTAAATGCTATACTATCTGTGTAGTACCTACTTAAATTTGATGTAATTAACAGCTTCGTGTTTTCAAATTACTCCGTTAACAAAGAAATATAGGTACCGAAATTTATAGAACGAAAAATAACGAAAACAGAACCGTTCCTTTGTATGGAGAAGATACCGGTATCCAATCCCTGCCCCGGTCACCATATCACAAAATTTACTCCCGCAAATATCTCCCCAAAGAAAACACTTTTAAAATGTACGAGCGGCTTTTCATTATCTAAAGGCACTGGAATGAAAATAGTGGAAACTTTGTCTGTAAAGCCGAGACCGGATTCCGAGGAGGCTGGTGTAATAACGTTATCGGTCCGCCGGGACACAGTTACATTATAGTGGACAGTTTTTTAACACTATCTTCCTGTATTTAAAAGTTTTTTGACACCTGCGAAGTTAATTGTAGGCGTGCTTGTACAAATTACACACCAAACATCGTTTCTTTCATCGTTCCATTCTAAAAAACCGGCCACGAGCATGTCGGGCCATGCTACATTGTACAGTTATTCGAAAATGGCTGGGTCGATTATACCGATAAAAAACTTTTTTTCAAGACCCATATTCTTTTTGAAAGACTTATTCAACCATAAGAGCAAATCAAAAACTCATGGTGAAAGTTCAAGGGTTCCTTGCTTACTACGGAACCCTAAAAATAGAACCTAAGATCGGCTTATTTTATTGCTCAATTTAAACCGATATACGAACAATTTTTAGAAAAAATGTAATTGACAGTCTTAAGATCAATTAAAAATCATATTCAAATCACAGAGTTTGGTTAAATGACTTCAGATCGGTTAGCTCTGGGTTTCTCATGACAGTATGAGCAAAGCTAATTTTACTTCCTTTATTACACAAAATTTAGGTTGGTGAACGGATGCTTGGGATATATTTTCCAGCCACCACCTAACTCAAAATTCAACTAAATCCCGGACCATCGTGTAAAATCAGTTTTTGATAAGGTAGTTTTGGTATTAAAAATTCGGGCGTTAAAAGGTGTCGATTTTTCATACGCCGTTAGTCGGTGCCTTCATCTTAGTATTGTAATGGTAGGCGGTCCCATTGAATAAAGTCTGAATTTAATCCTTGAAAAGCAAAATTAATGGAAACTTTGATTTAAACAATGAATAAACACAACATTTGAACTTTTAGTAAACATAATAACATAGTTCCTAATTATTATATACATAATATGCCTATTTTTAGGGTTCTATAGCCAAAACGGCAAAAGCGGAACCCTTATAGATTCGAGTCCGACTCATACTTGGCCGGTTTTACTTATTTGGCATAGATCATATTTTAATTAGTATTTAGTAAAAAGAAGATTTTTTTTTTCAAAATGTAACACACGGAATGCCAGACAATGGTAATGACATGAAAACAACTAGTAGAAAAGTGCAATACATAAATAATTACAGTACTAAACAATGTATCCATACTTTGTTAAAATGAAGTCAATTAACTGTTTCAAATCTTTACACTGTGCCATGGCTGTACAAAATGCGGAATATATTAAAGAACAAAATTCTTTAACAAATAACGCACCGCACCGCAGATATCCGCAGCTACTAGATATACAATGTGTTTCCATGACCCCGGCTTTTACGAAAATGGGTAGTCACACTACTCTAATGATACCTTCATTTGAGTGACAGAGAAAAATTCTCGAAATTTACGAATTTCGATTTTCGCAGCAGTAGGTCAGTGCTGGACCACGGCCTCTTTTTACGCTATTCGTATGGACCACATGTCCACTATGATGCTGCTGCTCATCATCAATCTCCGATAAATAGATGGTCAGTGACACTTCAATCCCTTAGCCGACTCTTACGACATCCACGAGAAGTTGGGGTGGTGACAAATGTATTCTTACTTACTTACTTATTGACGTCTCCACATGGCATACATACATATACTATTCTTATATTCGTTATACCTACATATAATACCGAAAAGGTTGAAGGTTTTCGTGAACTATTTTCAAGTGTAAAAAAATAGAGCAACACAATATCCGTATGAAATAGAGTCTGGCTAACGAAAGCTGAGAATGAGAAATGGCGGCAAATTAATAAAATATAGAGTATGGTATCACTGGGTTGCACCCCGAAAATCAGTCTTGATACTTGTAATATACATTGTATACATATTGTATTTAAAACTTAAAATTATTTTGTTAAATTACCTGTATTTATTACAATCCAAATTAAAATATTATATATATGTACATAACGTAGCTGTTCCATGCAACTTTTTCTGCATGACATAATGCAATATGATGTAGGTATTGTAGGTACCTACTACTCTAAATGATGACCCATGTTATTAAATGGATCCCATATCAAATTTTAAGCAAATCTGTTTAGTTATTTTCAAGTTATATCATAGACTCGACAACACCAAGTTAGTTTTAACTTTTTACATACATATTTATGTAAAAAGTTAAAACTAGCTTGGTAATGTGTCAAACCTATGATATAACTTGAAAATAACTAAACAGATTGGCTTAAAATTTGATATGTTTTTCAGCTCTTCATATCATTATAGTCTTTATACCATAATATGGCCGAAAAACAGAGTGATTTTCACACTTGGATATAACACTATTATATGTCTATACATAGTTGTAGGTAATATTAGTAACGATTTGTAAATTGTATCATCGCAGAATGGGTGTAATCATGATTAAAACTACCTATAAAATTGTCCATTACGACACAAGTACGAAAAACGTGAAATTCTAAACGAGTGGCGATTTTATAAAACACGACCGATAGTGTTTTAAATCGACACAAGTTACGAATTTCGTTATTGCACGTGTCTCGTACGACGTTTTTTAGTACAGATGATGGCCCTCCGAAGTTTTGAACCTGACTTAAAATGACCCACTTCTCACACTAGAGCCTAAAAAATGCACCATCTGTACTAAAAAAATATAATTCTGCCGGTGTGTGTATTTTTAATAAATAGGAAACGAAATATTTATATTTTTTATTCAGAATAATTAAAGTCAGACTTAAAAAACTCATACAATGATTCATATTAATGATTCATACTATTTGTGCCATAACACTTAAATCACATAATAAACTCATCTAATGCAGTTTTTATGCCATTGTCTCTTTCGCTGTACTTATCTTCCACATGAATGACATGGTCAGTCATTGATTTCCAATCTGAGGCAGTTATACTCGCGAACTTTTTTCATTCTTCTCCAACTCGCATAACTTTTCTACCGTATTTTTGACAGCGTTAACTCCTTCAACCTCTCCCAGACCTTCTGCAGACCTTCTGGTAAAAAAAACAAATGACCATTTTAAATCAACCTAACATAAATACAAACTTAAATCTATTATAGTCGATAGTATATTAGATAATGAGTACAAGAAAATTTATTGAATAAAGGTAAGTATCAAAATGGTACTACGTACTAACCTAGGAACACCGATATCGTGTGTAAACACTCATGTTTTTCCTTTTAAGCGATGATTTTCTCCTCTTGTTTTTCTTTATATTTACTTATTATAGTACGCAGCAGCTTACGAACATTACTTTTCATAGTATTTTTCATCATAAACACCTTAAAACGTTGCAATTGTGGAAAGCGAGCAATGGGTGTCAAGTCGAACGAAAGACAGAACATGACGTTTGACAATTCAGCTTGTGATGCCATATGAAAAGTTCCGTAAAAAACTCATTCTCAGCTTTCGTTAGCCAGACTCTAATTCGGCGGGCAATGTAGAGCAACACACTCATGTTACACGCTCATTGACAGCTAATTTCCAAAGCAAATGAGATGACATAACTGCCATATCAATAATAATATTAACAAATGTTACGTACAAAATTGCTGCTCCAAAACTATTTGAAAAAAATCTGTGGGGTTAAAAAAAACCGCGTAATCCATGATTACACTAATAAATCCCTTGCCTGGTTTAATTTATCGCCCGTAGTGTACTGGTGTCTAAATAGTGTAGGTAATACGTTTTTCTTCAAATATAACAAAATTTCCACAGGAGTTTCAAAAAGAAAAGCGTTTGAAGCCAATCAAGTGAGTAATTTCAACGTTTCTCGCACAGTCCACTCTGTATCGGACGCTATGTGGAGTGCATTAAGTTTGGTCCACAGGTGAGCTGGTGCAAGTCATGAGAGAATAGCGGAGAAACAAGCGGAGCATGGTGGTTGAAGAAAAACACAATATCTACTCTATTTAGATACTCCTTGTTTGATATAGACAGAAATATTTTGATTTTCTTTATACTCTTGAAAATAGTTCCCAAAAACGTTCGACCATTTCGGTGTTATAATGTAGTATAACAATAGTACTATATATAGGTGTGCCGTGTGGTGACGGCAGTAAGAATATATTCGCCACCCTAACTCTTCCCTTGGGCGTCATAAGAGTCGACTAAGTGACTAAAGTATGACTGTCCGTTTATTCATCGAAACTTGATGATGGGCAGCATGTTGCGTGGACACTTTACTGCGACCGTAATTCACTTGCCCAGCGTGAAGATTCCTTGTGGCGACCTTCTATTGCGTCCATATATTTTACATATGCAATAGGCAATGCTCGGCAGGGGTGAGCTGTTTTCATACTAAATGACATGTATCACGTGACATTTAGTGTGAAAACACTAACGTTACTTGATACATGTCACGTGATACATGTCATTTAGTATGAAAACAGCTCACCCCCGCCGAGCATTTGATAATTGGTGAGACCTATGCCAAGCAGTGGACTGAGATAAATATACTGATGATGATGTGACCTTACTGTAAAATAATACGGAAAAAAATCTTGGGCCAGTAAGGCTTAGTAATGTACCGAGGAGAAGTTTCATAAGTTGCGAAACTTCTAAAGCGAATGTTCTCGGCAACTGAAATATTACAAGCAATCTAATCATGCCAAGCCTGTTGTATATACATGCCTTTTAAGTCAAACTATTCTTTATTTAAGTAAGCTTATTAATAAGCAATTATTAATAAGCAAGTTATACTTTACGCTTTGTTTACTCAATTGTGAAATACAATATTCAAAACACTTTTTGTATAAATTCTCATGGAAACATTCTCAATGAGAACTTACACTTAAATTCTCATGAACATTCTTGGAAATATCAAAGTATATTCCCGCAATTTTGAGAATGTTCTGCAACTTGTACATTGCTAGTTAGGCTTAGGCGGATTAGCTTTTATATTTATAATGTTCACATTCATTAAGTTTACTGCAATTCAACGTGCCTAAACAACAAATATTAAATATTTTGTTCGTTTATTGAGTGGACCGCCAGAAGCAATTTTTTAGCTGTCGAGGCTTTTTTTAGTGGTGTATACGTTTCCTGAAATCAAACTACCTGGGACCTGTTTCTCAAAACCTTGTTATTAAATAGGTTATTGAAGCAACATAAGCCCATATACCTACTGGTTGACAACAAACTATAATGACGTCACGGCTTCCCACCCCAAATACTGTCGGTACCCAATTTGTATGTACTTAATTGTTTCATAATTTTAAAATATTTTTGTTCTATTCTGAAGTTCTCCATTAAAACCATGCACGTTGGTCCCTTAAAAGCATAATTTGAGGAGTACACCCTATACAAATGAAAGTCTTTTTTTTATGTTGGCACAACAAAGACGTGGCTCCACTACACCTGATCGTAAGTAAAAAGTAGAGCCCAAATCGCGGCGGCAACGAACAGGAGACAAGCAGTAACCTGTCAGATTTGTATAGACCCCAGCTCATAACTTGGACCACGCCCATCCACTTTCCAGGTTACGACTTATATTTCACACGTTGTATTTCCACCTTGTTATCGCATGTCGCGCTAACTCTCCCGGGTTTTTACTACCGGCGGTCGCTTCGTTACGAACCACTTGTGAAACAACACACATTTTACCCGCTTAATACGTGGTCACCCTATTTCGTGTTAGTCGTGCGGAAAGTGTAGGCGCCTAACAGTAAGGCTTATCTTTACATCTTACGCGCCTTGACTTTACGAATAAGCTTTACGTGCCGCGAACTACGGTGACCATGTTATCACGGTTTGAAAGGACTTATGAAACGTTTGAAAGCTTTTTGTGTTTCAAGTGTTTTTATTAGTTGATGGATTTTTGTGTAATTTTCAACTGAAATTGTGATCCAACTCGCATTGAGATTGAAAAGTTTTACTTATTCATAAATGTTTCTTAACTATAAAACAATGTTTGTATTAGATGGATAAATACAAACGATACTTAATGGCTTGTTAATAAGAGGGTTAGTAAATAAATAAATTTCTTAGGACATACGAGTATCATACAAATGGACCTAGTCCCACGATAAGGTCAATTAAGGCTTTTTTATGTGATGAAGGTAGACAACCGATGGAAAGCGGCAACTGAGGCCCATAGACATAGTGACAAAAAATCGCCTATGCGGTGCCTACCCTGAGGACTTAGATGGGGTTTTTTTTGGCTAGTATTTATTCATTGCATTGCAAATTGGTTGGTTTAGATGCCAAAAATATATTTGCAGGACCTTAATGTCAATGCAATAGTCGTGTAAATATATTTTTGGCACCTAAACCGTAACGATATCATTGACGTTAGCTGTATCTACTACTCATTGTATAGAATTTAAAAAAAATAGTTAATTGAAGGCTCAAGTTGGCACGACAAATTAATACCCCTTCTCCCACGACTCAATTGATAGGTGTTCTCAAATTAATTTAACCGTATAATAGCCTGTTTATTAAAATTCCTCTGTTCGCGCCCAGAAGCCTTACTATGAGTTTTTTTGCAGCTATAGTTGCTATCGACTTCGTAAATAAAGATTCTACTGACAATCGTATATATCTAACGTGCCGTAGCAGGGCTGCACTTGTGCCTAATACTTACGAATTCTACCATGTATTATTTAATGTGATATGTAATGATTCGATTTGATATCAGTCAGTGTTCCCAGACGCTCAGCATTACGCATTTTCCTCCATAGATCCGCATTACGCATAATGGTAACGCAGATTCGCTTTTTTTTAACTCGGATCCGTATTATGGTAACGCAGATCCGCATTATGGTAACGTGGATCCGCACTATGGTAACGCAGATCCGCGTTATGGAAACGCGGGTCCGCATTATGGTAACGCAGATCTGCATTATGGTAACTCGAATCCGCATTATGGTAACGCAGATCCACATTTTAAAATAATGCAAATAATACATAATAACATGGATAGTTTAAAGCAAATTCAATTGAATATTACTAAGGGCTGAATTTAATCCTCAGTTACGAGTTAGGTATGTCAGACAAATGTTAGCTCTGTCTTTTTTTCCCATCTATCTTGACTCTATAGTCTAGTCTGATTATTGTTTCACTAATGAATCCCATGTCTGGTTTATTTTATCGCTCGTATTAGATTTACACACGGTATATTATCTATCTCATACGGGGTAAGTGCGAGCGAGTTAGCGACTATTAGCCCGAGAACGTATAGTAAGAACAGTTTTAAACTCCAAATATTTAGTTGGACTTTTCGGGAGCGCACATTCGCTACTCTTCCTTAATGACCTAACTCCATTAAACTGTAGAACGATAATGAGTTCTTTGTAGTTGATTTTAAAGTGCATTTTGGTTCGTGCAATGAAAGTTGTTATGTTGTAGTTCATTTACCCCCTATGAATGTACATATACGAGTACATAAAGAGAGGGTAAACATAATATGCGCTAGTATATACTTGTGAATTCCTGAATTGTTTGTTTCTTTCGTTTTTATGGCAAAATCTTTACTTGTATTGCATGACATTATAATTGTATTATGTAAGTAGTAGATTGCACATACAATACGACGCTAGAACTGTAAGTTACATAGATATGTTATGTAAATAATATGATTAAATAAAATTGAATTTCATTGTTTTTGAATACATTATTGCACGGTTGCGAGTACAGAAGACAATCTTCATATAAATACACTCGCGCAAACGCACACATAGACAAAGCTCACGGACACGATATCTCAGAGCAGTTAAGGGCAGTGCGAGCGTGAGTGCCGCCCGCTTGACACGTCGATAACTAGGTATTTATTGTTACAATGAAGCAACGACAAAGAAGTTATTGTAACTTTTCAGTGGATAGTTGTTTAAATTCACTTTATTATTACTCTTATACGTATTGTTACTGTCGTCACTAAACGACGACGGTCACGCGTAGTAACTAAATACACGGGAGTTTAACGGTTTAAAATATTTACATGGATTATTTTTCTTCACCATCTACAATATACTGCTTTCTGTTTATTTGCAAGAGAGACTTGATTTGACCTCATGCATATTTGTATGTCTGTGTGTGTTGTGTGTATGGCATCTTTGTAGCACAACCACAGTCCAAAGGCTGATTGTTTTGCGGCGTCCCACATTGTGATTAGTCGAACCCAATTAGGCTCCGTCTTAGTATCTAGGCTGCCTAGGTAATGCTCTTAATTATTCACGCTATACCTTGCAGGTGTTCATATCGAATTACTGAACGCCCTGAACAATGTTAGTTGTACATAATAGTTGTCTATTACAATTATCGTGCTAGGCTCATTATCGTTACGGTTAGTTGACTTGTATTTGTGATAGGTAATTAATATAGATATACCTATTCAGGGATTGTCTCACACACCGATTAGAGGTTAAGGTTATATTATAATACCTATGTAATCACCAAATAAAAATAAATAAATCGACTTCAACCGATTTCTCCAAGATCCCATCATCAGACCTTGACTTGGTGCCAATGGGACGAACGCGACAACTAAAACCAGGGTGCTTAGACAATAAACGAAATGCAGCTAACTGACTTTGTCGCACTAATATGAAAGAGTGACAGAGAGGGAAAACTACGATACGCTATTAAGCGATAGCGGTTGGCAACTTGGCTAAGCATCCAGGGGTGTTGCCATCACGTACTAATAATATTCAGTTTAGGTTCAGGGACAGGGACAGCGATTTACGACTCGTATAGCCTTGTCCCTTTCTCTCGGCCTAAACTGAACCGCATTAGTACGTCATGGTAACCCCTCTTTTCGATTAAAAAAAATTGGTTAACGGTTCTAGGAAATATCATACATGTATATAATACTAATAGTAACAACTTTAATTAATTTGCCGTATGGTGACGGCAGTAAGAATACATTTGTCACCACCCCAACTCCTCCTGCGGGTGTCGTAAGAATCGACTAAGGGATTGAAGTGTCACTGACCATTATTTGATAAAGATTGATGATGGGCAGCAGCGTTATCATAGTGGACACATTACTGCGATCGCCAATCCGCTTGCCCAGCGTGGCGATTATGGGCATTTACCTTCTAATGCGTCTATATGCATAGTTAATAGGAGAGGCCTACGTCCAGCAGTGGACTATCATAGGCTGATGATGATGATGAATAGTAACAACTCCTGATTCTTCTAGATCTGGAATCGTTTGAGCTCATACGACTCAAAATCAAGGGTTAGAGTTTGATCTTGCCAAGAAAAAGTAATGTCCAGCAGCCAACCCGTACCATGACTTTGTAAGTATCGGTAACGTTAGGTTTTACTCGATACGTAAAGCCGCCCCAATGCGAGCGCGTTAGAATACTTATAATGCTTTACGTATCGAGTAAAACCTAATGTAACCTTTACAACTTACATACCGGGGCATTTCTCCGAGCGTTTCAACCGCCTTGACTTCGGTTGCAACATTATTACCCGATTTTCGAGGGTAACTCATAATTTTTTTGGATATCTTGGTAGTTTTCAACTACGTCTACCAATATATCCAAAAGTTCTGGCATCTCGTACGGGATTCGTGTGATAAGGCTGCCACCGAAGTCACGGCGATTGCAACGCTCGGAGAAATGCCCACCGCAGACAGAGTTTACATAATCCGGACTGAACGTATTGTTTAAAATGTTTTTGATCAAACGGTTCGTTTTAAGACGAAATAATATTAAATAACATACTAACATTTCCATAGCTCCCTAGGGAATTGCTTTTTTTTATGTATAACTCTCGCTACGCAGCAATGGCGTGCTTAGACTTTAGACAGCAAGTGTAACGAAAAAAATAGTGTCATTACGGTATTTGTGTTCTCTCTACAGATTATTTAATTACCAAAAATATTGCTATGGCAAACCGATGGTAAAAATATTAGTGCAAATAATTTCCCCTCTTTTTCACCTTAAATTCCATGAGTGCTATTTTAAGAGTACAAATGCTCCACAAAATGGGTAAAAAGTAAACATCCTATATAAGTACGAGTAAAGCGACGTGCATTGTGGCTCACTCATAAAAGTAAACACTTTCAATTTTCCGAAGTTGTTTAGGAGTTTATATATTTATGCTTCTGGTTATTTTATCAAAGATTTTCTGTGGAATAAAATCATGTTATAATAAATAGGTTTTTATCTTTTCAGTCCATATATAGTGTATCAAAACCAAAATGGCCGTGAATAACTATCATCTAAGTTTTAAATGTTAGTTATAAAAACCTGGACCGGAATAAGTTGTCTCAAGGACCGGATTTTCAAGAAATGAAAACTTTCATAATTTTCAAGCATAACAACAGAAATGTATCTTTTTTTACATATGTATATTAATAAATATATCTGAAATGTATGCAACTTTAATTTCTGTAACTTCAGAAGTGGGATACTTTGATATTCTCCTGTTTGAACAATCCGATCAAGTTAGGTGTCTTAGTCGTAGTAAGATAGAAAACCAAAATTTGAGTCTTCTGGTTACTCATAAGTATTTCGGAAATCTTACAGTATCTACAGACTATGGCGTCGATTGCTTTTAGAATTTTGGATGAAAGATGCTTCTCGTATGTAATTTCTTGATGGTTGAAGCAGTACTAGTTGTATTAATGTATGGAGCAAGTTTTAAATAGTTTTATTGCATAATAACTTTACTACATAAAATTTGAAGATTATCGACTACACAACTTGACACTGATTTTGAGTTGTTACAAAGATCGTAAGTATATTTGCGTGCGTTAACAATGAACGTCAAAGAGTGATATATGCTATGACTAATTGGCTATGGTGATGGAGGATGGAAGGATCAGAAATGGAACTATAGAAAAGAGGTCCGGATACCTGCTATAACAATAATTTCTCTTTGCTATCGAGGCCGGCGGTGACTTGCCGCCGACTATAAATAATAATTATTATTATATTACAACCTACTTACTGTCTCAATTACCACATAAAAATCATGATAAAGACTCCGTTCTTCTTCCCCAATTCAACTCTTTCGGAACAAACTCCAATACTTGTTGTAGTGTACATTTGTACATACAACGTGGTATCTGGGTCAAAATTATTTTCGTTGTCTTGTTTCATACCACTCTGTCACGCTTTTTGGTGCTGTTTCGACTCAGCATATAAAATAAATCCGATGCCCTTGTATTTTATTTTTACGCTAGATTTTAATACATATATCAAAAATTGGGAAAAAACATGATCTCATACAAAAATCACAACTGTGTCACGTCTTTTAGGGACTCAAAAGAAGACAAAGTAAATATTGTATGTAAATTCTTTATTGTACACAAAATACAGGCAAAAATACAAATTTTTACAAAGAATTTGACAGGTACAAAGGCGAACTTATCCCTGTAAGGGATCTCTTCCAGTTAACCTTTGAGCAAAGGAGTCGTCTATATGAAGCAAAAGATAGGCAAACATACCGTGTACAGTGGAGAGTATATTTGAGTAATACCAAAACTTAACTGTTATTATACCAACTAACATAAACTCATACATCCAATACACATATAATTAAAATATTAAATACATATACGTACATATACTACACATTAATAAATATAATACTCAACCAATTCACAAAATGTCGGAGAGCCACAAATTTTTCAGACTGTTCTTGAGTGACGCCACAGACTGGGACTGTCTGAGGGACAATGGAAGCCCATTCCACAATTTCACAGCACGCACCAAAAACGATCTAGAGTAAGTACGCGACTTATTACACGGCAAAGCAAGAGTTAGGTTAGCACTCGAACGCAAGCGGTGATTACTACCGTCAGCTAAATAAACAAATCCTTCGGAAAGGTAAGGGGGCGAAGAAGGATTGAAAAGGATGTTAAAAAGTAAGGACAGGATATGCACGTCTCTGCGACGACGGATCGGAAGCCATCCGAGCTGAGAACGAAACTGAGAAACGTGGTCATATTTTCGCAAGCCAAAAATATATCTGATGCACACATTTTGCAGACGCTCGAGCTTATCCAGAAGCTCCTCCCTCAGATCTAGAAAAGCAATATCTCCATAATCCAGAAGAGGAAGCAAGAGCGACTGCGCAAGGGTTATTTTAGTTTGATATGGGAGAAAATTTTGTAGGCGTCTCAAAGAGTGAAGTGATGCAAACACCTTTCGGCTAATGTCCGCTACATGGGGTGTCCAGGAGAGCGTCTGGTCCATGATGATACCTAAATTTCGCACAGTGGAAGAGAAAGGAATAGGAGTGTCACCAAAATAAATATCCGGAACCGTCATATCCGAGAGCTTATTTATAAAGTAAGGGCTACCAATAACAATTGCTTGCGATTTCTTCGCATTGACTTTTAATCCATAATTAGAAGCCCAACAACGAATCAAGTCTAAATCACTATTAATGTCATTAACCAAGCTCGACAAATCCTCAATACTAGCCGCTGAATATATCTGTAGGTCATCCGCATATAAATGATACGACGAGTTAAGGGACCTGGTGATACCATTAATAAAAATTGAAAAAAGTAGTGGAGAAAGTACCCCACCTTGAGGAACGCCAGCGGAGAGCTCACACCAGTCGGATAGCTTGTCGTCGAGTCTCACCCGCTGCCTCCTACCAATAAGATAATTGCGAAACCAAGAAATAGTCGTTTCAGAAAAGTTTAGAGTACGGAGTATAGCGAGAAGTATATCGAAGTTGACAGTGTTGAAGGCACTACTGAAATCTAGGAGAACGAGGATTGTGAGCTTCTTATGCTCAATATTAAGGCGAATGTCGTCGGTGACCTTAACCAAGGCGGTGACTGTGCTATGCCCGGGGCGGAAACCAGACTGAAAGGGATTTAACAAGGAATGCATATTAAGATGAGATAAGAGACGGCGATTAACAAAATGTTCTATAACTTTGGACAAAATAGGGAGAATGGAGATGGGACGGTACTGGGAAAAATCAACAGGATTAGAGCTTTTGGGTAGCGGAATTATGTGGGCATTCTTCCAGGATGACGGAAAAGTACCCGTGGATAAGGAGAAATTAATGATAACAGAAAGGACGGGAGCGATGTTATCCGCCACAAGCATAAGCATGTTCACACCCAGGCCATCCTCGCCGACGGCTTTCGTCTTAATAGACTTCAGAATGGCAAGTGTATCTTGCGGGGAAATATCACCAGGTTCAAAGGGAGGCAAATCAGGGTGTATGTTCTTGGCAAGAAGTGATAATGTTGATTGTTTAATAGACGAATCGAGAATGACTGGAGAAGTACTGAAGTGAATATTTAATGCATTTAAGTCAAAGAAATTTGGAGAATTTAATTGAGTTTTGCCCACCCCAAGAGATTTTAGAAATTTCCACAGTTTCGCGGGAGGACAGTCCTCAATAGATTTGTGGATATAGCGACGCCTTGCACTCCTACAGACTTTATTACATCGGTTTCGTAATGAAAAATACTTATCCAGATTCTCAGCCGATGAATCATGCCGAGACCTGATACGAGCTCTATCACGCTTAGCCATCAGTTGCTTAATATCCGGCGTGAGCCATGGAGCAGGATAATGTTTAACACGTGTCGGTCTTAATGGTGCATGTTTATCAAAAATCGCAAGCAATGTGTCATTGAAAGCCCCTACCATCAGATCGATATCCATAATGCACCCCAGACGTTGCCAGTCAACGTTGGTGAAATCCTCACGAAGTGCCTGTAAGTTTACATCTCGAAGGTTCCTACGCATGATAATTTTGTGTCGCATTTTCGGAGGTCGAATGTTAAACGATGCATAAATTAGATCGTGGTTAGAAAAACCAGCAGCATTCAATTGCCCATGGAACGAAACCAGGTCAGGACAAGAAGTTAAGATTAAATCTAAAAGAGAGGGGGGACCGTTATGTGGAAAATGTGTGGCATCGAGTGGTAAAAGGGTTAAATTTAAAGAAGTGGAAAGAGAATGTAATTTGGAAGAACGTAGGTCACTTTTTAACATACAGGTGTTAAAATCGCCCATCACAATGCTATGGTCAAATCGATACCTCCTACGTATACTGGTGCAAGTGCAAAATCATCATTTTCCAGGAGAGCTGTTCAAAGGTACAAAGTTCTGTAACTAGCTCATACAATGAAATAATTTCGTCATATTTTCAAGAATTTATAACAAATACATTTTAATACAATCTACATATTTACTTTTTTGAAATAATTAGTAGTTTTTGAAAAAATGGTAGTTACACCAGTATACGTGAAATTTACGAGTTCTTGTTTTTGATGAACTGAGACAACTACCATATACGTAGTATACTATGACTCGATGAATACGGATATATTTTTAGTGCCTTTGATGTATATTTTGTATCATGCATCGTAAATATCTAAACAAACTGGAGTTGTTGCTCTGATGTATTTTATTGGTTAGTTTTCGCCTAATTTGTCATTTGTACCAGTATACGCCTAAATTGATTAATCATGTACCAGTATACGTTGAAGCTTTTTTTGTATGTTATGGGAATTGCAGGAAGTCTAAAAGTATATAAATACAAAAAAAATAAACGCTCAAAATAAAAAATATAAAACTGATTTACCATCATTTTTAAATAAGTATATTTTTTATTATTCTTAGTGTCCTACCGGATTAATGGTTACTGGAAGAAAGTCTTGAAACAAACACATAGTTTTAATTTCAAGTAATCAAGACATGTCTTACAAGATCAAAAGCCAATATAACAATTGAAGCGATTTGGGCTCCACTTTTCACTTACGATCAGGTGGAGTGAAGCCACTTTGTTGTGCTAACATAAAAAAAAATGAAGAAATAACATCAACATAAATATTTCGGCGTTGCTTTTACAAAATAAATATATACACGAATTCGATGCCATACTTCAATACTTCTTAGATGCGTACAGTAAGACGTAACTACTTAGTAATGAATTTAAGACTCAAATTAAAAGAAGTATATATTGGAACTACTAAGTAGGCTTCTTTCGTTTTAGTGTAAGTATGTCAAAATTCAATGTCTTTATAAGTAGCTGATATACTGTTTTTACTGTCTGGGCTATCAGACTTAAAATTATAAACGACGTGTCATTCGTCCATCCAATACTGGTGGTAGGTTTGAGAAGACGATATTATTAAAGACATTATATATGCAAAAACAATTTAAATGGTTACGAATATTATCCACTTGTTATTCAACATGGACCAAAGGGAATATTGTAAGCTCTGATTTCATTTAGTAATTAGAATTCTTAATATCGGCTCGCAAAGAATATGTATGCTTATGAGCAGCCGTCGGTATCTTCTTACCCCTTGACTTAGCGTTCCGATAAACATAGTTTGTCCCTTTCGGTCTTATTCGTACATATATAGTGTCATACTTCCTGGCGGTGACATGGTGTCGTACAGTATTCAAACTAACATCAAAAAAATGTACATGAAATGTACGAAATTGTACGCTAATTAAAAAAAATTGTACTACACGTACGAGACGAGAAAACGGTATTTAGTCCGTCACCGCTAGGAAGCATACTTCCTGGCGGGGGCTATTTATTTTGTTATGTTGTGGCCGAATTTTCAATCAGCATGTCAATCAGAAAATATGTACGAGAAATGTACGTTCTGGTTCTAAACCGCTTTTAGGTATATCTATCTCATAGGTGCTTTAATTTGGAACATCGATTATATACATCAATAAGTGGCACGTAATCGTCGTCATACATATTTATGCATGTATATAACTATTATGACATTGTGCAGTAGGTACATAAACTGTTTCCTAATAATTAATACATTATCATTGTAAATAACTTCTGCGCATAATGATATAGGAAATAGGAATATTACTAAGTATAATTCGTTATATTAGAAACGAGAAACTATTTCTACGGAGATATTCAGCAATACCAGAACGTACAATTTTCGTACATATTTTTTAATTGACATGCCCATTGAAAATTCGGCCGCAACATAACAAAATAATTAGCCCCCGCCAGGAAGTATGCTTCCTAGCGGTGACGGATTAATACCGTTTTCTCGTCTCGTACGTGTAGTACATTTTTTTTTAATTAGCGTACAATTTCGTACATTTCATGTACATTTTTTTGATGTTAGTTTGAATACTGTACGACACCATGTCACCGCCAGGAAGTATGACACCATATATAAGGCGGTTAGCAGGCAAGCGCTCTGTCTAAGCTTCTACATTGATGTACTTCTAATATATTGTTATTGAACACGGGACACTCGAAATACATAAGACGGTTATGAAAAAACATGTGGGAAAATTAAAGAACGTCAGTTGTGTTGCTGTGTTATTACATATTTGAAAAACACACTACCTAATTGCTGGCCAGATTCGTATTCGTATTCGGCTTTGCTAATATTCAGCTATCTATATTAGCTTAGTTGGCAAGCAGTAATCTATGTACTATTTTTTTATATTTAGTTAGGTAGGTAGGTTACGCATAATTCATTTAATTTAACATAACAACTAATCAAATAACAACAATATTGCTAAATAATAAGCAATAGAGCCTACTTTTATGTGTAGATTTTAGAGTGTTGCTCGCGCATACTGATATAACTTCCGCCCG
Source organism: Thaumatotibia leucotreta (assembly GCA_025490895.1). NCBI lineage: Eukaryota > Metazoa > Arthropoda > Insecta > Lepidoptera > Tortricidae > Thaumatotibia > Thaumatotibia leucotreta. The sequence continues at coordinate 89,655 of JALPQI010000755.1, forward strand.
CGGCGATAAGTGTACTGCGTATAGTGGTACAAGTCACTTAGCTCAGTATACGACGTTCGAACCAAAAAAAAGGTGTTAGTTATATCAGTATACGCCACTTTATTTCAAAAACTAGCGGTAATTTCGCCACAAAAATTTTATAGCTTGTAGATATAAGTATTTTGAATCCAAATATGCAAAAAAACGAAAATGGTAAAAATGTCACTTGCACCAGTATACGTAGGAGGTATCGAAATTGCGGTATCAAATCAACCAGAACACTATGAAGGGTATCAAAATAATTAATATTCGAGGAAGGGCTATAAAAAACGCCAAGAAGGATTTTGGTATGATGCATAGTGACCTGAAGAAAGAGGAACTCGGAAGAGTTGGGACCAACGGATGGGGACTGAGAAATTATCTGGCAAGAAATGCCACTTTTAACATACATAGCAACACCTCCGCCGCGCACGGTTTGCGATCCGCCATTACTAGTACCTGTCCTGTCATTACGAATTAAACAGTACCCGGGTAAAGGATAAAGTGTAGAAGGAAGTGATGGTTTAAGCCAGGATTCGGAAATGAGAATGGCGTGAAGGTTTTTGTTGTTACTAAAAGACGAAAGAAGTTCCGGGTAGTGTGCTGGAATACTTTGCGCGTTTATATGCACGACATTAAAGTTTTTAACGGCCGAGTCGAAACTGGAATGCAACTTATCGCTCAGAACAGGTATATCCGTTGTGTCACTCAAAGAATCGTACAGGCTATCGGAAGAAAGTGAAAAAAATTCGCTGTCTAAACTGGCATTCAAAATATCCGACATCATCGGTGAGTAAATAACATTAGTTTATATAATAATATGAATATAAATATATATAATTATATATAATAACAATTAAAATAGCAACTATGAAAACAAAACTACTAAATTATTAAATTAAATTAGCACCTCATTTGCTCGCCAGCAGCTGATTCAACAACATAATATAACAACTAAATTTGATCATTAGTGAGACTAAACCTAACAGTGGAACGGAACGTCATAAACGTCAAAAATGAAGTGACTTTGACAAGTATGACGTTCCAGTCACTATCACGTTTTAGTTCACCGCTGATAAGCAGAAAACAAAAAAATAAATATTACACATAATAGAAATACCGCAGGAGAACAGAAAAAAAAAAAATGTGAAGAAAAAAACTAATTAGAGCTTCTGCCTAGCAAACCGGCCGTTGCCAGAACGAACTGGGTTGGTACGACGAGTCTGAGCAGACGGCGGCGGCACAACCTTAACTCCAGTCGCCGACGCCGCCGGACCCTGCTTCACCTCTTGGCCTTCCACATCCACCGCAGCTCCTTCCGGTGCAGGCAACGCGAACAGCTCGGCCAGCGTCGACACCTTCCGCCGCACCCCGTCGTGGCACTGGACGACAATGCGGCCGTCGCTGGTCCAACTGCCCCTCACGCCGTACTGCTTACGGGCCTCCACAAACACGGCATGCCTTGAGCTTGTGAGAAACTCTGTGATGGTCCTCCCCGAGCCTTTTAAAAGTTTCTTTGCAGCCCACACTGCATCCCGGGTCCTCTGGCAAGCAAATTTTATGAGGATTGGCCGGGGTTTAGACCCCACATGAGCCCTACCAAGACGGTGACAAGCCAGGAAGGATACAGCCGACACAGCCTCAACCTTTAGGCTGTTGCTGCAAATGTCTGCCGCTATACTAAATGGATCCTCATTGTCGGCTTCCGGAGTACCATGCAACAGGAGGATATTGGCTCGCGATCTGGTTTCAATGTCCTCCAGGGCCCTATGGACAAAACCCATCTGCTCCTGAAGAGACTCCACAGCTTTCCAGATGATAGTTTTGAATTCTGTGTAGTCGTCGGAGTTACCGCTGGTCGTCTGAGCAGAGTTAGTCGCCTGGGTGGAGGAAGTACCTGCAGCACTCTCGAAGGTGGCCATCCTGGATGCAAACATGCTCTTCATTTCTTCCAAGCTTCTCTCCAGCTGATGCAAGTAGTCCATTTTGTGAAAGTAGAGTGTACAGTGTATATATGTGCAGAAATATTTAATTAGAGTGTTGATAACAGCTGTGGGTGGCAGTGAGGTGTTGAATATCACATGTAAGTGAAAATTATTGTTAAATTACAATAATGTATATATTTATAATTAAAACTTTGGCTCTACAAAAAATTGACGTGTACTTTGTTTGCCTACCCACCGAAGAAAAAAACATATTTTGACCCAACTGCAAATATTGTATAAATCCATGGGTATGACCGTCCAATTTTCCCCGTAGGAATCACCATACACACCGTTAATAGGTATACCGGAGAGCAATAAAACTACAATATACAAACAGACCCTATTCGCATCCACACATTCAATTGTCACAACACCCAATTAGGTACCTACACGACAGAGCTAGCTCCCTTTGACCCCCGTAATGGGCTGTTAATTGCCCCCTTTTTATTGAAACCCTCTTAAACGCCCCTTAATTCGACAAGGTTATACAATAAAACCGGCCCCGGGCGTTTGGGAACTTTGTCGCAATTAAATGATATTATTTTAGGTATTGTTCTCCCTTAGTTAATTAGGCCGGTGGAATGGTGGAATAAAAGGTCTGATACAAGTGCGATTATAGCGTAGTCGGGTCTGATTAGTTATTTAGTGGGGGGATTGAGAGGGGAATTACATACAGTCACAGATAAAGTAGGTCGCGGTCAAATAAAATGGGCGAGTATAATTTTTTCATAGATAATACTGTAAACACGCTGATTTGAAATATATTCTAAAGTGCTTAGAAATACAAGGTGAAACTTAGGTGGTTGTACTCCATTTAAGGGCATGTTCAATATCGTGTTCCAGTTAGGAAGAAGGCAAAATATTTTTAATTCTATCAAAAAAAATGTTTAAGTAATTTCTATGGAGCGTCGGCTGATTTGAAAGACCTGCCCTATAGAAAAAAAATAATTCTCTTTTACCTAATTGGAAAATGATACTGAACAAGCCCTCAAACAGAAAACAACCACTAAAATTACACTTTGTATTTACAGGATAAGTAAGTGGAATCCATTTTAATATGAAATTTGCCATCGACTCAGCACTTATCCCTACACCTAATAAAACAAATAAAAGTACAGGAGTAGAAAAAATACCTAAAAGTACAGTAAGCTACGGCTATTGCAGACTGTATAGATAGGTAGATAATGTTAATAGTGTGTGATAAATGACATGTAATGTTGTTACGAGGTAATCTACTATCATTTGCATACGATACGTACTAGTGACGTAAATTGATTCAGTGATAGATCATGTGCTAATAACACTGAACTAATGATGTGTCAATATGCAGTCGGCTGGACATGTAAACTTAATGGGAATTGATATGATTTATTTCAATTTTGTTTACGGCAGTTGATACGTCAGATTCTTTATTAAGGTGTTTTTTTGCCAAATATTAGAATAAACAATGATTAAACAAGATGATATAGATATTGCGAAGATTAATGTGTCTATGTTATTTTTTTTTCTATTTAGTAATTTGTTGGTATTTTGTAAAAACCAATGAATGGTTTAATACTGCAGTTTATTTTATTAAAATTCTATTAGTAGGTATAGTAATAACTGACATATTTTTTATATAAATCAATAATTCTTTTTGTCAATATCCAATTGTGTTCCACCGTAAAGTACTTAACAAGATTTGGCTATTTATATTGTCCCTGAAAAATAGGGTATTATATATTATTTTTCTATAGTTAGGTGCCTGTAAAGTTTTTCCGAAACATGTATTGGCATTTTTTGTTGCACTTAATTTTACCACAATCCTGTTTTGACACATTTTCTACTTATGAATGGGATAGTTTCAAAGTCACAATAAAAGTCAGTTTATGAATAATGTTTATGAAAAGCCTATCAAAAAACATGTCTTTTCATTCACGAAGACGCTAGTTACACATATCGTTTTAATTATAATATGAAAACTCGAGGGCATGTTATGTTATACAAACAATTCTTATTTGAATATTACAAAGTACAATTTAAATAAACAAGCTTTAATAATGTAGGTATTCATTAAAATGATATTATCGCCAGACCGTGATTTCAAGTTCGTTGCTTACTGGCATTGTGTTCGTACTAAAATGTAAATTCATTGTTAGTTGGTGCATGAGTATACCTTCAGTTTTTGTTATAGGACCGTAATATCTAATTTATGATAATTATTTATCAAGTATTACATTTTCTGTTCTAAATGTAATAAATGTACTACTTACATCTATAATATTATTATTTATTAAAATATCGTATCGTAATTTATGTATGTAGTAGGTAATCGTATTTCGAATGAGGCAACTGCCTCTATTTGAAATACGATTAGACTGGTTTTATTTCACAATGCCCGGATAAATACATACAGGGTGTTCGTTTCGATTTGCGATAAATTAGACAGGTTACTTGGGACATTAATAGAAGTTGTCTGGTATATCGGCTTTTGGAATATTCGATAAAATGTTTTTTTTTTTGTTTTCATACATAATAAATGAAATGGTAAGTGTGAGAGAACCTTAAGAATATAAAATATTTTAAAATAAAAATTAAACCGCCTTCAAAAATTCGCCTGATCTAAAAAGTAAAAAATAATTTTAGTTCCTACTTCTTAGGATTTCCTACCCAAACCTTTAAACATTTTACCCTATTCATTGAAATAAAATATTATGGCTAGGTACCCTACAGATTTCTTAGAAGTCGGTGCCAAGCCAAATAGGTACGTTCATAGTTATATATTAGATAGAGCTTTGTACTGCCCGTACTCCGATTATGCTTTTATTAACAGTATGATCTGCCTCGGTAATTTTGCTGAAAGCATAACAGGAGTGATAGTAAGTTACAAAGCTCTATCAAATACTTATACTCGCGAAGTGAACATATTTGGCTTGGCACCGACTTCTAAGAAATCTGTAGGGTACCTAGCCATAATATTTTATTTCAATGAATAGGGTAAAATGTTTAAAGGTTTGGGTAGGAAATCCTAAGAAGTAGGAACTAAAATTATTTTTTACTTTTTAGATCAGGCGAATTTTTGAAGGCGGTTTAATTTTTATTTTAAAATATTTTATTTTATTCTTTTTAGTACCTTGTGTATTTTATATAAAATCGTTATTTTGTATGCTCTAAATACCTACTTATAATTAGAATGTATTGCACTGTAGTAGGTTAGAATACCTGAACTGGCTAACTTATATGAATACAACAAACATTCCCATTCCATTCCAATTATCAAGGAGATATACATTGTATCATCAGCAGGGTATGAATAATTTCAAAGATTATAGGTAACAGCCTTTAGCATGCCTATATTATTTAAAGAATTACTAACCGCTTACCAACATGTCATAATCATAACTACTAAGCAAACACTTGAATAGATCTCGAAAATGTATGACAGTTGTTATATTATCCTCCAAACAAAGAATTATCCTCCAACTCCTAATCGTTAAGGAGTTATACCTTTCATCATCAGCTCACCAACATGAGGCTATGACCACCTAAAGGCAAATACTCAAATAGCTTCCAAAATACATGAAATATGTTATATTTAAAGAATCATCCCCCAACTCCTAATCTCTAAGGAGTTGTACCTTCCATCATCAGCTCACCAACATGAGGCTATGACCACCTAAAGGCAAATACTCAAATAGCTTCCAAAATACATGACATATGTTATATTTAAAGAATTATCCCCCAACTCCTAATCTCTAAGGAGTTGTACCTTCCATCATCAGCTCACCTACATGAGGCTATGACCACCTAAAGGCAAATACTCAAATAGCTTCCAAAATACATGACATATGTTATATTTAAAGAATTATCCCCCAACTCCTAATCTCTAAGGAGTTGTACCTTCCATCATCAGCTCACCAACATGAAAGGATGACCACCTAAAGGCAAATACTCAAATAGCTTTCAAAATACACGGAATATGGTATATTTAAAGAATTATCCCCCAACTCCTAATTGCTAAGGAGTTGTACCTTCCATCATCAGATCACCAACTTAAGACGTTCATGACTAGACGCAAATACTTGATTAGTCTTCGAAAATAAATGAAAAATGCCATGTGTGCTTACAACATTTGAAGAGTTCCCTCGATTTCTCCAGGATCCCATCATCAGATCTGAATTCGGTGACAATGGGACCAACTAGAAGGTATACCCTTTCATACAAAAAAAGAATTTTCCAAATCGGTCCACGCGTCTTCGAGTAATCGGGGAACATACATAAAAAAAAAAAAAAGATTTCGACGAATTGTAAACCTCCTCCTTTCAAAAGTCAAAGTCAAAAGTATTTATTTGCTCAGAATACAGTTATTCAGTTGTTTTGTTACAATAATGTTGCCCAGTGTATTCAGCCTGCATGCAGACGTACAAACAATATAATAAAGGAGCCATGCGATTTAGAATGATAATATACTTAATGATAATTGTTAATAATAATATGATGTCAATTTTAAAATGTGTACAATAAATAATAATTCAATAATAAAAATGTCAAAGTAAATTTAAAACTAAAGTAAAATAAAAACTACAATTCAAAAAATAAATAAACAGAAATTATTCAATTAAATTCGATAACACATTTCAAAATTCGGATGTCAACTTATATCTAACACATAACATTAAAAATAAATGTATAATAATATAATTATCACATGAGAGAATCCTGATGTCAATTAAAATTTAAATATTCAGTTACACTATAAAAACATCGGTCCAACAGCCAGGAATTTAATTTATTCTTAAAACTATTGCCCCGTAGTACCTTCATGTCATTTGGCAGCTTATTAAAAATGACTATGCACATGTTATAAACATTCTTTCCATAAATCATCTTATGAGCGCGTGGTTTATAAAGAAGATTAATTATGTTTTGTCGCGTCGGTCTGTCCGTAACATCACCTCGTTTTTTGAAAAAAAATCGATGGGTATTTACAAATTTTGAAGTCGGTTAAAAATAAAAGTTAATCTCAGGTGACTGACGGCACATGTCAAAATAAGTAACATCAGAATGTAATAAAGGTTGCAATACACTTATTCAGTCATTAAACTTATTTTTTTAATAACTCAATAACAGTAAGAGTTAAAACACTAGTTTCATAGAGAAATAAATTATATTTGACCTAAATAAGCTTCCCTTAAAGTGATAGCTTATGAATAAAAACACGCTGTGTATCCATCAGATTAAATTATTATTATACTTTTCCCATGGTATATAAAAGTAAAGGAAGCGGGTTGGCTATCGCAGTAATGTGTCCACTATGCTGACGCTGCTGCCCATCATCAATCTTTTATCAAATAATGGTCAGTGACACTTCAATCCCTTAGTCGACTCTTACGACACCCGCAGGAGGAGTTGGGGTGGTGACAAATGTATTCTTACTGCCGTCTCCACACGGCACCACAATGCTTTTACGTAACTGTTTATTTAACCCTTAAACTACTCGCCAAATGGTATTATCTACATAAAGTTCTCTCAACTGCTAAAATTACAACCTCTACTTCCAGTATTCCACAACGCTAGCCAATTTAACAAAACTGTACAATTTTATTAATATAAGTACTAAGATTAAATCTAACTAATCTAATTAACCTTGCCTATATCTAAGATGTGGCATTATTATCTTGTGGCATTGCACCGAGAATGCTGACGGCAATGCCTCGATGTATCGCAAAGCAGACGTGTTATGCGAGGAAATCGTCGTTCACTACTTCATCATCTCAGCCATAAGACGTCCACTGCTGAACATAGACCTACCCTCTGGACCTCCACATGTACCGGTTAGATGCGACCCGCATCCAGCGTGTCCCGTCGACCTTCATAAGGTCCATCTTGTGGGTGGACGTCCTACGCTGCGTTTGCCTAGCCGTGGTCTCCACTCGAGTACTTTTCGACCCCGACCTTTTCACCAACCATCTGCTCTGCGTGCAATGTGGCCTGCCCATTACCACTCCAGCTTGCTTATCCGGAGGTCTATGTCAGTAACTTTAGTTCGCCTAGGTTTCTCGTCATTTCTGATTCGATCACGCAGAGAAACTCCGAGCAAAGCCCTCTCCATAGCTTGTTGAGCGGCTCTGAGTTTAGAGATCAGGCCGATGGTGGAGGACCACGTTTCGGCGCCGTAAGTCATCACCGGTAACACACATTGATTGTAGACTTTCGTCTGAGGGCATTGAGGTATGTCGGATGAAAAGTTTTACCTGGAAAGGTTTCAACTAAAAGGACGTTAACTACTTATTCAACACTTAAACTACTCACCAAATGGTATTATCTACATAAAGTTCTACAGCAGAAAAGATACAACAACGATTCGAATATTCCACAATTCCTGCCAATTTTCACCTTAAACCGGCTAAATACAATTTCTACAACAGCTATCAGATTCGCAAACAGATATGCTATATCAATCGCTTCCCGAGCGAGCAAATTAGATATAGACCAGATTCCTATAGTTGCAGATTTCAAAAAAAATAATTTGTGACAGTTACAGATTAAACCCATTAATATGAGGGTAAACTAACCGTTTTTCCGATAGTTTTAACATCATATAATATAAGGCTTTAATCTAAACTGTCAAAAGTTCATTCTTAGAAATTGGTAAGTATACTGTATACATACTACTAATTAGATTAGACTAGAATCATGTTACAATGACAAATAGTTAAGAGATTTAAATACTACAAATTGATTTATAGTGACTTTGACATAGTTTTCTCAATAGCTTAGGGTTCCAATTGTTGACTCTACATGTTGCTGCTGACAGTTATTATACAATAGCACTGACACCACTCGATTGCACATAATCCAGCAAAGTTTATCTTAACGCAGTTTCGCGCAAGTCAATACTACATAAGCGAAGCGGTATGGTACCGCGTCTAATCGTTTTTCGTCGTTGCTGTCACGTTCTAACAAGTATGCAAGTGCGAAAGTGACGCATGATAAATGGATAACTAGTACCCATGATACAAATTTCCGCTGTTGTGCATAAGCCATCCTTCAAGTCAAGGGTGAATAGACTGCTTCAGGGCGAACTCACTCCATCGTAAGCCGTGTCTCTGCCCTCGGCTAGTCTGTTGTGGCCATGAGTAAGCCCATTTCAAATAAAAGAAAAGCTTTCAATAATTGTCATAAGGTTAAGAGATTATGTACATATATAAACAAGCTTCAAGGCATGTACAAGCTCATTTTACAATGAATTTAACATCACACCTAGCTCGCGCCACATTGCAATCTCGTACCGTTGCGCTAATACAATAGCTCCATATTGCGAATTCGCACAATGCATTTCGTAATCGAGACAAAGGGCGACACTGCGACAGTGCGACAATCGCGACAGACGACAACCGATACCGACAATACGGACGTTTGAGCTTACGACTAAAGGGAAGTGAGTTTGTTTTTAAAAGCGGTTTGACTCGGAGTTTTTTTGTGTAGCTGTCGGTGGTTGGCAATTGTTTTTGAAACAAAACAAGTTGCGTGTAGTGATAGTGTTTGGTCGTCAATTGTTTTGTTTCAATGGTTCATGTGTGTTTGGCGGAAAATGAAGGTCTGACAGCATGGCACGGCAATATATCCCACGTGCCTTATTTTCCGTTAGAGGTAGTGTTTAGTTGCTTGAAAAGATTTTCTCGGTCTAAGATTTTTTGAAAGATTCTTAGAATGTTTTGTACCTGTGTGCGTGTTTGCATGTTACTCTATAATTATATGTACATGTCAGTTGAGCGTAAGTAGCGAAATCCAATACTTCCTTACTTGTGTTATCGATAGCGATCGGAATTTTGGGTGCGAAACTTTAACAAAATTTATCAAGTGGATGTGAAGCGAGCACAAACATCCATAAAATATACATATCTATAAACCAAAACATTGTAAGTTCAAGATTCCGAGACAGGCAATAAAATTGTATGCAAATTTTTCAATAAATTCGTATTTTTTTTTTTTATGTTGGCACAACAAAGGGGCTCCACTCCACCTGATCGTAAGTGAAAAGTAGAGCCCAAATCGCGGCGGCAACGAACAGGATTTCGGCATTTCCGAGCGTTTCAGCCGCCGTGACTTCGTTGGCAACATTATTACGCGTTTTTCGTGGGTGTCTCATAAGTTCATAACTTTTTTGGATATGTTGGTAGTTGTCAACTACGTCTACCAATATTATATTCAAAACAATTATGAGATGCCCCCGAAAAATGCGTACCTAATAATGTTGCCACCAAAGTCGCTGCGGTTGAAACGCTCGGAGTAATGCCCATTTTTCTTGGCTAAAGTGTTCCCATAATATGACAATTTTTGAAGTTTTGTTCCAGTTTTGTACCCATAGATTCGAACACTGGTTATCGAGTAGATAAACAATTTCCTGCCCTGAAAGTGCACATTTCCTGCTGTAAAATACTGTGAACCTAATTTAATAAAGCGTTTCCCTATTCAATAATAAGAAGATGGCCTAAATATTTCCCCCGGTTTCCTTATTTAGGAAAATCTGGTAGTTCAACAGAAAAAAAGTGAATTTCGAGGTTAACAAATTGTTTGGCTAGTTAAAGCAAGGCAATTCAGGATGGCGCGCGCTCAAATGCTGATAGCGATCCCACGGCGATCCACCAAAAGGTGGAGCCGGCTTTCGTTGAAGGTTTTAAACGGTAGTTCACTAGTAGTTAGCCCTTCATAACCCCTGGTTACCCCTGGACTAGGCGGCATGTATAAACGCAATTCCCCAACGTTAAAAAAAGGCAAGTCAGGGTGAATAGGCTTTTTGTCGCGGAAGTGTGCTCAGGCGTATCCGTGACCTTGCGTTAAAGCGTCTTGGTGGAAGACCGTGGGGTTTTAGTGGGTAGACCAGAGCCTCAACAGCCCTGGGAGTCCTACATAACTACCCGGGTCCGTCCTCGCGCCCGGGTGGTAAGCGTAACGCATTTCCCCACGAAAAAAAATTAAGAATAGCTTGTCCACGAATTAAAGTAGCCATTGCCGTATTTTTTTTAGACGATTCTTTTACATTGATATATTATTATTAATAATAAGGGCTTTTTCCCTTTCTTCTCGGATGCTGTGGTTGATATTTATATCTCTGTTTAGAGCTCTGCAGGTGCGAGACTTTTGGCGGTCGGAACCCGGGAAGCTGGTTACTGGCTGCATGCCCATCCTTCGGCTAGTACTGGTACTTTCCTGGATTCGGCCTCTCTTAGGCTCGCAACCGGCCTGAGACTCGGGGCCGTGGTATGTACCCCTCACTTATGCTGTTGTGGCACAGACGTGGACCGACTGGGACACCACGGACTAAGTTGTCAAAAAAGCGCAGGCCGTATTTCCAGACATGCGACGCTTAACGACATAATCCGCAGGTCTCTTGCCACGATCAACGTACATACCTACTCTTCTTGAGCCTATGGTATTATTAGAGATGATGGTGTGTCTTTGGTTCCTTGGAGCTTGGGACGGATGTTGGTATGGGATGCTACTTGCGTAGACACCCTGGCACCGTCCCATCTTCAACGAACTACGTTTAAGGCAGCCGCTGCGGCTGAAAATGCCGAATTTTTAAAACGTAATAAAGATGTAATAAAGCCTTAATTGAGCTTACCGTGGGATTAGGTCGATTTGTGTAAGATGTCCCAAGATATTTATTTATTTATTTTATTTATGTATAAGGGCCTCGGCAAAGAGTACGATTTTGTACCGTTTGGCGTAGAAACTTTAGGTTCTTGGGGCCCCAGCGCACGCAAATTGTTTGCTGAGATCGCGAAACGTCTGGTTGATGTAACTAAAGACCGAAAAGCTGGCGACTTCCTCGCACAACGCATCAGTATTGCGATACAGCGAGGAAATGCCGCCAGCATCCTCGGTACAATGCCACAAGGGCCAATCTTAGTAATGTAATAAATATGTAATAATAAATGTGTAATTTGAATTTTAATAATTTTAAAAATAATTTTGGGCTATTGTTTATATAAATTGGATAGTTTCTTGTCAAATTTCTGCATACCAGAAAGGAAACAAAATGTATAATTTTATTAATGAATTGAAATCCTTAATGATTAATGATAATAGTAATATCAAATAATTACCAATTTAAAGTAAATGTATTAATTTTAATGATAAATATAGGTAGTTTGTATTTCTAAACATAATTTGCATGTCGGATGACGACAGGATACCTGCTTCCGAAACCGTGTTGTACCTACTATCTGTACTTGTATATCTGTGTGTCCTTAGCAAATAAAATATCTTTATCTTTATCTTTATCTTTAGATATAGGTTAGATTAGTAGTAGATTAGTTAGATTTAAACTATGTACATAAATTGTTGTTTTGAAAATAAATATATTAAAAAAATTAACCGTCTCATTTTTAATTTAAAGCGTGAAATATTATCGCTTCTCTCGCTAACCTAACCAATTGTATAGACGCAACTTCCGAAATTCTTATAATTCTATTTAATTGCGTAAATGTGACTTGCTGACTGTTCCTGTTAGTTCACTAATTAGTTAGCTCGCTGTATTTTTAAATTTATTTAATTTATTAATAAGTGGAAACTGTATTGGTTTATGAAATGTGTACTGAAGCTGGTAATTTTATGAAACATGTACCGTTTGTGCCCAAATAAACATTAAACATGGCTGTGTGAGCTAAGGGATCTATCGTATAACAGTGGATACTGATTTTACGATGGCTACCCTATTTCGTGGACAAGCCTTATAATAGGTAATCGCCAACTGAAATCATGAATTATGGCTATACCGTTATTTATTATTAAAGTATTCGTGACATGTCTGACCGCCAAGCGGTTAACAGTGCCAGACTCAAATTGGCGTCGATTCAAATTACTCCTTTGTCATACTTGTTTTGTATGGGGTATCTCAGTGGTGTTGTTTGTTTTAAAAATGTCCGGTTGGATGGTTATACGTTACTAAAAAATATTGAAATACATTTAGTGCAAAAACAAAGTACCTGTACTGTATACCGATAAAAAATTGCGAGTTTACTAATTTTTTTTCTTTAGTACCTATATGACATCATGCATCATAATACCATTTATATTATGTAGTAGTAGTGTTACTAGTTAAAAATATTTAATAGAATAATTTGAGGTGCTCCACAAAAATATTAACGAAAAAACACATATTTGATTGAACTTAATGAATCCTAAGTAATTGGGTATGTAAAGTTTTCTGAAGGTATGAATATTATATTTTACCCTAAAGGTGCATGCAGACTAAAAGAGCATTCGCTGTTCTACCCCCTACTCTACGAAATTCGATCGTTACACAAAACGTGATTCGTTGATTTCGTAGAGTGGGGGATAGAACAGCGAATGCTCTTTTGGTCTGCATGCACCTTAATAAAACTGCATAAATATCGCCTCACTCACTTAAAAAAAGATTATCAACAATTTATAGGAAATACAAATAAAAGAGCCGCATTTTCTTGAACCTTAAGACGACGACTATCAGGGAAAAATATAATATTCATACTTGCGGAAAACTTTTACAAACAACAATTAAAAAAGGCTCTTAAAAGTTTCCCAATAATGAGAAATTACAGATAGCTTATTGATATTACTACAATTATATAAATTTAAAAGTAATTTGCATAAAAATAAATACCTACATGAAACAGATACTTCTTTAGTAGGTAACCTATTTTATGAACCTGAGCGGTCCAAAAATAGCGCAAAAAATCTCTTCTGAACAAGTTAAGACTATAAATATTTTCTACATTTTCTAGTAACCCACTTATTTACATAGTAATTGCCAAACGATGTCCAAACGACTTAAATATTCCCTGGGCCAATTTAATCAAAATAATTTGTTTCTTCCCAAATTGGTTTTTTCGTATCCAAGGGGGCGAGGTATGAGGAAATGGGAGCAAAAGAGGACTTCAAAGGTCTGACTTTAATTACGTCATGCTGCGATGACGTCGGGGTTCAAGGGGCCTACCGAACTTTGAAAATCGTAAACTTGGACAATCTGTCTCTGTCAATCCGTTGGCGCCTTCGTTCGCATGACAAGAACAGATGCTCGAAATTCACGATCGAATATCGAGGAAGACTGCTGGAATTTTTTGTCGGAATTCCGCCTTTTTGATGTTATTGATAGTTAGTGATTTGTTTATTTTAGGAATTTGATCAGGCTTTGTTTTGGCTGGTAATAAAATACTACGTTGAATTTTACGTTAGGATACGATTAAAAAATAAATAGAATAAGAAACAATTTCAAACACCAATGTCATGGATTAAAATAGATTAGAATAGAATAGGTAATTGTTTATTCGTAGTCTTTGTAACACTAACTAAATAAAGAGCATACTATTCTAACAAAACAAAAATAAACAAAGCCACAAAATGTCATCAATTGTCAGCTTCCGTAGCCTAGTTGGTAGTGACCCTGCCTACGAAGCTGGACATTCCGGGTTCGAATCCCGGCGTGGGCATTATTTTGTGTATTTATTAAAATATATTATTATCGTCAGTTGTAATATGAAATAACGTAACCATCAAAATGACGAAATTGAGGTAAGTATACCGTTATTATGTTCCTTGGTCATGGCTGTCTATGTATTTAAGTATCTATGTGTATCTATCTATTATATATATCGTCGCTTGGTTACGTCACAAGCCTTAATAGAGCTTACCGTGGGACTAGGTCGATTTGTGTAATATGTCCCAAGATATTTATTTTATTTATTTATTATCTCAGCGTGATGCTGGGTAAAACCAGACCTGATTTTCCGATGAGATCATCAGGTAAAAAACATGAAGGGTAACGAACACACAGAGTTTTAGAATTATACAAACATATGAGACAAAATAACAAAAAACAGTTAAAGTAATGAACTAAAAATAAAAATAATAAAAGCAATAGATAAAACATAATCAAATTACATTATTTCACATGCGTAGACGCTAAGAAATAAAAATAAAGTGTTTTTGTTCAGCACTGAAAATTTCCACTGACTAAGGTTGATAAAATGACGGCAATTCGCTAAAATTAAACTATTATGTCAACTTTTTTCATCCAATAAGTATCCATTGTGAAGTATTATTACTTTTACTTACTGTAATATCTAACTGATCTCGAGTGATTGTTGAAAAACAATGAAAACATACCTGAAACAAGAAATAAA
The DNA here is from genome assembly GCA_025490895.1 of Thaumatotibia leucotreta. Classification (NCBI taxonomy): domain Eukaryota; kingdom Metazoa; phylum Arthropoda; class Insecta; order Lepidoptera; family Tortricidae; genus Thaumatotibia; species Thaumatotibia leucotreta. The sequence continues at coordinate 104,806 of JALPQI010000755.1, forward strand.
TCGTAATTAATATTATATTTACATAAATAAACTTTCAGGACTTCAAACTTCGAAAGGTTGAAAGCTTCTTTAAGTTAGATTGTTACTCAGTTTGTTCCAAGAATAAACTAGGTAAGTTTCTGTTGTTAAACTTATGTATTTAATTAGGTAGGCATACAACATTTTTGTCAGCCTCCGTAGCCTAGTTGGTAGTGACCCTGCCTACGAAGCCGGAGGTTCCGAGAGGCGAGGGCATTATTTATCACGAATATTTGTTCCTTGGTCATGGTTGTGTATGTATTTAAGTATCCATGTATTATATTTATCGTCGCTTGGTACCTACATCACAAGCCTTAATAGAGCTTACCGTGGGACTAGGTCGATTTGTGTAAGATGTCCCAAGATATTTATTTATTTACATTTGTCAGTCTCCATAGTCTAGTTGGTAGTGACCCTGCATACGAAGCTGGAGGTTCCAGGTTAAAATCCTGGCGAGGGCCTTATTTGTGTATTTATTTATCACAAATATTTGAAGGGTCCACGGAAAGAACATGTCTAGTCAATTCAAATTACAAAAGAAAAAAACCACCTTACTTTTAGCAGAATAAGGTGTGAATTTGGCCTGATTTTTTTAAGCACTGGACATGTTTTTTCCGTGGACCCTTCATTTGTTCCTTGCATGACCAATGAACAAATGACAGCCACCAATCTATGTATTTAAGTAGCTAAATATTATATTTATCTATTATATCACATCGTCGCTTAGTACCCACATAATGAACCTTAATTGAGCTTAGACCGCCGTAGTCGACTTAGGTATGTAAAATGTCCCAAAATATTTTTTTTAACGTACAAAAATAACGTAGTCGACTGCATTTTGACTGCATTCATTCCACAACTGTGTATCTCTAAAACAGAATTATTCATAAGACATGAAGGAGAGTAAAAGCAAATAATGTCCATAATTCCATATATAGGAGCTATTTACTGTGCACAAAATACTAAAGCGCTCAGGAGCCGTCGCCTCGTAAAAGGCTTCGAGATCGCTGTCGCAAACTGTTGTACAAATAGAGTCTGTAGCCGTACCATGCGTTTTAAGTATTTATTTTTTATTTCAACAGTGTGTGGCCTACAAATGGGGTAAAAATTTAAGCGGTGCATTAATAAGCTGATCAACAATCATTTCCACATAATTATGGTAAACTTTATTAAAACTTTTTTTGTAATTTTTTGTTCATGTCTTTTCATTATTATGGGTTCATTTACTTGAATTAAAAGTTATCAATAACTTATCATTTTTGAATCATTGAAAATGGTACAATTTTTTTTTAAACCTTAACAAATTAGTGTAAAAATAAAAACAAAATTATTGTTATGACTTCGTACCTGGTATACTATCAAGATGTCTTGCGACAGACAAGCTACAACGTCGTGATGCCAAGATCCAGTACTAAAGGTCCATTGCTTTGAATGACAATATCCCGAACTTAACCACTTTGAAACACCGGGACCTTTACAGGATTAATGCTTATAGTCTAAGGAGTAACTCATTTCATTCTTCTCCCGTGTTAAAGGCCACACACTGTATATTAGCAGAACAAAATGGTTCCACTTCACGTCAACGAACCGTCCGGCGGCAACGAACAGGAGACCAGCAGTAAGGTCTTCGCACACTATATCAACTCCACACCCACTCGACTCAAGTCTATTCATTGAAATTTAAGAAGAAGATGTCCCAAGAAGATATATTATTAATTTCAAAAAATATATTAAAGTAGTGTACGACGTGTGGCCTACGTATCGTACACTAAAGGTCGACCCCGACTCGTTTGTCACGCAACGACCACACGTTGTCCACGCGGCGCCTATGCGTTTGCCACTCACGTGTATCGAGCAACCATTAACATTGCCCATTCGTTGACACCGCGTTGTCCACTAGTTACCATTGGGTGGATCAACTAGTTGACTACTCATCGTGAGTGTGAGTAGAGTTGCTGCCGCGTTGGCATGGAGTTGTTATACCTGTCAGTTGTCACCGTCTTGCTGGCACGCTAGATGCTTCTTCACGCTTCGTTTAAAGGGTTCAACTTATACGTATGAGGAAACACATGTAGCCATATCATGACTTTGTAAGTATCAGTGACGTTAGGTTTTACTCGATACGTAAAGCAGGCCATCGCGCTCGCTCTAATACATCAGTGTGAGCGCGATAAAATGCATTACGTATCGAGTAAAACTTAAAGTATCCTTCACTTTCCAACTCATGGTATGGCTACTGCTTTACGTATCAAGTAAAATCTGACGTAACTGATACTTGCTAACTTATGGTATGGCTACTGTGCAGAAAAGAAGGCAGGTTGCGGAAAAGCGCGCTAATGCCTTACTTTTCGAATGGTTTTAGTATTTGTTATGCGCATAAAAGATTATTATTAGGGTCATTTGAAGTAAAAGTGTACCTTCGCGGAATGTGTGCACTATGATGACACTGCTGCCCATCATTAATCTTTTATCAAATAATGGTCAGTGACACTTCATCCCTTAGTCGACTCTTACGATACCCACAGGAGAAGTTGGGGTGGTGACAAATGTATTCTGCCGTCACCTCACGGCGGATTTACTAAAGTTGACAGGAACATAAATTACTACATTTCGAAGCTGATGCGTTAACCGAGGTAGCTCTGCTGCTAGCTCTTTAGTCTCGAGTGGTCTTTGAGTCTTTTTCTTAACAACAAATAAAATACAACTATAAAATAAGGATCCGTATCATTTTGACCTTTTAACGGGCAGGACTCAAAAAAAAAATTAAATGCCTCAACGCCATTCTATAGTAGAAAAAACCGGCCAAGTGCGAGTCGGACTCGCGCGCGAAGGGTTCCGTACCATTACCAATTTATTATTAAAAAATACAGTTAAATCAACCTACCTCAAAAACTATAGGTGATAATATAATCAGACCAAAAATCGTTGATGGAGTTTATTAATGTGCATAATATATATATTTTTTTGAATTTTATATCGCATAGTTTCAAAATTAGAGGGGGGACACATTTTTCAGACTTTGAGAGCTGATATCTCGAAAACGATTTGCTTAAATAAAAATAAGATTTATAAACCTTCATACCATTTTCAAAGACCCTTCTATTAATACCCCACACGCTTATATACAACAAAAAAAGATTTACATGTATGGAGGGCCCCCACCCTAATGATTTTTTTTACAATTTAGTATCATAATCCTGTAGCAGTTCATACAACACATATCTTTACCAAATTTTGTTACTGTAGCATTTATAGTTTTCGAGTAAATTGCTGTGACAGACGGGCAGACGGACATGACGAATCTATAAGGGTTCCGTTTTTGCCATTATGGCTACGGAACCCTAAAAAAGAGTTTTACAAGAAAACATACAAAAAGATTGTAATTCAGGGTGGTCATTTTTGAGACCGATGCTCTATAAAGTGTTAAGGTAAATTCAGGAATAACCACAGATATAGTTTTTATCAGATAAAGGTACAGAATATAATATTGTAAATGTTCCGGCCTAAACTGGAGTAGCATCCCACCAAACAAAAACCCTTGCAAAACTGTGTCAAAGCATCAGCAACATCATTTAAAACGAATCCTTTTCAAATCTCGAACTTAATTCCACTGGCTCAATACGATTCAAACAAGTATAACCCATATTACAAATACCACTAAATAGAAAATTGCATGAAAGGTCAAAGGGACTTGATCGTTTTCTGCGCTGTCATTTGTTTCTGTTTACCTGTGTGAATGTTTCGGGGAACAAAGATAATTTTCAATAGGTTAATAGCTCAAATTGAACCTTGAGTCTTTACAATAAGGAGTTACCAGTGGAAAGTAAAACATGGTAGTGGATATACAATCCCAAAATGCTTGCGTCTCACAATTTGATGATAAAGATACTGAAGGAGTGAAGTTTTGTTTAATTTAGTTGTTAACTTTTCAATATTCTGTGGAACTTTAGGAAGAACATGATAAGTTTGATTGCAATTTGAGGATTACATTTTACGGGTTAAATACTCCAAAGGTCCATATAATTTGGTATTTCTACATTTTAATTACAAACTGAAACCAAATTTTGATGTGCGGTGGCGACAGTAAGAATACATTTGTCACCACCCCAACTCCTCCTGCGGGTGTCGTAAAAATCGACTAAGGGATAGCAGTGTAACTGATCAATACTCGTATTTGATAAAAGAATGATGATGGGCAGCAGCGTCATCATAGTGGACACATTACTGCGATCGTCAATCCGCTTGCCCATGCTGGCGATTATGGGCATTTACCTCCTAATGCGTCTATACTCATAGTTAATAGGAGAGGCCTACGTCCAGCAGTGGACTAACATAGGCTGATGATGATGATGAACATTACAATAATGGGTCATTGCAGTAAATGTGTACCTTTTAATTTTTATATGCGATCATGGACTGTGATACACCATTTTACTCGGCATCGTGCGTACTTTTCAGTTATGAAACAAAAAAAGTATGTCTCTAATGTCACGAAGTATTACATTGAGATTACTCAGTTTAGTTATGTTACTCTTATAGGTACTAAAGGTATGATAAATTTGTGTAACGAAGTTGAATTTTTTTTTTATCAGTTTCGTTACATTTTGTGTCATATATTTAGTATGGGAGTAACTAAACTGAGTAATCTCAATTTACATACTTATTTTCGTGACATTAGAGACAGATTAGCGAATGCTCGTTTGGTCTGAATGCACCTTATCACAAAACGTGATTCGTAGATTTCGTAGAGTAGGGGATAGAATAGCGAATGCTCATTTGGTCTGAATGCACCTTATCACAAAACGTGATTCGTTGATTTCGTAGAGTAGGGGATAGAATAGCGAATGCTCGTTTGGTCTGAATGCACCTTATCACAAAACGTGATTCGTTTATTTCGCAGAGTGGGGGATAGAATAGCGAATGCTCGTTTGGTCTGAATGCACCTTATTACAAAACATGATTCATTTATTTCGCAGAGTGGGGGATAGAATAGCGAATGCTCGTTTGGTCTGAATGCACCTTATCACAAAACATGATTCGCTGATTTCGTAGAGTGGGGGATAGAATAGCGAATGCTCGTTTGGTCTGAATGCACCTTATCACGAAACGTGATTCGTTGATTTCGTAGAGTGGGGGATAGAATAGCGAATGCTCATTTGGTCTGAATGCACCTTATCACAAAACGTGATTCGTTGATTTCGTAGAGTGGGGAATAGAACAGCGAATGCTCGTTTGGTCTGAATGCACCTTATCACGAAACGGGATTCGTTGATTTCGTAGAGTGGGGGATAGAATAGCGAATGCTCGTTTGGTCTGAATGCACCTTATCACAAAACGTGATTCGTTGATTTCGTAGAGTGGGGGATGAAATAGCGAATGCTCGTTTGGTCTGAATGCACCTTATCACAAAACGTGATTCGTTGATTTCGTAGAGTGGGGGATAGAATAGCGAATGCTCGTTTGGTCTAAATGCACCTTATCACGAAACGTGATTCGTTGATTTCGTAGAGTGGGGAATAGAATAGCGAATGCTCGTTTGGTCTGCATGCACCTTTATAAGGCTACCACCGAACTCACGGCGGTTGAAACGCTCGGAGAAATGCCTAATTACATATTTATTTTTTGAAGTGTCACTAAATATTAATTTATAAAATTGATGATGAAGAGCAGCGTCATAATAGTGGACATACTACTGCGATCGTCAATCTGCGAAATTATGGGTATTTAGCTCATAATGCATCCAAACGCATAGGTAATGGGAAAAGCCTGTATTCAGCAGTAGTGCTGGTGATGTGAGAATCCTAAAAAGAAAAAAAAAATAGTGTGAAAAAGAAAAATAAAGAGACATAATAATTTACAATACACAAGGGACAGAATGAACCTGTAACCAGACGTATCAAGAAATTAGGATTTTGGGTGTACGCCAAAATATTTTCGAATGGAAAATGGTGCTACAATAGAGGGCCTTCTAAAAATGATAATGCTGAATCAAGTTTTGAACGCCTATTCTGCCGTGCAATTCCTAAACCACAGTAACTGCCAATTTTCCGATTTTTGGTTTATTGGTGATCTATAATCAGCAAATCAAAACGCATAATCCCAATCGATCGGTTTTTAATTTGGAAAACTGGAACATGGAAACTCGAAACCCCAAAAGCAGTAAGTGACTAGTTTTTCCTGCACAATGCAATATAAAACGCAGTAAAATGGTCTACGGCTACGGTTTTTGGGCTGATACTGACTAAAACGCAGTACAGGTGTAGATTTTCATGATTTTTAGCATGTAAACTCATAGTATCTCGTTTATAAAGAAACTAATTAAAACACAGTATACAATTTTTATGCTAAAAGTGTTGTACTGCGTTTCCAGTTTCATAGATTAATAAGCATAATTACTAGTTAAGACGCAGTAGGTATAAAATAACGATATTTAAAGTGGTACACTACTGTTCAAATAAGTATCGTATTGCCATCTAAATTGCAGTAACAAGTTCATTAATGTACACATTATGCTGTATGTTGTATTACTTTCATTAGCAATAATACTAGCTAAAGGACAGTAGCACCCCAGTTTAGGCAGTATTTTTATGTTATTTGACTATTTTAACTGCATTTAGACGTTTATTTTAAGTGGCAAATTCGAGTTACGAGTAGTTCCATCTCGTACCTTCCTTGAAGATAGCTTATAGTGATATCGTTAGCAAATCACTGTTTAAGGTAGTAAAATAATTCTTGACCTATTTACAATTTAAAACAACAAAGGTGTCGTCTGTTGATAAACGAGTAAAAACTTTTATAGTTAAACACATAAAGGTATTATTACCAGTTATCGGTTTTTTGGATTCCCCCTAGCGGGATTTCGCGTATAAAAAAATACGGGTGTGACTATAAAAAATATTTAACACTATTGTATTATACACAGAGCATATTTTATGAAACAGAAATATGGCAATATAATTAAAGTTTATTTTCCAAGTTACTGTAGGAGACCCGCCGGGGGAACCCAAAAAACCGATCACTGATTATTACCTAATTATAAGGTCCTTAAAAGACAAAAAAATAACCTTCTCTTTAGTTTGTACACATTTAATTTTGCTATGCGAGTTATGGTTCCTAGGCGTCGGTATCATCTTATTAAGCAATGCCTTGCCAACAAATATCATCGTTATGTCATAATATTGTTACATTTCGTCGACCGTAGGTTCAATTAGGGTAAGGGACAAAATACGACTTTGCAGGAGAGCCCGACAAAGTTTTTTTTTCTGCTTATTCGCTCATAACTTTTATTGTATTTGAGCTTTTCTGGCTCCGATTTCACACGTATTCTTATATTTTGGTGCTCTTTCCGCTTAAATAGTATTTATTTACGTAGACTAAATAATAAGGAAAATTGGTGTCCGTTACTCTAATGTGTTTCATTACTAACGTCGATTACACTCGTAGCAATTTTTAGTCATGTCCCTTACGCTAATTTGACTTCGGTTTACAGATCCAATATCATTTCAAAAAAATAAAGTAAGCGTATTTTAATGATTTTTTTAATTAAAGCAAAATAATGTAAGTTAGTGTATTTGTAAAAATATGCTACGTGAGTTTTAGTGTAAGGATAATCCGTTTTGAAAAATAAGAAAAAAAATAAGTTATTTTGGCTAAATGTGTATAGGAAATCCAAGTCCTATTCTGCCCTCGTAGTGAAGAATGCAGTAATTGCAAAAACGTCATTTCGAGATAAACTTGATTGAAGGTTTTCTTTAAAACTGAGCGTCTAACGAGACGAAATAATTATATTTTGTGTTTTCTAAAACTGTCATATAATAATTATGTTCAATGATATTATAATATTAAAAGTTAGAATATATGTACACATTCGATTTTAAAGTTGATTACTGCAATTTATCTTTGCATTTTTTTTGCTACACGCGATACTTGCTAGATAAGTATGCAGTAAAAGCGTCGAATACTGCATTTATATCTAGACTACATAAATTACTGCATTTCATACTTGAATGGCAGTTCAATTTAAAATAAGTTTTCAAAGAAGGAATGCAGTTTAACTTTATGTCAGAAACTATATGGCACAGATTATTTAAAAAATACATTAAAATGTGCCCAAAACTAGGTACTAGGTATTGATTATCATGTTTACAAGATCAGAAAATAGAAGAGAAAATAAAACTGCGTTTTAGTAATTTTGTGTAGTGTATTTTTAAACTGCAGTATTGACCTGTGCGACACGCCGACGCTTTCGTTATACTAGGGTAAAACGCAGCAATAGCACGTACTGCGGTTCAGCCTAGTTTAGCGTTGTAGATATTTTTCACTATGTTTTTTGTAAAATGCAGTAATCGACCGAATACTGCATTTCTTTTTAGTACGAGTTTAATACTGCATTTTAACCTAGTATTTTAAAAATATTTTGATCAAATACTGCATTATTACTTACTAGAAGTATATGTTCTGTACATTTAAAAATTATGAAAAATATATACATATATAGATATTGATTCACAGGTTTCATTTTTCGAAAAACGTCAAAATCTTAATTTTGTCGATTACTGCGTTCTTCACTACGAGGGCAGTATTGTTTGTGTGGTTTACTTGAAATGTCTTATTCCCTAACCTGTACCTACGCTAAGTCTTTTCTTGGAATGAAACATTATGTTTCATTCCAAGATCTCGATCCAAAATCTCCAAGATCATCAGAATCTCGTTTGAGTATTCAGGTAAAACGTAAGTTATTATGTTTGATAGTTTTACCACACAGTAATTATCTAAAATAATTATGACAGAAATAAACCAAAATAATGTTCTTTTTCTTCTTTAACAGATCTTTATCAGTTAAATATAACATACTTAAAATAATTGACAGTGTTAACACAAATGATAATCATTTTTATCATTCATAACATAAATTACAATAAAATAATGTATTTCTACGGTTTTAAGAGATCTTTATTATTGGTATATTATTATAACTTGGGTTATTTCAATTAGCTAGTATAAATCAGAATAATATTATGTCGCATATGTAATTACTAAGTAAAAGACGGGAAATCTATCTCGCTGCGACATACTGTCGCACCAATCATGTTCTAAGCGTGCAGGAGAATAATACCCATAGATGCCAGAGACATAAAAAAGTGACTGAAATAGTTCGATTGTGAACTAGGATACCTATCGATATTCTAATTGTTCTATGGTACCGGTACCACTTTAAGCTCAAAAAGAATAGATGAAGGCAAATCTGAACCTTAAGGAAAAGTTTCCTTGTTAAACATTTAAAGACTACCCTCTTTCTTCTATTCGTCGTGGCTGTTGTCAGCGAAGCTGAAAAGCGTGTGCCAAGTTGCGATAACGCGTGCGGGTCAGAGGGAGACAAACCGGGGCAATGTTGCCAGTAAGAGGGGTACTCGGGCTTCAGCCGCTGCGATGGTCAACCGATATACTGCGAGGACACGATGCGTGGGGGTGACATGGCTTGTACGCAATGTACGCCCCCCGAAAACATGACCATGAAAAATCCGACCATGGGTGACGTGGTCTCGGATATAATAATTCTTCCCGATCCCGAGTTCTGTACGCCAAACGATATCAATAATCATTAAAAAAAACCAACTTCAACCGATATCTCCAAGATCCCATAATCAGACCTTGATGCCAACGGGACTAGTTCGGTTTATTCTGAAGTCGGTTAAAAATTGATTTATGGAAATCGGTTGACGCGGTATCGAGTTATTCATCCGATTGTCGTGCACAATGCACATGCTTAATGCCAATTGAGACTTATAATTATCAGAACTAGACCAAATTAAAATGGGACCATCAGCTTTCGAATAAAAACATCAAAATCGCGTACAGTCGTATTGAGAACCGTCTCCTTTTTTAAAGTCGGTTGAAAACACTATAATTGCCTTTTATAATTTACTTAATAAACTTTGTTATTGGAAGCCTTGGATGAGAAATGATGGCAGAGTTGGAAGAAATTACTTCATATTTTATTATTACCTATTAGTACAGATTTTGTTTATATTTTTTATTCATGCATTTATATTAGGTTTCAATTTTTCAAAAGTCTTCGTTATTATAAGTACTTGTATTGTTTCTAATTTTTAATAAGCATATATGGAATAAAAATGGCGTATCATTGGGAAATAAATGGTGAAATCAGAACACCCCTTCAATTAGGATAATTTTTTGTTCATGCATTGTCGCGATTCTACACAATAGATTCCATACATCTGAATTTGATCACTTGTGTCTGCGACCAATAATTATATAACATGGACGTGTAACGTGTTTAATGTGCCAAGATGGGCAGGACATAGCGCTTTTCTTAACACCGCGCATATTTCGGCGCAACATCTTTGACAATTATTTCTAGAATATGGCCTATCAAAACTTTGAAGGACCATTCACAACTAATTTTAAATGGCGGTTTAAGTCTTTATAGGTTGACATGGAAATTCAATACCGTGAATACCGTAATGCATTGAAGAGGTGGTGACATTTGTCAACTAAAATTCAGGACCGCTTTTGAAAGGCAATTTAGTATGGCATGCGGCTTCCATGTTTTATTTGTTCGTAGACTTGTGTAATGATTTCTACAAAATCTTGAGTCTTTCTAGCAGCAACTCTGTACAACATAGTCAAAGTCAACGCAAACTTTGCACTTTTGAATCTACTTCCAGTTTTAAAGTTACACTAATTCGGGTTCGAATCCCGGCGAGGGCATTATTTGTGTCTTTATTTATCACAAATATTTGTTCCTTGGTCATGGCTGTCTATGTATTTAAGTATCTATAGTATATTAAATTATTCATTCATTCTGTCAAGTACAATCAACAACACACCTGTGAACACAGGCAAAATGGCAAAAATATGTAAACAGAACTTTATTGCCTGGACATAAAGGTGTGTATACATATTTCTAGCACTGTGTCTGTATCCACAGCTGTGTTGTCGATTGTACTACAAAAATTAGCGTAACGCACACATCGTATAAATTACTGTGCGAGCAAATTAAAGTAAGGAACAATTATTTCAATATCCACGTAATCACTTTAGGGTATCGGCTAAATATTTTTTTTCGATTCCAAAATTATTAGCGTAATAACACTTTTGTTATTTTCTCATCAAAAATAAACCGCGTAAGGGTCAACCCCAAGTGCAAGGCCGGTTACCTTGTTTAAATTCGGTTGATTACGTACATTACACTAATTCTTAGTAGCTGTGTAGAATTTTTTTCTTGTTGCTTTATTTTTTGGAGCTATTTTGATCCGGTACACCCTAAAAAAAAATAGGGTAAGGAACATTTTTTTAAAGCTAGATTTTTTTTATATACACCATTCGAAAGAGCGCAAAATTCTGAACAAAACTGTATACTTAACTCATTTTCGACATTTTGTCCCTTACCCTAATTGAACCTACGGTCGACGAATTTTGTTCTTTATTGCGGTACCTCACCGTAACGTACGAAGTAGATTATACATATGAATTATACCAATACCGCCAATACCGGTCAATAATCGAGTATTTAGAAATTTGTATTTACCTGTTTTGGGATTCGATAAGATTGCTACATACTTTTTGGTTTAAGTTTCTTATACGGTAATTCCAGATGCATTTAACAAATTTCTTTATGTTAGTTTAAATTCAAAGCTAAACATAAAATATGAAAGTAAATTCTTAATCATTTCTTTAATGAATTGCTACGTAATATATATACGGTGTTATTAAATTAGTCACGGATATTTAAGGGACTTTAATTTAACGTCAAAACAATTAAGTTTGACTAGAAATTAAAAAAAAAACATTTACCGAACAAAAAAGAACATTACATTTTATTTTCTAAATAATCATCCCATCATCCATCAGTAATATCCTGTCAAGATGTTTGTTTAACACTGTCTGTCATGGCCTTATTAAAGGCCTCCACAAACCGGCCGGCGGTTCTAGAATTATGACTAAAGAGGTTTCATTTATTTATCTTATTAACAGGGTGCTTTAACGAACCAAATTTGTTTCCTAGTTTTCTCCAAAAAAACATAACAAAACCTATAATGTGTCATACATAAATATACTCCAGGAGCGGAGTACTATTGTAGTAATAGGTCATAATTGATGACAATTTATTATTTTATAGGATTTTGTATTATAATATACAGTATTCTAAAGACTTTTTGATTTATAACTGAGACGAATACGTAAGAAATGATATTTATTAGAATTAATCGTAGAAGTGCTACGCCATAATCAGTCGTGAGCTTACTCATTGAAATCAATGTAAGGCTAAATATAATGTGCTATTCGCTATGATTACAACCGATACTGGTACCTTAAGTTGATTGTTATTTCATTTCTTCAGAAAATGTTTTAATAAACCTTAATTTTTGTCAAATTTTTGTATTATTGACGACAAATCCCTAAATAAACTGCGTTTTCCAAGTAACTTTTAAATCGTTTTTTACATCCTTCTGTGTCTCACATTGGTATGAAACTTGATAAGCGTGTTTGAATTTCTTAATAATAAAATTATGTAATGCTGTTACAATTTTTTTTTGTGTTTTAATTACTTTATTAAAAAAAACTACATTTTACTGCTTTGAACGAAGTTCGTAGCACGAAAATTCAATCAAAATACTAGTTAAATTACAGTACACTAGTCCCTTTTACTGCAGTTTAACCTGTAAAATGCCGCCTATCTCTAATAAGCACGCAAAATTTGTGCAGTAAGTGGTCATTTTACTGTGTCTTAATTAGTAATTGTTTTATTTTTCCCTGTTTTTAAAAGCGCAGTACAAACACAGAATTTCGAAAAAACCACATATTTAATTTTAGAAAATGCAGAAGCACGTATTTTTTAATTTATCATATTGTATGATTTTAATGCTTCATTTTGGACAAAAAAAAATCTCAATAACTATCAAATCTTGGAAAATATATTACTTTAAAACTGTTTTTTGCCGTTATCTCAAAATCGACTTTTGTCAGTTACTGTGGTTTAGGAATAGCACGGCAGTATTGCTGATTATAGCCTACCCCACAGAATGTTTCTTTTCTTTTCTCTTTTCGTGTACGCCCTTCGTCGATCCCAGTTCGCTACAACCAAATGTCATATTACCATATTCTTAGAATGTCGTAATGTCAAAACAGATTAGTAGTAAAATGTGTAAAATTACAAAAAAACCTACTTTCAGTACGTCTAAATGCCGAAATGATATTGGCATATTACATCTAATATCCGAAATGTGTTAGGTTCATATTAAACAAAATTCAAAACGACAGTTTCTCAGAATACCTAAAATATTATTTTTAGTAAAGTATTATATTCCTTGCATTGTGTTTTATTATCAATTTTAACATTAAATTAGTTAAACAATGCTTATTATTTAAAAAACTATTTAAACAGTTTTCATGGATACTGAATTTTAGGCATTTTGAGAACGTGAAGTTTTGCTTTTAAGTTAATTTGGTTTTTAGACATTTTGAGAACATTGCAATTTGAGAAGTAGGTTTAAGTCATGTTATGTATGATATATATAAATTATACGTAAAATTATATTGGATGGTATGCTTAAAGCAATTTGATGTTTAGACGTCGACGCAGTATTAGTTATCCAAGAAATTTACCTCAAGCTTGATTATTAATTAAAAATAACACAACTCTGAAACTTGTACAAGACTTGTAGAAGACTTGAACATGCAAATGAGGCGAGAATTGAAATTCTGAAAGTTGCCTTCGAACAAAAGATTTAAAAAGGCAAGTTGGCAAGAGTCTTGGCGGAATTTTAAATTAGGGATGCGAGAGAAATATCTGTAACAGTTCATAACCAGTTTCAGTCGGATCTCATTGATCGTATAGTTGCCACGGATTTAAAGGTCAAGTGTGTTGGTTGGTTTCACACATGGCGGGAGATGGCGACACTGCTACTGACATACGGACTGTGACGTCATTCAAAATGCTCTAGCGAGTTTAAGATTCAATGACCAGTTTAGACCAGTCTGACCATTTACTTGATACAGTAGAACCTCGATTATGCGAACCTCAACTATCTGAACCCTCAATAAAATTATCTGAACGTGGCGTGTCAGTGGATAAACGACTTAGTTATCGGAACGTTGGCGCGAATTAGGATTTGCGATATTTTTTCTGCTATCAGGTGGCGTAGGCGTTAGATTTAAACAGCTGTCAGATTCATAGGTACTAAGCATACAATACCAAAATTCTATTGTATTTGGGAGTTTTTTTATTTTGTTATGCATTACGACTAGAAAGCGGTTGCTGAACTAAAGCTGAGAATCAGTTCTAAAACAAGGACAAATAAATACTAGAACTTTGAAAATTTCATGGGTATTTACTTGGAAAATTATTTCATTAATTTTAGAAATCATTGTTCCGAAAGTAAATGTTTTAAGAATAAATAAATAAAAAAATGTACAAAGAAAATAAAATTCGCGTATTTATTTTGAGAGTTCGTTGGACCTTACGCCACAGTGCTGCCATCTCACCGCTCCATTGTGGCAAAAAAAGTAACAAAAACCCTCGTTGGATGATACGATGCCGGCCTTACCGCCCTGGGTTTACGTATCGAGCGTTAGGAAGCACATTTATTCCATAAAAGTTGTTTGTCCGCGTACCATGTGTAGCCCGATAAATGCGTGAGCAGCATCCACCTAGTCTCGGTCGCAGTTAGTTCGGATAACCGAGATTCTACTGTATGAGAATTGTAGTATCCGTACATTTTGGCGTCCAAAATGACAAGACCTCTACTCGTCGATGCTATCGCTAGCGATAGTAATTATACAGCCAGGGGTGGGTATTTGTGGTACTTGGAAATTATAATGTGATGGGTACGAATGTTGGCATTATGAAGAAAGGTTGTGCAAGTCTGGAAACGTTGAAGGATATTTTAAAGTTTGCGGTTAACGGTTTCTTGGAATCTGTTCCATTTATAAGTACGTCGATAAATTAAAGGTTTTTATTATTTTTCTTGATATAATGCAAGTAAATTGAAATGTATGTGGGATCCCATACAATTATTTAAGCAAAGAAGGCTTCAGTGTGGGTTATACGTAGTAAAAAAGTTTTAATCATTATTCTTCAATCATTTGAATCATGTTACAAATGATTTCAAACGTAGTAAATTTACACGAGATTAATAATTTACAATAAAAATATTTGGGATCACCCTATATGGAGCGTGACGTCAAATTTATGTCATCAGCCTGATAATTACTACGGGCCCTGCTCATGGGTCTTAATTTTTTTATGAGGACTGCTAAAAAATAAACAAATTCTTTGGAAAATTTAATTGAGTAATCGTACAAAGCGTTTTCCGTCTTCTTCCCTTATGCGTACTGCCAAGGAGTGAAATTTCCTGCCGGCGTCTATATTTCCGAGATCATATAACCCGTCAACCTTCAAGTCAAGGGTGAATCACCTTCTGGGCAAACTCACTCCATCGTAGGCCACGTCTCTGCCCTTGGCTAGTCTGTGGCCATGAGTAAGCCTATTTCAAATTTAAAAAAATGCACGTTATTTTAATCCATTACATAAAACGCGTTTAAATTTCATTACGAATTTCTCCCGGGTCCAAGCAATTGCATTTTTGGGGAAACACGTTTCCCACAATCTTTCAACGAAAGACCGCATCCTTAAAATTCCCCTCAGCCTTTGCCCAAATTGGGTGAGTCGAGTGTCTCTCTCTAGTGTCGCTCTGGAACCAACACTAACAAGATTCGTAGGATTATTTTATGGAAATGTTCTCTTTTTGATGTTTTCGAGTGAGATGCTTCGTTTGACATCTTGAAAGGTTTCCGCATTAGTCTATGGTTTCAGGTCACCGTCGTTTTGCAAACAATCGTTTTTTTGACAATGCAGAAAGCAGTCAAACTCCAGTTATGTGAAAGCTGATTTAAAAAAAAGTGCGTGAAAAACATTTGTCTGATAAAGTTATAGTGGATGATGAGCAATGCTCGGCGGGGGTGATCTGTTTTCATACTAAATTACATGTATCACGTGACATTTAGTATGAAAACAGCTCACCCCTGCCGAGAATTGATGATGAGATGATCCTGCGTTATTAACGAAAGATAAAGGCAGTAGTAGGATAAGGGAACATCGTGTGCCTTAAGAACTCTTAGGGCAAACATTCAGTATCAGTTTTCAAGAAAAAATAAATAAATAGGAAAAATAGTATTTGTTTTTTATTATTACTCATATTTTTATGGAACGCGTTGGGTGAATCAACTTTTTTCTGTCTGTTATTGCCATGGTTACGGTCGCCTGAGTCACGCTGGTTTTATGCAAAATTATGCTACTTAAATTGTTAAAGAAAGGGCTTATTAACACCAGAAAAATGTATGTTTACATAGTTCAAGTAGCATAATGTAGCATAAAACCAGCGTGACTCAGGCGACCGTAACCATGGAAATAACAGACAGAAAAAAGTTGATTCATCCAGTTACTTTGTGTCTGGCATATACGAGTAATCAAATAATTGCGATACAGCGAGGAAATGCCGCCAGCATCCTCGGTACAATGCCACAAGGGCTAATCTTAGATAGGTATACATAAATTGTAGTTTTGAAAATAAATATTTAGAAAAATGTTAAAAAAATATTATAATAACACTCAATATAAAAATAAATACGCATGTCGAAAATTTTCAACTAATAATTTTTCGGATTTGTAAGACAGACACGATTTTTCATTTATCATAGGCTTTTGAATGGGCTATAATGTATATTTCATTTCATTTATTCTTTGCAAACCATGATGTATTTTTCTCACACATGCAATAAAACATTGTCATTATTTTTTTTTATTTCTTTGTATATTTGAGAAAAGCACTATACATGCCTCGGCCTCGTTACCTATCCGGTATATACCAAATTGGCCGGAAATCCTCATTTTGCCGGCCTCTGATGTAATAGACTATAAAGTTACACTTTCGACAGCAAAATGTTGCCTACAATTTATTACTTCATAACACTTACTAATGACGTGACCCATCATCACAAAAAAAATGGTCGAAAAGCTGTTTTCGAAATATAGCTTTTCGAAAATAATGAATCTCAATTACGTACAGGTACAACATCAAAGGACAAAAGGGGAGATCAAAGGGCAGATGAATCTAAATCTAAGCTTGCAATAAATAAATAACTAAATAAATAAATATCTTGGGACATCTTACACACATCGACCTAGTCCCACGGCAAGCTCAATTAAGGCTTGTGATGTGGGTACCAGGCCACGATATAAATAATAGATAGATACACTACTAATACTTAAATACATAGACAGCCATGACAAATGAACAAATAATTTGTGATAAATAAATACAAATACACAAATAATGCCCTCGCCGGGATTCGAACCCGAAACCTCCAGCTTCGTAGGCAGGGTAACTATCTACATTTCACAAACTAAAATCTAGCTTAAACAAATGTTTTAGGTAATAAAGATTGCAGAGTGCGCTACGAGATTGCAGTTGTATGGAAAATTAGCTTGCTAATGGAACTGCTACACACGTGCATTTAATATTACAGTTGTAACAAGGATTCAACAATGAGGTTACCGCGGCTATACGTATTTATACAGTATTCATATTCATTTATTCTTTTTTTTTTATCCCCCCCGGCGGTAAACAAGCATACGGCCCGCCTGATGGAAAGCAGTCACCGTAGCCTATGGCCACCTGCAACCCCAGGGGTGTCATTGTTATTCATGCTATCATTATCTTCATATAAAATCCATGTCAGATATGAAATATGATACACGGCACAGCAGATAATTATGATATATCTTCACGATATCTTCATTATCACTTTAGTCTTCACTACTACCTTATCCTAAGTTATCCTAAGTAGCTACAATATTTATAGAGTTATAAATATACAAATACAGTATTTTCCATCATGCAACCTGTGGTATCCATTGGCCGTGTGGTGACGGCAGTAAGAATACATTTGTCACCACCCCAACTCCTCCTGCGGGTGTCGTAAGAATCGACTAAGGGATTGAAGTGTCACTGACAATTATTTGATAAAAGATGATGGGCAGCAGCGTCGTCATAGTGGACACATTACTGCGGCCGCCAATCCGCTTACCCAGCGTGGCGATTATGGGCATTTACCTCCTAATGCGTCTATACGCATAGTTAATAGGAGAGGCCTAAGTCCAGCAGTGGACTATCATAGGCTGATGGTGATGATGATGATGAACCTGCATGATGGTTAACATACTTTATTGAAATCGATGAGACGTATATTTTTTTGTTAACCCTGAGTATTATTTTAATTAAAAACTTAACCCTTATTATAGTTATTATAAACGTCACTTAACTTGGCATGCCGTTTGCTATTGATCGCTCCTTACGCACATACAGGTAGGTATAATACTGATAAAACCGAAAAGGACAAACAATACTTAGCGGCTTGCTAAGTTAGGAAACGGTTATGAATAAGGTTAGTCTTTTGATTATTTTAATATACGTTTATTCAGTTATCTACATACTAATTAATGTAACCTTTGATGTAAATGTTGATGATGTTATGACATACCTAACATTATTATTTAGCTTCAAGTTTCGATCCGTACTAAGTAAATACCTTTTTTTATGAGACGAAGTTAGACAACTGAGCTTTCAGCCCACCTGATGGAAAAGCAGGAACTGATGCCCATGGACATAGTGACCAGAAAATCGCCTATGCGCTGCCTACCCTGAAGACTTAGACGGATTGCCTCTATCTATGCCATAAATTACACCGGCTATCTTACCCCCAAGCCGGAACACAGTACTAACTATTCAGCGGCAGGTTAACAGGTAAGACGGTGGTATCTATTCGGGCGGACCCTGCACGAGGTCCTACCACCAGAAAAACCTACAATAGACGTGTAATTTATTTGAGTCATCATTGGCTAAGTCCAGCAATCAAACAATCGACCAAATGCCGCAGTTAATATGCTAAAACTCACAGTTGCAAAAACTGGTGAGCACATGATGCACCCCCGAACAAGAGAACAAAATTCATAATGTGCGTGAATCAAGCTATTATAGACTCTCGGGTAAAGGAATAAATGCCATAACGCACGCTGCATTAATTATGTTCTTTTGTACTCAACATTCCATTGAAATTTAAGCCATAACTATATGAGTATAAGGATGAAATTAATAGACTATTGCGATATGACTTTGTAATATTGTGAAATGTTATGAGCGAACTAAAATCATAATATTCATAATTAGTAATGCGTTTTACAGCGCATCTTGGAGGTAATTCAGCAGTTCACTTAGTATGTTAGTGAAAATTATGCACGAAGAATAGACTAATGTTGTTGGGGTAAATTGTATCTCAAATAAATCATTGTAAACTGGGAAAAATCTGTAAATGAGATATTCTAAGCATTTGAATCGGCACCATATAACAAGAATTGTTATTAGGCTAATTTAAAAATAAGCCTAATAACAATCTCTATCTTGCCATAAATAGTGCCGATTCAAATGATGTCGCCGACCATATGGCAAGAATCGTTATTAGGCTTATTTTTAAATGGTGCCGATTCAAATGTTTTGAATTACACGTCATCCGAGACATTTCCCACTTAAACGGCCTTGGCATGTAATCTACTATTTTTGAAAATCCTCCGCCAATAATTTCACAGATATCATCATCATCATCATCATCACATCAGCCGAAAGACGTCCACTGCTGAACATAGGCCTCCCCCAAAGATTGCCACAATGACCGGTCCTGCGCCACCCGCATCCAGCGGACTCCCGCGACCTTCACCAGGTCATCGGTCCACCTTGTGGGGGGCCTACCCACGCTACGTCTTCCGGTACGTAGCCGCCACTCAAGAATCTTCCCGCCCCAACGGCCATCGGTTCTACGCGCAATGTGCCCCGCCCACTGCCACTTCAGTTTAGCGATTTGGAGAGCTATTTCGGTTACTTTGGTTCTGCTGATGGTCTCATTTTTAATCCGATCACGCAGATATAACCTTATAATATACACTAAAATTACACCTGTAAGATATTTATAAAATTTATTGTTTTACAAAGGAAAATTCCCTCTTTACATCACATTCAGAAGCATTCAGGTAACAACCAAGAAACCCACGCACGTTACAAACTTTTAAACATTCATTAACGTTTAAGCCAAATTGAGTTTGGCAACGAACTTCTAACGCGTGAACTATCAAAACCGTATGGCACGTGGGTAGGGCTGCCAACCAAATATCACAAATATGCGCTGCATTAGCGATTAACATCTTTATCAGATGATTTTGACATCTTTATCAGATGATTTTGATTTTATGCAGCGTTTTTGCGGCAGTGTTTAGAATGGCTATAAAGCCCGATGCGGGAGCGACAGTGACGTCCGCAAGATTGGCATGTCAGTGACGGGTCGTCAGATAAATGGGTTGATGATGTGTCCCCTCTCTCATTGTTGTGTCTCCTATTGCGTTTCACATCTAGAGCCTGAAACCAACTTTCGTCGTGAGCCTTGCATCCTTCCACTAGAGCCGCCCTCCACTTATTCCGATCGTTTGCCATCGGTTCCCAGTTAGCAGGGCTGATACCGAACGCAAGCATGTCTCGCTTAGTACAGTCCTTAAAACGTAACAAGGGTCTGCCAACTCTTCTTTTGGCAAAAGCAACTTCGCCTAACAGGGTGCGCCTTGGTAAGCGAGTGGCATCCATACGGTGCACATGCCCCAGCCACCGCAGTCTACGCTGTTTAAGCATCGCGGTAATGCTGGGAAGCTGTGCAACCTGCAACACTCTCTCATTTGTGACCCTGTCTTGCCAGGTGATGTTTAAGATATTTCGAAGGCATCGCATGTGGAAATTATTGAGTCTTCTTTCTTGCTTAGCATACGACATCCAGGCTTCGGCTCCGTACAAGAGTGTACTTAGAACACAAGTTTGATATACTATCATCTTGGTTCTTGTTGTCAGATGGTCGTTGGTCCATACTCTTGCACTTAGCCTCCCAAACGTCGTAGCCGCTTTCCCAAGCCGACTCCCAATCTCCACGTCTAGTGACATATTGCTTGACACAATGGATCCCAAGTAACAAAAACGATCAACAACATCAAGGGCCGCACCATCCAACAAAATTGTTGGTCTCTGGTTGTATCCCTGCGCCAATACAACTGTCTTCTTTGCATTTATTGTCATTGAAAAGAGGGAACAGGCATGTGCAAATTTGTCTAGAAGAGCCTGTAATTCTTGAGGGGTATTGGCTACGAATGCGGCGTCGTCGGCAAAGAGCAGCGAGTCGACATACAGGTCTTCGCGTTTGCGGCGAGATTTCAAAAGGGCAGGATTAAATAGTTTCCCGTCCGCTCTGGTGTGCAAATGAACACCCTGTACAAAGTCCCTAAATGCAACCTTCAGAAGTAAGGAGAAAAAGATGCCAAAAAGTGTAGGAGCTAAGACGCATCCCTGCCGCACTCCTCTTCGCATGTCAAACAGAGCAGAAGTATTTCCGCCGTGGACAACAGCGCCCTGCATACTCTCATGGAAAGATTTTATTAGATTTAACAGTTTTCGGGGACACCCTATCCGTTCGAGGGCAATGTAAAGGCCCTCCCGACTCACCGTGTCAAATGCTTTATTAAGGTCCACAAAAGCCACTAACAAGGGACTATTCTGCTCACGTGACTTTTCTTGCAGCTGGCGCAAAGTAAAAATCATGTCAGTAGTAGAGCGTCCCGATCGAAATCCACACTGTGCCTCAGGATACACGCGGTCGGCAAGCCGCTGGAGTCTAGTCAGAATAACCCTCGCAAACAGCTTTCCGACGATGCTCAGAAGGGAAATGCCGCGGTAATTGTTGCAATCGCCGCGATCCCCTTTTCCCTTGTATAAGGTGATAATGTTAGCATTTCGCATATCCTGAGGAAAGCGCTCCTGCTCCCAACATTTGCTCAGGAAGTTGTGCAAAATCGGATGCAGTGACTTGACCTTGAGAAGCTCTGCGGGGATGCCGTCATCGCCGGGACTTTTGCCATTTTTTAGTTGAGTGACAGCTTTGTGCAGCTCCCTTGGGGTGGGTAGGTTATCTAGCTCATCCCAAGTTTCCAGTTCATTGATAGCTTCCATAGCTGCTGGATCAGTAGCGACCGGATGAGCATAGAGTCCCCCATAATGTTCCACCCAACGGTCCAATTGGCGATTGCTGTCATTTATTACTGTACCGTCAATTTCCTTTAAGGGTGCTAGTTTTTTTGGCAAAGGTCCAATCGCTTTTTTAATCCCTGCGTAAACACCGGAAAGATTACCGACAGCTGCGCAACTCTGTATATTTTCGCACAGTTTCAGCCAATAATCATTGGCTAACTGGCGACTTACCCGCTGAAGTT
The DNA here is from genome assembly GCA_025490895.1 of Thaumatotibia leucotreta. Lineage (NCBI taxonomy): Eukaryota > Metazoa > Arthropoda > Insecta > Lepidoptera > Tortricidae > Thaumatotibia > Thaumatotibia leucotreta. The sequence continues at coordinate 127,199 of JALPQI010000755.1, forward strand.
CTGACTTGGCAGCACAGAGCTCACTCTTAGATGTAGTGCAGGGATTAAACCGGTGACGTAAGGCAGCTTGACGTTTGACATTTAGTAAGGGTGTAACGAGATTTGCGTTCTCAGAGAACCAGTCAGTAGACTTTGGCGAGTCGTAGCCAAAGACTTCACTGGCAGTCTTTGTGAGCATTGACCTAATCCTTTGCCATTCGGTCTCCACTGAAGCATCAACGTCCCAGCCATCCGTTTCAAGTTGTACCAAGTCACCAAATTTAGATAGTAGCTCCGAGTCCTTCACATTGAGAAGGTTCAATTTTTTCCTTCTTGGAGTTTGGGTATAATGGATTTTTTTTTAATGAATCGGCCTTTGCACACCACAAGAGAGTGATCGGTGTCACAATCGGCGCTGTGGTAGGATCTGGTGTGTACAATATCTTTAAGATCCTTTCTTTTGGTTAGGACAACGTCCAATTGGTGCCAATGTCCTGAACGAGGATGCTTCCACGAGACGCGTCGCATCAGTTTACCCTTAAAGTAAGTGTTGGTAACACACAGCTGGAACTTACAACAAAATTCGAGCAGACGCTGGCCATTTTCATTTTGTTTACCCAAACCGTGGTTACCCAGACAGTCGGGCCAAGCTTGATTATCTTGACCCACACGGGCATTAAAGTCACCTAGAACCAATACGCAATCACCCGAACGTACTGCACCCAATACGGTCCCAAGTTGATCGTAAAACTCATCTTTTGACTCGGCAGATGCATTGAGGGTCGGAGCGTACACAGAGATGATGATTATAAATCCACTGGTGGTCGACATACGCAGAATCATTATACGCTCAGATATTCCACGAGGTCTCTCTTTTGACCCTAGAAGATCATTTCGGACCGCAAAACCTACGCCATAGATACGGTGTTCGTCAATTGCTTTACCCTTCCAGAAGAAGGTGAAGTTTTTTTCACGAAGTGAACCTTCATCTGGAAGTCTAGTCTCCTGGAGAGCGGCAATGCCGATGTTCAGCCTAGTTAATTCAAGATCAATGACGGAAGTCTTTCGTAGACCTGGTGCACTTTGTGAACACCCACTTGTGTCCGACAGACCTGGTCGCATTGTCCGGACATTCCACGTCCCAAAACGCAGGGCAGTGTAAGCGTTTGTATTCGGTTTTATCTTTGTTTTGTCGGGTGACACAAATGCAGCATCGACATACAGGTATTACCTGCTTGTTCCACGCACCCTAGAGGAACAGTCAATGCCGAGGCGGGCCGGTACCTTATTGGCTGGGGGCTGCCCAGCTAAAGCGGGCGGTAACCGGCCAATGAGTATTGTTATGGTATCAAAATTTGTTACTTGAGGTCTTTTAATGACTACTAGCGCCATCTATCCTCACAGTATATGTAACTGTATACCTACCTTAAGTTAAAAAAAATAAATCAGTCTGTTGCGAATAATCAACGTGTTTCATTAGGTTATGGGCGTTTCCATATATTTTATCAGTTATTTTAGTTTAAAATAGATAAAAGTGAACGTTTATTCGCGGAAACATGACTACGAACTATATCAATAGTGTGCCTAAGTTAAAAGGCAGGGACAATTACGATGAGTGGTGTTTTGCGGCCGAAAGCTTGTTAGTGCTAGATGGAAGTGACAAGTACATCAAACCACCAGCAGGATTTGAAATTAAGCCGACGGAAGACGCAAAAACCAAGGCAAAGTTAATTTTAACTATAGACCCAGCATTGTACGTGCATATCAAGAACACACAGAGCTCAGCGGAATTATGGACTAAACTGAAGACCATGTTTGACGACTCTGGTTTCTCAAGAAAAATAACCTTGCTTCGCCATTTGATTAGTATAAGGCAAGAAAACTGTGACTCGATGTCTACCTATGTCACACAAATGGTCGAAACAGCTCAAAGGTTAAATGGCACAGGATTTACAATAACCGACGAATGGGTGGGGTCATTATTATTAGCAGGTTTGTCTGATCGTTATTCACCCATGATTATGGCAATTGAACATTCGGGTATTTCGATAACTGCGGATGTCATCAAGTCAAAGTTACTTGACATGGAAGTAGCGAAGGATTGTGAAGTTGGCAGCAGTGCGAATGGGGCATTGATAGCAAGAAACAAATATCACTCTAGTAACACTAAGCCGAAACATTATGGCGGCTTGTCAACGTCAAACAAGAAGACAGTGACAGATACAACAACAAAAGATGTAATTTGCTATCGCTGCAAAACCAGTGGACATTATCGAAATCAGTGTCCAATGTTAAAGAAAAACGCTAGTAAATGCGTATTTAACGTTGTTTTCCTTAGTGGCGACTTTAGTAAGGAAGATTTTTATGTGGACTCTGGTGCGAGCGGACATTTTGTTGTAAACAAAGATTGGATATCGAATGCAAACTTTTCGCCGCGTTTGTCAGAGATTATTGTGGCAAATGATACAAAAGTACCAGTTGTTTGTTCCGGAGATGTGAATATTATTTCAGACTTGAAATGTGACATAACTGTGAAGAACGCGCTATGCGTGCCTAGTTTGACAACAAACTTGTTATCAGTGAGTCAACTTATAAAAAATGGCAACAAAGTCACATTTGACGACAATCATTCATATATTTGTGCCAAGAATGGTGATTTGGTTGCGGTAGCCGATTTAATTAACGGTGTTTACAAATTACGGCTTCAGAAACAAAGTTGTTTGTTGGCAGCTCCAGCAGTTACTGGACAACTGTGGCACAGAAGATTAGGGCATATCAATAGTCAAGATATGAATAAAATGAAGAACGGGATTGTTGATGGTTTGTCATACAATGGTTCATTTGACATAACCAAGTCACAATGTGAAACTTGCTGTGAAGGGAAGCAAACAAGGTTACCTTTTACTCATGTTGGTACAAGAAGCACTGAGACGTGTCACAGAATACACAGTGACCTCTGTGGACCGATGGAGGTTAGTTCTTTAAATGGAAGCAGGTATTTTATGTTGTTGATAGACGACTACAGTAGAATGACATTTATCTATTTTCTTAAACAGAAAAGTGAGGCTTTCAGCAAATTTAAAGAGTTCAAGTCGGTAGTAGAAAACCAGCAAGGAAAGAAAATTAAGATTTTTCATACTGATCAAGGTACTGAATTCTGTAACCATGAGTTTCAAAGTTATCTCAAGAATGCTGGCATTATTCATCAGACCACTAACAGTTACACCCCAGAGCAAAACTCAATCCCGGAAAGGTCTAATCGCTCAATAGTTGAAAAGGCTAGATGTCTTCTCTATGATGCAAAGTTGGATAAGAAATTTTGGGCAGAGGCGGCCAGCACCGCAGTTTATCTGAAAAACAGGTCCATTGTATCCGGATTAGAGAAAACGCCATTTGAGTTGTGGTATGGTTCAAAACCTGATCTGAGCCACATTAGATTGTTTGGCAGTAAAACTATGGTACATATACCAAAGGAAAAACGCCTGAAGTGGGACAAAAAGGCCACAAAACATATTTTAGTGGGCTTCAGTGAGACCGTGAAAGGTTACAGGCTGTACAATCCTTTCAAGAAGACCATAACTACCAGCAGAGATGTTATAGTGATGGAAGGTGAGATGGATGGCAGAGACACTCCTGAAAGCTCAGCTATCTGGATGTTTGATGAAGAAGCAACTGTGCAGAGTGTAGAAGAGAAGAGTAGTGTTTCAGTGGGGGAATCTTACCCAGTTCCAGTTGAGGAAAATACTGAACTCTCTTCAGAGTCTTCAGCAGACACTGACGGTGATGAAACCTTAACAGAATCTCCATCAAATAATGAGCCAGAAGAACCTGTCCAGAATACATCAACCCCTGAACCGAGGGCTAAACGGCTAAGAAAACAGCCAGAATGGTTTGGTTTCAGCAGTATAGGAGGTCCCAGTCTTGTTCCGGCGTCCGATGAGATCTCTTACTCAGAGGCTGTTGCGGGGCCAGAGAAGGAGCAGTGGAGACAGGCCATAGCTGACGAATTACAATCATTCGAAGAAAATGATGCATGGGAGCTTGTCGCGAACCCTGGTAATGTGTCGGTAGTTAAGTGTCGGTGGGTGTTTAACAAAAAAAGTGATGTGGACAATAATGTGCGATATCGTGCGCGGCTTGTAGCCAAAGGCTTCACCCAAAAGCCTGGTGTTGACTATACAGACACTTTTTCTCCTGTAGTACGTCATTCTACTTTGAGATTGTTATTTGCTATTAGTGTTAAGTTGGGAATGACTATAACGCATTTAGATGTAACCACAGCATTTTTAAATGGTTTTCTGAAAGAAAACATTTACATGTCAATACCTGAAGGTTTTGCAAACAAAAGTGGGGGAAATGTGTTGAAATTAAAACGGGCTATTTACGGATTAAAGCAGTCTTCTTTGGCGTGGTATGAGAGAGTAAAAGATTGTCTTGGTAAAATAGGTTTTAAAAATAGTAAATATGAACCATGTTTGTTTGCAAAAACTGAAGGGAAAATAAAGATAATTGTCGGGCTCTATGTTGATGACTTCCTGATTTTTTCAAACAGTGATACTGAGACTGAAAAATTGAAAAATGTATTAAGCTCAGAGTTTAAGTTGAAAGACCTAGGCCCTGTAAGACAATATTTAGGTATGAGGATAAATGTAGACAAAGAAAATTGTGTAATAACTGTGGATCAACAGCAATATATTGAGCAGTTAGTGTCAAAATTTCATATGTCAGATTGTAAAACAAAATGTACTCCAATAGAACCTAAATTAAATTTAAAAAAATGTGAAGGGTGTTTACCAGATGTTCCATATCAAAAATTAATTGGTAGCTTAATGTATTTGGCAGTATTGACACGGCCAGACATAACATATGCTGTAAGCTATCTAAGCCAATTTAATAACTGTTAGGGCTTGTGCATAAATCACGCGAGGTCCTATAGGGGGGGAGGGGGTCCAAGAAAACATCACGAAAGATCACGGTAGGGGAGGGGGGGGGTACAAGGAGACCTCACGTGTATTTTTTTACGATGAACAAACTAAGAAATATTGTCGATTTCGGCTAGCGAACGTGAAAAGTTGAATGAAAAAAATACACGTGAGACTGCTAGGGGGGGGGGGGGGGCTAGCCAAGAAACTCACCAAACATCACCATGGGGGAGGGGGGGGGTCAGAAAGTAGCCAAAAAAACATCACATGATTTATGCATGAGCCCTTACAGTGCGGAACATTATCATTATGCGAAACGCATTTTGAGATATTTACAATTTACAAAAACATATTGTTTGAGATATTGTAAAGACGGTAATGAGTTGCAAGGTTTTGTAGACAGTGATTGGGCAAGTGATGCCATAGATAGAAAGTCTTATACTGGTTTCTGTTTTCTAATGTCAGGGTCTGCTATTTCTTGGCAAAGCAGGAAACAGAAGACAGTTAGTCTCTCTAGTACAGAGTCGGAGTACACTGCTCTGTCAGAAGCTTCAAGGGAAGCAGTTTATTTGAGAAATTTACTGCATGAAATTACTGGTAAATTAATTGTAATTAATTTGCATTGTGATAACCAGAGTGCTTTGAAATTAGCTTCTAGCCATCAGAGTCATAATAGGTCGAAGCACATAGATGTACGTTATCACTATATAAGAGATGTTGTTAAACTTAATTGTGTTGTTATTGAGTATACACCTACAGAGGAAATGCCAGCCGATCTGCTGACCAAAGGTTTATGTACAGTAAAGCACTTTAAATTCATGAAAATGATGGGCATGGTTCCTCTATAATTTTACCAACTAAACTTGTTTTGTAATTTCAAATTTTCTTAAAGATGTTTAGCTTATTTTGATAAGTGGGGGTATTGTTATGGTATCAAAATTTGTTACTTGAGGTCTTTTAATGACTACTAGCGCCATCTATCCTCACAGTATATGTAACTGTATACCTACCTTAAGTTAAAAAAAATAAATCAGTCTGTTGCGAATAATCAACGTGTTTCATTAATGAGTCTACGATGGACTCTCCCACTGGCGAGAGTGACCCCTGGCGCCTGCACTTACGCCTATTCGTGCAGACTTATCACCGGTAAACTGCCACTCCCCGTGTTGTTTTCCACGTAGCTACGCTAACGTGGGTGAAGTACACTCTCCACAGACGCTGCATCGCCTGGGACGCGAATAAGAAATGCGAGCATGCCCAGAACCCACATCCCTCTCTCGACCTTGCCGACTTGACCCACAGGAAAGACAGAGTCGATACGTGCGGAGTCGGTCCAGTTGCAGGTGCATAACGGCTGGCACCGAGCCGGGTTTGTTTCAAGTTTTCCTTCTCTGCAGCTAGCTCTTCCGTTGATCAGCAGGAGGACCACTTGCAGGCGAAACTAGCTGGGGACGCAAGGCTCATATGTACATCCCCTCCCTCCCAAAAAAGAAAGAAAAGAAAGTGTGAGAAAGTGTATTAAAGGATAAAAACCGTCGACTATACGTAAGGAACTATTTTCTGTAATTTTTGTCAAATATTTAGCCTGTATTTTCCGAGAACGCAGGTGGTCATTTTCGCCTATTTTTTTAAATAACTCCAATGTTATTTACATATCAAACATTAATAAAAAAATAAAAATTAAATATGATCACCCTAAGTCCTCCATTTGAATACTTTAAGTAGGTAGTCATATTTTTATTTTAGCCTTTCCAGTTTAGTATTGCCTGAAAAGCGTCCCGCACGAACTCTTTGCGGGACGCATACTTTAGGGCCCCAGAAACGGGACGTCCCGCATATAGCGGGACAGCTGGCAGCCCTACACGTGGGCGTGAACACACTTCAGTGGGCTTAGTATGAGCTGCCGTTATGTTATTAACGCGTGTTTACTTTTTATCCATTCCGCTCGTACTCGCGTATTGGTGCGAGCGAGCCGGATATAAAGTAAATGCTAGTTAATAACACAAGTACAGATGTATTTAAAAATAATGCAGGTAAGTATTGTTGATCGCTCAACTACGAACTAGGCTACGGTGGCTGACAAACATATATAATTCTAAGGTTACAACTACATGCAATAGGAGCTTCTCTTAACTTATCTCCTATATCACATGCTATTCAGTCAAGGGCAAAAATATGTAAACACTTTTACACCTTATTGTTACGGCACAAGATAAAATAGTGTATACATATTTATGCCCTTTACTGTACACATACCGCATACCTAATGTTGTCATGGCCATAACTGGCGCACTGAATTGTCCCCTTGCTAGTCAAGCCATGTTTAATCAAACTTTAGAAACAGCACAGCACAAAATGGCGACCGTAAATGCGCTAACTCGACTGCGTTTTGGCACATTCCTCTGAGTAGCCCTACCAAGAGCTACGGCTATGTTATTAACGCACGTTTACTTTTTATCCATCCTGCTCTTACGCGTATTGGCGCGAGCGAGCCGGATGGAAAATCATCATCATCATCATCATCATCATCGGCCTATGATAGTCCACTGCTGGATGTAGGCCTCTCCTGTTAACTATGCGTATAGACGCATTAGGGTGCGGGTCCACTGACGCAGAGCTGTGTAAAATTGACCAAGCATAAAGCTTGTTCACGAAATAAAGTAGTCACTGCCATATAGTTCAATTTTTTTAAAGGAAACCATACTTTTAAAAGGATGCTATTAAGAAGAACGGCTCTTCGTCTTTCTTCTCGGATGCTGTGGTTGATATTTATATCAATTGCTCCATATTTATGAACTTTTATTTAAACTTCTGCATTTTAGTAGCGTTTCTTCTTATTTGACCATTTTGGATCATTTACTTTCCCAATGGGTATTAATTAACTTAATTGCAATATCGATACTATAATAAACTGTAAATCTAGTGTCCATAATTTTTTTTTTCACCTATTTCAAGCCAAACATTGGTGAATTTGCCTCGGAAGATGGCACTTTTTTCGGCGTTAACTTTTACATTAAGCAATATCTGAAGATATTTTGATTTCGACGACTTCTAAGCGAATGCTTTTGGATTATGGATTGTTAAACATAGAACAGGAGAATCAATTTACAGTCCCATGGCTGTTTTAACTACATGGAACGATTGTGTAACAGTGGAGACTGATTTTACGATGGCTACTTTATTTCGTGAACAAGCTTTATTCTTCAAGTTCGAATTTGAAACACTGTGATGCGGTCTCATTGGCCGAGCTGCCACAGCTCCGCTCCGCTCCGCGTCAGTCGAGCAGCACCTTTAGGAGGTAACTGCACTGCCACGCTGGGCAAGCGGATTGGCGATCGCAGTAATGTGTCCACTATGATGACGCTGCCCATCATCATTTATCAAATAATGATCAGTGACACTTCAATCCCTTAGTCGACTCTTACGACACACACAGGAGGAGGTTGGAGTGGTGACAAATGTATTCTTACTGCCGTCACCACACGGCCGATGGAAAATATACGCGCGTAAATAATGCCGCAGCAGCTCATGGTAGGGAAACAGTAGTTACCAACTTTCCACCATTGTAAATTACATGAAATGTTAGCTTTACTGACGTTTCGCAACACAACGCTTTGTACAGTTTGCTGTTGTTTTAAAATTGATTTTAAATTATTTTCTTCTACTTCTACGGTGGAAGTACTAGTACCCGACGCTGGAACAATACTCGTCATTATTGCTTGAGTTGCCATCGATAAGATAAAATCAACTATTAGGGCATTTAAACCTTTACCTTTAATGCTTTATATCCCAACTTTAAAATAATTAGCTTATATCTAAATTATTTGCATAATTTTAAGACAGTCTGACGTTTATATTTCCAAGGACTGAGTGTAAATATTTCCAATGTCCCAATTTGTGACATTGAAACTTGTACTGAAGTGCTATCTATTGGGACTGTCAACAAAAGCACCTAACGTTTACTCATACAATGGAGTTGACTAAGAAAATAGCAGTTTTGAGAAATTTTGATATTGTAATCCTATAAAATGGCTTTCATAGTTTTATTTAATGAATTTATACTATTATGACTATCATTAAAACAGAGGCATGATTATAACTTGTAACCAGTTGTACAAATTTCCATAACAGTGCATGTAGTAATATATAATAGCGCTTAAATTAAAGATTTTAAAACTCTACCATGAGACATATTCGTCAGCCTCCGTAGCCTAGTCGGTAGTGACCCTGCCTACGAAGCTGGAGGTTCCGGGTTCGAATCCCGTCGAGGGCATTTTATTTGTGTATTTATTTATAACAAATAATTTGTTCCTTGGTCATGGCTGTCTATGTATTTAGGTATCTGTATGTATCTACTTATTAGGTACCGTAAAACCTCCTAACTATAGTCCAAACGCTCCCAACAATGGTCCAAAAGTTAATCGAATATCTTCCATTAGGTGTGACTGTTATATTAATCGAGCTATTCATAGGCAAGAACTCCTCATTAATCATAAAAAAACTCAGATAAAGCCAAAAAGAATATTGGCACTGATGCTTAATTAGGAACTGAAATTGTGGACCATAGTTGCAGTATTGGACTATAGTTGGGTGGTTTTACGGTATATAATTATATCGTCGCCTGGTACCCTCATCACAAGACAAGATATTTATTATTTATTTATTATTTCTATTAATATAATCTCACATCCCACTATGTCGTAACAGATGTTCGTACCAAAACAACCGTTTTTTTTGTTTAGGTATCTTACTAAAAAATGAACCTTTGTTGATCTAAACTTCTTAATAACCAGACTTCTTAATAATACTGAAACTACTATTATAATTTAAAAAATTATATAAGAAAGGAATAAAATGCGTCCGAATTCACTCGCTCTCAGAGAAATATTCAATTGTTGTTTGTTTATAGAGTTATATGGAAATGTTTTATCAGGTCACGATTAAAATTTCACCTTGTTTATTTTAGACAACGTTGCATAATTAAAATGAAACAAAATACAAGAACCGGTCCCAAATCTTTCCAGACCCTGCGGCCCGATGGGAAATCTTGTAGAGGAATTTAATCCTCACTAAAATAACCATACCTTTCTCGAATTTAACAACTACCTGCTTTGGAAAATCTAGTTTACAGTTATAAATTAATTTGAGTCAGTTCTAAACATGCTAAAAATACATAATTCACACTTACCTACATTGGATTTAGTTTTTTTTTCAATGACATAATTTAATAATCGGCGGATCTATTTTTGTCGGTTTGATCTACCTGACGAAGCCTGCGAAGTGGATTTAGGACTGATTTTTGAATTTCCAGTAAACAGCGTCTGCCAGATAAATGTTAGCTCCGTCCTTTTTTGACTCATGCCATGAGAAAAGGGCAGTGATCATTTTAACTAACGATTACTTTTATCTAGGTATTGAAAAATCAGGCTTTAAAAGGGTAAATAAAATCTAGGGTAAAATCACCAATAGATGAACAGTTAAGCAACTTTCCCAACTTTAAATATTTTTTTCTATATGATGTAACTCATATTCATCAATTTTTATTTTTTTATATGATTCCGCATTTAATTGAGTCTAGAATAAGTTATTTTCGTGCCTCGTATAAAACTTAAGTAATTTTATAAAAATTATTATATTAAAAAAGGACCCAATTTCACCAAAAGTTGAACAAAGTGCCCTATCACTGAACAATTTAAACCCAATAGATGAACCACCATAATTGCAATATAGCGAGACCAATATATGAACGCCAAAACTCCAATAGATGAATAGAGCATAGCAAAAACGTTGATTTCTTAGATAAATTAATTGTATTTATCCTTAAGAACCTTCTTTTAATGAAATATAAACACGGTGTACATTGTGTAACAATCTGATCTCTAAGAACAAAAGTTTAATTTTTCCCAAATTCAACCGTTCAATAAAATCAGTTCGTTCATGTTTTGGAGACCGCATCAACGAAGTGAACGAACTATATTGATTAGAATTCATTTATTGGAATCCAACCCAAAAGATGAACCAGTAAAATTTCCTAGTTCACGTTTTGGACAGCGATTCTTGAGTTGAACAATCCCGTTTCCATACAAAAGTAAATTACTTTAAAACGTGTTACATGAAGAAAGGGTCGTTCATCTTTTGGTCTAAAAATCAACTACAAAACTGATTGTAATTTTATATATAAATATTACATCTAGCTATTTTATTATAATTTACACAAGCATTTGAAAATTCGAGCCTTTGCCCAAAAGTTGACCGTCGTTCATCTTTTGGCCCGAACACACAATATTGGAACCATAACTTGACCAGCAAATATCTCATAAAATAAATATAAAAAAACTATTCTTTATAATATACACAATAGAGATATTAGTCTAAAATCTATACTGAAGTGAATCAAGGAAATAAAAGCCATATTCGGTTTTTTACGTAATTAAAAGCTTAAATTTTTGAGGGCTTTTCTTAATAAGGTTCCCATATAAAACGCAATTTTGGCGCGAAGCGCAAACTCGACGACCGCTCACTGCCTCGTGCGTGGCTTAATTATCTGGGAATTCGCATGCGACACTCGATATAGTGCAGCCGCGTGTGAGAAAAATACTCCCAGGCGTGTAAAATTATTCCTGATTTAATTATTTACATTTTTAGACCTATCAGTCAACTTCTGGGTGGCAGTCATCTATTGGTGCTTTTACCCTATTTAGTAATTTAATAAACATCTTCAATTAGAAATAACTTAAGTTCTGACCACTGTGAACAACATCCACAACCTCCTTCAGAGAAAGAGAGGAAGCAGTTCCGTAAGAGTCTAGGTGCAGACCTATTTCTGAATAGCAGTTGGATTTATTTAATGAGAAAAAATTATTTCTCAGGGTACTTATTCTAGGTCACGCGGTGTGTTAATAAAATACGTTTTTCACCACTCCAATTCTTCCTGTGAGTGTCGTAAGAGTCCGCTTTCTAAGGGATTGAAGTTTCACTGATCATTTATTGAAGATTGAAGACGCGTAGCAGCGGTATCATAATCGACACTTCACTGCGATGGCCTGTTTGCCCAGCATGACAATTATGGGAACTACCTCCTCCTTACGCATAGTAAATATGAGAGGTCTATATCCAGCGTAGCTTTGAAAATTTATGGATTAATTCCCGTTTCTTTCTAAACAGCTCGTTTTTCCGATTTTTTTCGAAAAAATCAATTAGGTACTCTAAACCAATTGTGAATTAAGTCAAATTTTCACTTATACTAGGAGAACGCAATGTCATCGAGGAAAAGTTAATTGAAATAAATGGAAAGGAGTGACAGTTACATTGATTATTTTTATGAAAACCCGAAAAAAAGTAAATTTTCATACATTCCCGAAGAAAAGATTTAATTTTTTCCGACATTTTCAACGCTCGTCCATCGATGGACTAAAAAAGGCTGATGATAATGTGTGATGTGAGTTTCACGAGAATTTTGTGGTTAAAACTCATAACAACTAAAACGATGAGTAACCAGTAACCATTTAATAATATTTTTAGTACAGATGGTGCCTTTTTTAGGCTCTAGTGCGAGAAGTGGGTCATTTTACGTTAGGTCCAAAACTTCGGAGGGCCATCTGTACTAAAAAACGTCGTACGAGACACTAGGGAGTGTTTTAAATCGACACGAGTTACGAATTTCATGTTTTACACTTGTGTCGTAATATACTATTTTCTTAATATATACAAAATGTATGTGACTGGTTTTTGGAAATGTTTTACTTAACATTTTATATTGCATTTTAAATTCAAAATTTATTCAGAATAAGCTCGGTAAGCGTCGCAGCTAGGCAACAGCACGGAAACATAGTTACGAACTTATGCCTTTGCGTTGGTAAATTAGGAATGTTGCAGCTTTGACTGCTTTGAGTATATTTTGTATTACTAGACTAACTTACTATAACTGCTAATTTATGTGCCATTTAAACGGGGTGAGTCCTAGGAGAAAAGCAAAAAATGTAACTAGTGATATATTTGACGACCTATGGGATTCAACTCCAGTGATAGCAACATCATGTGTCTGCAAAGAGCTCATGCCATCCTTCGTGTAATTGCCAATGCACCCTGGTTTACACGAAACGATGTGCATGATTAAAGCTTGTTCACGAAATAAAGTAGCCATCGTAAAATCAGTCTCTACTGTTACACAATAGTCCCATGTAGTTTTAACAGCCATGGGACTGTAAATTGATTCTTCTGTTTTATGTTTAACAATCCAATATCCAAAAGCATTCGCTGAAAAGTCGTCAAAATCAAAACAACTTTCAGACAATGCTTAATGCAAAAGTTCACGCCCAAAAAAGTGCGAACTTCAGAGACGATTTCAACAATGTTAGACTTGAAATAGTTAATAAAAATTGTAGACATGAGATTCACAGTTTATTATAGTATCGGTATTGTAGATTAGTTAAGACCCATAGGGAAACTAAATGACCCAAAATGGCAAAATAAGAAGAAACACTACTTAAATCCAGAAGTTTAAATTAAAGTCCATAATTATTGAGAAATTGATATAAATATCAACCACAGCGTCCGAGAAGATAGGCAAAGAGCCCTTCTTTGTAATAGCACCCATACAAATGTATGGTCTCATACAAAAAATAATAATTATACAGCAACGGCTACTTAATTTCGTAAACAAGCCTTATCTCAATGCTCCAACAATAAAGGACGAGATAAGACACTACACAAAAAGGTACGTTGGACGCTTGGCAAGACATCCTAACCCTCTAGCTACAAAATTATTAGACAGGACTCAAACTGTACAGAGGCTTAAACGAAAACACATTGTACAAAATTTATAGTAGTGGTTCATGTGAGATGATGGTCTCCAAAACCCGAACGCAACTTTCCCTCAACAAAACTGATTATAGTCGTCAACGACTGACGGCAGTTCTCACATGGAAAAAAAAGTGATTTCTTTGATAGATAGATATGCCTTTGATTTCGAATTTGAATGTCTTTTGCGGATTCGGAAAACAAGTGGTTTAAAGTGGCTGTACCTTGACTAAATGTATTCCTACATCACATAATTATAGCGAGAAGTCAAAGCTTATTTTGAAGTAAGATCAAATAGCACGGCGTAACCCAACGGCCATCATTTCTACGTCCAAGTATATTATATTCAGGGATCGGATATCTCGTAGCACGGTAAGACGTTAGAAAACCACGGAGTCGATTTTAACATAAAAGTCAACTTATACTCATACTCATCCTCGTGTATTTAATTAGTCAAAAAATGCTTTTAATTTCAAGAACTTATACCTTTATCTACATACGTGTTCTATGGATATTACAAACTATATGCTTCATCATCATCATCATCATCATGCTTAGTTAATAATATTTTTTGTTTGTGTGTTTTTTTACGTAATATGACAACATAGTGTGGTAGTCTTTTTTCATTTAAAATATAGTTGAATTCAATTCCAAATTATATTTATTTCGTTTATAATCAAGTTGGAATAAGTATGTCAGTATGAGTATGAGTTGATTTTTATGTTAAAATCTACTCCTTGGTTCTCTAACGTCTTACCATGCTACGAGATATCCGAACCGTGATAACATTTTATAAATTATACATGTAATAAATAACCTATAGTATACTAGTAGCAGAAATGGTATATTACATCTAGATTATCATACCAGTCATAGCCAAAACTGATGATAATGATGATGACATCCAGTTTTATTATTCTACTTCAGAAATCAGCCTTTGCATTGTCAGTTCTATCATTACCAAACTTATTTGCGTCTTCCCAACTCTCAAATCATGATGACTCATCAAATAATTTCTTGAATCAGAAGGTCCAAGCTCCAACCTGAGTTCACAGGATTATCACCCAAAGAGCCTTAAACAGAAGAGTCATAATTCTGTAAATCGATAAAGCTTCACAAGATCTTCTGAAAGTAGATCGAAGAACTTGCAAGCTGAGTACATACGTCATTGTGCTGACGTCACAATGACGCTCTCAATCTTGATTAATGACGTCACGTCCCAACTAGAGTTATGAAATGTAAATTAAATTAGGCCATGTTCCATTAACGACGCATTGTCGTTATATGGAGATTGATACGTTTTTGATACGGGATTAGGAAAAAATGTGGAAGATTTTGTGACATTTTTAGCAGGTTTAAGAGTTCGTAGCAACGAGCGTTCAACTCAGCACTGAAATCCGCGATAAGACCTACAGTAGGCTTATGATGGTCGAGGGTTTAATCGTTTGTCGTCATTGCTGTCACGTTCTAACAAGTATGCAAGTGCAAAAGCGACGCGATAAACGATGACCCCAGTAAGCAAACTGGATATTGTCAGGTCAAGGGTAAATAGGCACCTTCTGGGCAAGCTCAGTCCATCTTAGGCCGCGTTTCTGCCCTCGGCTACTCTGTGGCTACGAGTAAGCCCATTTCAAATGAAAAAAAAGTTATTTTCGTAGTTCCGTTCTTATTTGAAAACCACAAAATCTATCTATCTTCTGGTCAAGGATTTATTTAAGCTTCTGGTCGAAGCCACCGGTGACCAAAGAACTGGCAGCTTCCATCTTTGCGTGTTAGCATTGCTATACAGCGAAGGAACTCTGCCAGTATGTTTGGTGTCATGCTAGGAGAGCTAATCTTATTTAGGATTTTTTTTATTTGCCTACGTGTAAGTGACAAGTTGTAGTGATATTTTATTATAAGTTTTTAGTACATGATTAAATTTATTTTTGTTATTTTAGAATTATCCCTCACGTGAGACTCAAACATATTTAAATATTTATCAAACGGGGCTTTGGTCGCGGGTACTCCATGACGAGGATCCTTTAAATGGATCGAAACATGTCGAGCAATTATCGACTTAAAATTACGTGAGTAACCCATTTGATAAATATTTAAATATGTTCGTTTTGTTATTTGGTTATATGCAGTTTGTAATTTAATATTTAATTTTATTACTTTTCTCCGTCATTATTGTGCCTATTTGTCCCTTTTAAAATAAAACAAATTGGTTTGACTGTTCTTACAGTCAAATCAATTTGTTTTAGCTACTTAGCTACCGAAACAAATTAAGACAGAGAGAGTTCAATAGCATTACCTAAGTATGTATGTAATAAAATATCTAAGCTTTCATGTACTCTTCAGTGACTAAAGTTTCAGACAGTCTTTATCTTCCACGAGAGATCGTAGACTTCTTGAAATACCTGAAACCCGACCTGTACTTTAAACAGACTTAGTAAATTTAATCACGTACATAGTTACTTTATCAAGAACACGAGATTTAGGTAATTAAAATTACCTCTCCTTTGTTTATTTTGACTCAATTGGATATGAATGCTTCTAAAAATATGCTGCTATCATTAACAATCAAATCTATAACGATATACAGGGTGTTTGGTTAGCGGTGTCGGAGCTTTTAAGGGCTTAAAATACAATCAATTTTATCGATAAATTACCATAATTTTTTTTTTTGTGCTAACGATAATTAAATGGCGGCCATTTTAAAATTTCAAATAGACGAATACGGGCGCACGTGATATTTCTGGAATTATACGTTTGTTATCGGTCCTATCCTTGCAAAAAAAATCTCATTAGAGAGCTCATTAGATAAGCAAACTAATTAAGCTAATCATTTGACTCAACTATTTGAAGAACAAGCCTAAAAAAAATTTTTGAAATTAAAAATATTAAAAAATTCACCTTAATTTTTCAATTAATTAAATTTTGCATGAAAACTAGGTCGTTAAGATAGGTTTTTGGTGTTGTTATTTATTAGTACAGTATGTTAGCTAAAAAATAACACCATAATTACAGTTATACCTTAAGCACTTTAGGAATTACAAGTGCTCAAACATGTACTGGATGGATGGAAGGCGGCCACTTCACTAGTCAGTACGAGTACACTGCTGACATTCATTTGTTTATGGATTTTGCATCGAGAACGCTAAATGCAGCTGTTTTGGTGTATGTTTGAGCACTTGTAATTCCTAAAGTACTTAAGGTATAACTGTAATTATGGTGTTATTTTTTAGCTAACATACTGTACTAATAAATAACAACACCAAAAATCTGTCTTAACGACCTAGTTTTCATGCAAAATTAAATTAATTGAAAAATTAAGGTGAATTTTTTACTATTTTTAGTTTAAAAAAATTTTTTTAGCCTTCTTATTCAAATAGTTGAGTCAAATGATTAGCTTAATTAGTTTGCTTATCTAATGAGCTCTCTAACGAGATTTTTTTGCAGGGATAGGACCGATAACAAACGTATAATTCCAGAAATATTACGTGCGCCCGTATTCGTCTATTTGAAATTTTAAAATGGCCGCCATTTAATTATCGTTGGCACAAAAAAAAAATAGTATGGTAATTTATCGATAAAATTGATTGTAGTTTAAGCCCTTAAAAGCTCCGACACCGCTAACCAAACACCCTGTATAGCTCAAAAATCTAATTAGGTATCTATATATATTTTTATTTATTTTTTATTTTATTTAAAAGGTACATAAAACAGACAGTAATCCATTTGAACAAGAAATACATACAATTAGACACTTAAAGCCAGATTACAGTCCAAAAGAATATGTACACAACATGGCTATGATATGAGTTATAATTTAGAAAACATACACTTATATATGCTTATATGCACATATATGCATTATATAGAGATATCTACATATATATACATACAAACAAAGACAAAGACTACAATATTATTTTTAGTTACTTAAAAACAAAATTAAAGTTAGTTACAATTATTATTTGTTGCCAAATACACATTTCTCTTAAATTCAGAAATTCTGGAAACATATATATCAAGATCATTACAGACACGAACTAATTCATTGAACTCCCGACACATGCGAACGATAGGATTGTAATATGAAATGTTATTTTTATATACAGCCAAAGAAAAAATATTGGGGGAACGTATCCTGTAAACTATGTTGATGTTCAAAAGTGACAATAAATAAGGGGAATCTATATGAGAGTGGATAATTTTATATAAATAAGTGAGGTCAGATTGCGATTTTTTCTTGCGTGTTCTGGAGTGGAGACCGCGTCTTGGTAAACGTAGCGTGGGACGCCCTCTGGCTAAGATGGCGGGATGATTTGCATAAGGGGGCTGGCAGAAACTGGATGCATTAAGCAGCAGACCGAGCTCTGTGGCATACCTTGGGGGAGGCCTATGTCTAGCAGTGGACTGCAACGGTCTGATGATGATATATCTTTCAAATAGTTTCACAAATCTGTTGTTTTACAATAACTTCCAAAAGTAAAGGAAATGGAAAGGAAGGTTTTACAGGAATCTGTTTATTTTGCCAAAAATGCATTGAATGCTTTCTATTCAATAGAAAACCTGATTTGTTTCGCAACACTTTCTTTGTCAAATATTTTTTTTTATAATTTAGATATTCCTACCTAGCATACATTCGGAAATATATATACGAGGCAAGTTTTTTTTTGTTACTGGCCGAATTTTTGAAGCTTACTCTTAGGTCATAATATACTCGTAAATGAACTTTAATTTTAACTATTCGCTTTGTTATAACGAATATGTTTCTCATAAATGTCTTTAGAATTAACTTGTATAATTTTGCCAATTAATAAAAATCATCCTTTATGTTATGAGCCTGATACACGACAAACTTGTCTTGTCGCTATTCTACAGTCAATACAGGCTAGATTGTAAGATAAGGGCCATTTTGATTCACTAAAGTCTGAAAGCCTATATCTAAATCAGTCCACAAGATAAACACGGCGCTTTACGAGTATAATATTATGTGTTCTGTACGAAGGTATGTTGTATAGTAAATCTTCATTTACCGTGACAACGTTGTTCTTAGGTCACAGTATAATTAGACAATTACCCCCGACATGTGTTTTGCCACAAACATTCCATAATTGTTACATGTTCCAGCATGTTGCGTTCCAACATGCTACAAAGACTTCTCATATTTCAAGCAAACATGACAGCGTTGCATAATTACTTGCAACATGAAGACAAAAGCTAGCGAATTGCCAAATTAACGAAACGGGAACACACCACATTTCATGTTATAACGGAATTTCACACGCACGGGAATGCACCATTCGCTGAGCTCTGCCAAAATGTACTCTACGGTCGTGGAACAGGGATTTAGTGCCAGCAACTTGTGCTAGGCTATTTGGCAAGTGACGAGAGGTCTTTGCTAGCGTTTGTGAGCCGTTACCGTTTAATTTATTGCTTGAGAAATGTCTTATTTGGTATTGTTATTTTAATGCCTTGTGTTGTGCAAATTTGGACTATAAATAAACCTGTTTTGGTTCCAAATTTTGAATGTGCGGAATAGCTACTGCTTCGTCATACTTCTCATAATGTTTAGACTCTGTCGGTTTGCGTTTAGAGTTTATGATTGCTTGGCAAGTCGAATACAGGGTGTATTATTTATGGTGCGTTAAGCATTTTGAGGAATTTAATGGAACAAGTTGTTCCGGGGATTAATGCTCCGTCTGTATGGGACTTTGGATTGTTATAATTGGATTTTACACTTAAAAATGGAAGGCGCAGGTTCATTTAGAGTGTTATACTGATTTCGGAAAAGTTTCCGTTTCATGCGTGTTATAAAATAAATATTCATTTGTTGTCGATTTTATTACTGGTTGGATTATGAAACGTGACAGCTAAGCTAAATATTAAAATAGAAAATGCTCTAACTTTAAAAACTTTTAGTGTTTCTTTTATCATTTACAAAAAATTGTATGGTAATGGTGTTAAAAATTTTGTTTCGTTTTGAGAGATGGTGCAACTGAGTATCTTGCCGGTAAAAACATTAAATTTAATTTTAAACTTCATCTCGAGTGAGTGGGGTATGTAAGGACTAAAACGAGGCAGATTTTATTGTCGTCGAGAATACCAATTCCGGTATGCGCACGATTTGAGGAACTGAAAAATCAATTCAAGTACATGTATTTACAGTCTTCTCTAGTCAAATTTTGAATTGATACAAGTGGGTATATTGACAATCTTAATGATGTTTATATAATTTTGATATGGTAAATGACGAGTGACCATTTATACTTGGGTAAAGAAACGTCTTCAAAACTGTACAATTTGTAATTGAATACATGAATAATCTAACTAATATAATTAACCTAACCTATTATTAACCTAAGATTGACCCTTGAGGCAATGTACCGAGGATGCTGGTGGCATTTCCTCGTTGCATCGTAATACTGATGCGTTGTGCGAGGAAGTCGCCAGCTCTTCTGTCTTTAGAGACGTTAGATTTAAACTTAACTTGAAAATCTGTTTTCTTGATAACCCCAAGTCTGTAAAAGACTTCACTTTTACGTGGAGATATCATCTTACTCGTAGCGTATTTTGCTTTTGAATAAATAATAAATTGTGCAAGGGAGTTACGCCATAGTATGATAGTTATGCTGTATATAAAATGAGATCAATTATGGATCCAAGCGCCCAGAACTTTAAAGAGAATATAGAATATAAAATATTGGAATAAAATTCATTGCGATGAAGTTCAGATTTCAATTAACTTTATTGCAATGAATACTGGTGGGGAAAAGAGGGTTTTTACGTAATCTTTTTTGTGATAAGTCAACTGTTGAATTTTCGTAAAAAAACATTCAAGGAGTTGTCAATAATTTAGTTCAGTTAATAGATTAAGCACGTAATTGCTGCAATTTCACGACCTTTGAATCAAATCAATTGGTTATAAATGGTAGCTTTCGAGAAACGGGCCCCAAGTGTAATTGCCGTCTATCTCACGAAGAAACAGTGTAGCATCAATCTTATGCTGAGCCTACTACTGATAATAATATCAAGACAAAGAAAAAAACATTTTTTTTTTCATTTTATGAGAAGAAATCTCTTAATGTGGGTGCCGGTAGAGCGACGCGGACCTGACTGGCCCAGACGGAGATGGCGATGGCCGGATGATATGGACTCGTTCCTAGACAACTGGCCGGCGGAAGCACAAAATTGGGAGTCATGGAGATCTAGGGGAGAGGCCTTTGCCCAGTAGTGGGCTTTGTGACATGATATGGGTTTCATGAATTATAACCCGTAAAAGCTTTCATCATCGTCATCATCAACACTTCATCAACGCATCAATCTTGTGCTGAGCCTACTAATAATAATATCACGACAAAGAAAAATAAACATTAATTTTATGATAAGAACTCTCTTAATAAGAAACATATAAAATAAATTGTATTATATTGTCTACGTCACATGGCCTGGGTTTCATGAATTATAACCCTTAAACCTTTCATCATCATCTTAAAATATTATCGAACCGGGTTACTCACGTAATTTAAGTCCATGATTGCTCGATAATTATGTTCCAACCCATCAGGAGGGTCCTCGTCCCAAAGAGAGTTCGATAACATTTTTAAAGTCTCACGTTATAATTGTAAAATTTCATAACCATCATTATTACTACTACTACCCTTGGCTGAGCATACGCCTCTCTCCGCGTACGCCACTTATCTCCTCCTAACTCCTGACGCCTTCCGTCTGTGCCAATCATATCCAGAAGCGACCCACAGGTTTCATGATATCGGCGGCCCTTCTAAACTTTTCATGGACTTTTTTCCAGGAAGTGGCCACCTGCCAGTTCAGCTGCCAACACGTAAAAGCCTTATCATCAGCCTATCTCAGTCCACTGCTGGACGTAGGCCTCTCCTATCAACTATGCGTATAGACGCATTAGGAGGTAAATGCCCATAATCACCACGCTGGGCAAGCGGATTGGCGATCGCAGTAATGTGTCCACTATGATGTTGATGACGCTGCTGCCCATCACATCAATCAAATCAAAGAATGGTCAGTGACACTTCAATCCCTTAGTCGACTCTTACGACTCCCGCGGGAAGTGTTGGGGTGGTGACAAATGTATTCTTACTGCCGTCACCACACGGCAAGTAAAAGCCTTAACAAGTATTAATAAAATCAAATTTCATAAATTTGATTTATTTATGTACTTACCAGGGCCAGGAGTACAAAAATCGTCGTTTGACGTCCGTTAGTCAATGTAGTAGATAAACACCACCTGAACATTGTGATTGTATGCGCAGGGGAACCGCGGGCAAACAAACAAAACTCGCTCTAATGAACGCAATATAGACGGGCGGTTGAGCCGCTCAAAATTAGCGAAATAACTAGTCATTTCTCGTCCAAAGTGTTAGTCGGAATACGAGTTTATTGCATAGGGTTTTACACAGGGGAGATACCAGTAGATACCACTCTAGATGTACCATTAAACTGTTGCGTTGCAAAATTAGGACATGCAGTTTTTAACTTTAGGTAATCCACCAAAAAGATGATAACCGATCTGGATGCGTAGCCAAGTTGCCAATCGCTAGCGCTTGGTAGCGTATCGTAGTTTTCCCTCTCTGTCACTCTTGCATATTAGTGCGACAAAGACAGTTAGCTGCCTTTCGTTTACTTGTGCAACTTGTCAAAGCACCCTGGCAATGCTTCAAACAGTCAATTAATGGGAGTTTTTGTCCAGCACTGGTCGTCTTCCTGCTGAAAATATGACGCTATAGATAATGAGATCCTGGTGATTATTTACATAATATCGTCGGTTGTGTGTTGATATTAAACCAGAACTAAGATACTAGTTTTATAATAGTTATTTGTTACTTGGTGAGGATATGTATGATTCTTTTCATTCTGTTGCCATGCCCTATCGAGCGTCGGCGGCCACCTTCGCAAAATCTTCTCTGTTCTTGGCCCGCCTTGTCAGCTGGCCGCGTCTTTGATGTCGGTCCAGTTTTTGATGTTATCAAGCCAGGTTAACCTCCTTCTTCCTCTTCCCCGTTTTCCCTTTATTTTTCCTTCTATTATAAGTTTCAGTGGGACGACCTCCGGCTAGATGGCGGGATGATTTGCATAAGGGGGCTGGCGGAAACTGGATGCATAAAGCAGCAGACCGAGCTCTGTGGCGTACCTTGGGGGAGGCCTATGTCCAGCAGTGGACTGCAACGGGCTGATGATGATGATGATGATAAGTTTCAGGAGATTATACTTTTCATGTCTATGTAGATGACCAAAATATGCAATCTTTCTGCGTTTGACTGTAGTTAGAACTTCCTTTCTCTTCTTCATTCGTTTTAGGATGTATGATTTAAGCATGTAAAAATCGCCGGTCTGCGCCACACTTCACACGTCATTGCGGTCGAACCAACAGCGCGTGTAACGCAGCGATATCGCTCGAGAAATGGTGAGTTACCCTTACCATAAATTTACTGTTTAAAATGAAACAATTGCTACAGTCTGTGTGAGTCCATTTGCAGTGCATGTGGTAGCGAAGAGTCAGTGGGGATCAGATTTTTTAAATGTTTGTTTGGGCGAAAATTTGCATAGTGTTTATCACTATAGATTCTAATAAATAACGTATACCTACCTTCATTTCTGAGCGATTATTGATCACATTTTGATAAAGCGACTTGTTTTTTAATTCAGGTATCTATTTCTAGTCCGCGACCTTCCCACACTGTGTCTTACGGTGCTTAGTCACCCCTCCAGATCTTTTTAGGTATAAAACGGCCAAAAAACTGAAAAATAATACTACTACGGTTTAGTCAGTACTGTTTTTTCATTTGACGTCACGCGTGCTGACGGCAGTAAGGATACATTGGTCACCGCCCCAAATTTTCCCGTGGGTGTCGTAAGAGTCGACCATGGAATTGAAGTGTCAATGAATATTCTTTTACAGAAGATTTGTGATGAGCAGCAGCACCAGCGTGGCGATAATTGGCATTTACCTTCTAATGGCATGAGTACGCATAGTTAATAAGAGAGGCCTACGTCTAGCAGTAGACTAAGAGAGGCTGATGAAGTGTCGTTTATTGCTTGGATACAGCGAGTTGGTACCCACGAATAACGATTATTTAGCATAGGTACTCATGGTAATACAAAAGTTACGAACGCGTTTGTTCGATGTGAACAGAGGTAACTTCGACAAACGATCACACAGTTCCAAATTGTTTTGAACAAAGTCTTCAAAGGAGAGAAGCCAGTTGGGAACGGTTGAGCATGTATATTTATATTTGCGACCTTTTCTGCTTGTTTAGGTTCAAAACAGCGTCACTTTTGCATTAAATTTAAAGAGAATATGGAAAATTTACCGTACTTTTGTAAAGAATCCGGTATAAAGCAATATTTGGGCTTTAATCAAGTATCAT
Source organism: Thaumatotibia leucotreta (assembly GCA_025490895.1). NCBI lineage: Eukaryota > Metazoa > Arthropoda > Insecta > Lepidoptera > Tortricidae > Thaumatotibia > Thaumatotibia leucotreta. The sequence goes on from JALPQI010000755.1 coordinate 151,293, forward strand.
TTTAAAAACTCGTTACAATTTTATCCCGTGAAACATGCCAATTTTGTGTTCTGTTAGAAATAATATGTTTTATTGACAATTAATCAAATACCTACCCTTTTAAGATACAAGCTTGTATAGGGACTGCGGGAAGCAATCTTGTGTGACATTCTGTAATGAGTAGTGATGTAGCATTACCATATTAAAACCTAACCTCAGCTTAGCGTCTCGTCAACTAAGCCAAACTAAGCACAACTTAGTCTAACTTGGCTAAGCACTCTCTGTGTTTCACAGACACGCCCTATCATTGATAGCTATAAGTTCTGATTTATTTAGGTAAAGCAGATTAACAATACCAATGAAACAAAAAATTTGATTCATAATATTAATCAATTTTAACTGATTATACCATTATAGTAGCACATATTATAATATTAATTGAACGTAACCTCAATCCGCCGTTTCGTACACTTAGTTGTGTAAAAAGGGCCGCTGAGCTTTTTAACTGTAACTAAAAAATACTTATTTTAGTGCAGATGTGCCTTTTGTAGGCTCTAGTGCGAGAAGTGTGTCATTTTACGTCAGTTCCAAAACTTCGGAGGGCCATCTGCACTAAAAAACGTCCTACGAGACACGTGCAAAAACGAAATTCGTAACTCGTGTCGGATTTCATGTTTTTCGCACTTGTGTCGTAATGTACTATTTCCTGTATTACATTTTCATGCAATAAAATAATACATTACGACACAAGTGCGAAAAACATGAAATACGAAACGAGTGGCGATGTTTTAAAACACGACCGACAGGGAGTGTTTTAAATCGACACGAGTTACGAATTTCGTTTTTGCACGTGTCTCGTACAACGTTTTTTAGTACAGATGGCCCTCCGAAGTTTCGGACTTGACGTAAAATGACCCACTTCTCGCACTAGAGCCTAAAAAGTACACCATCTGTACTAAAAAATATCATCCTCTTTTATAGCTTAAATTTATTGCTGTAATAATTTATGAATAAAACTTATCACTTTTTTAGATGCGCGTAATAAAGCTAAAATAAGTAGCAGTCACGAAGCCGTCCTTGTTTTCTTACACTACTCACGGAGTACATTATTTTTGTGTTATTTATTAACATAATTTGACCGCAAGGCATACTTAGGTCAATGTCAATCACAAAACCCCTTGTAACGCACTTGCGTCAACTTAGCCGAACTAAGCACAACTTCGCTTAACTCGACCTAACTTGGCTAAGCACTCTTCACGATTCTGAGACAAAGAAGCCGTTTCGGTGTCTAAAAGTGTCGGTTTGATATTTCATTGATTTTCCTTAGCTATTTGATTATTGATGACTGATGAATAGACTCCGTTGTTTTGACGCACTGATCTGACATTCCCTGTCCGCAGTGATCGATTTATTTATCGATGGTCTTTTTTATCGATGTGTTTGTTACGCAATGAATGTAATAATTTATTCACCGTTTTTTATGGATTTCAGTTAAATTGGACAGGTTACTTGGGACATTACTAGAAGTTGCCTGGTATATCACCTTTTGTTAATTTCGTAAAAAATTTTTTTTTTTCATACATAACAATTGTAATGACAAGTGTGAGAAAACCTTAAGAATAAGATCTCAGGTGACTGACGGCACACGTCAAAATAAGTAACATTAGGATATAAAAAAGGTTGCAATACACTTGTTCAGTCATTAAATTTATTTTTTTAATAACTCAATAACAATAAAAGTTAATACACTAGTTTCTTAGAGAAATTCATTCTTTTTGACCTATATAAGCTTCCCTTTAATTTAACGGAAATCATATATCGTTGTTTAAATCCGTGCTTATTATCAAATAAGAAAAAGTATTCAAATTCTCAAAAAAAAATATGTAACGAGAATACGACAAGACACATGCGATATTCTAATGAATTTAGAAGAGAATTGGGAGACACATTAAATCAAATGGACGTTCAAAAAATTGGAATGTGACCACAGGCTGGCTCATTGCGTTAAGTTTTCAGTTAATTAGGTTAAAAGGGTTCTCGCAGAGATTGTGTTTTTGTAAGGATTAGTCTTGTATTGGATCTATTGTTCATCTAAATCATTCGTAGTTGGAGAAAAGAATTGGTTTATTTAGAAACGTATTGGTTCTTTGTTTCCTTTTCTTTTTGATTAGTTGGAAATTAAAGATAACAGTTAGTAAGCAATAAAGACATTAAAAATAAGTTTTCATCAGAGACCCTAAGTCTTGAACTTAAAATTTTCAATCATCGTAGGATAAATATATAATCAGCATATACAGTGTGTGTCTTTCATAGTGACATTGGGTTTAAGATAACGATAGATTAAAGTGCTTGTAACCATTTTATCAAAAGAATATAAAGTAACTTGGAGTAATTAATTTTAAAAATAATCTCGAAGTACAATGTAATGCAAACATTTATTTGACGTTTTCAACAAAGAAGTGCCAGTTTTGTTTGCATTTTTATTCGATCACATCATCAAAGTAACTCGGAACTGTTGACGACGTTAACTTATTTACTGAATTATCCATTACTAGAAAACACTGCAATTTAAAACATACGAGATTTTGACCACACTAGCACAACAAAATTTACATCAAAATTTTTTCCTGTGTCTTAGCCACCACATTTTAAATCGCATTATTCACTGAACTAGACTGATAGGTATCAAAAATCATTTAAGTATTTTATTTATTAGTGGCATCATATCAGTTCAAATCATTGATAAATGATTGAACTGATATAATGAAACTATTTGAACTGAAATGAAATAGATAAATTTATCTGGAAGTAGTAACGTTACTTCTGTGTGTAAATAACTTATCGATAAAATAATATATAGTGGAAGTCCCAAGCAAAATTTTGTTCGTGTCACCGTGACTTCTATGTCTGATGATGATAATATTTCTGCACTCGACTGCAAAAGACACGCGAAAAAGGTGGTTATCCGTGATAATCGCAGACGTTCGCGGATATAAATCACGGCTATCGGCAAACGCATCAATCCCGTTGATATATTGCCGGATTATCGCAGAGATGGCTAAATGCCCTTTTGATATTTCCTCAACTGCCCAGCTCTTCAGTCAGCTGAGGACTTCATCATCATCATTAGCTCATCAATAAATAAATAAATATCTTAAGACATTATAAATATTAGATGTCATATAACAAAGAAAAACGACCAAGATCACCAAACGTCCGGGTGGGTTTCTAATGTATATAGGATTAAGAAGCGTACTAGTTACTGGGGAAAAATAAAAAGTACAAATCAAAATATTTAGTCTAAAATAATTTGATTCGTGTTTTCACAATACGTTCAATCTTAAGACATCTTAAGCAAATCGATCTAGTCCCATGGTAAGCCCGATTAAGGGTTGTGTTGTGGGTACCGAGCGACGATAAATAAATAAATAAGTAAATGTCTTGGGACATCTTACGCAAATCGACCTAGTCCAACGGTAAGCTCAATTAAGGCTTGTGATGTGGCTATCAGGCGACGATATAATAATAGATAGACACATAAAGATACTAAAATACATAGACAACAATGACCAAGGAACAAATATTTGTGATAGGTAAATAGATACACAAATAATGCCCTCACCAGGATTCAAACCCGGAACCTCCAGCTTCGTAGGCAAGGTCACTATTACCAACTAGGCTACGGAGGCCTATGACCTCCCATTGGTTATGATGATTGGTCATCTTATCCAGAAACGAACTACAGATTTTATAATAGTCACTTTTCATTGAGCTGATGGACATGAACTAGGCTTTTTAACATCATCATTATGTCAGCCATTTGTCGGCGACTGCTGAGTATAGGCCTCTCTACATAAGCTAAGGAGAGGTCGCTGTCCAGCAGTGACGTTTTTTTTTATTTATTTATTGTAAGAAACAAACGGTCATTTACATTAAGGTGTACATAAAATACTGGTAATGAACATAAGACCTACAGTTTCCTTAGATTATAGTTGCGCTAAGTAGGTACACAGAAAAAAATCTTAAGGTGGCTTCCAAGAAAATAAAAAAAACTTGATTGTTACTGTTAGGTAATGTATGAGATATGTAGATGTAGATATTATGTAATTTTCGGAATTTTTAATGTTTTTTAATTCATATTATTTTTCTAATTTATTTATTGTAATTTTCATATTTTTTGACATTTACCATATTAATACCTATTGACGATCATAATATATAAATTCGTATAAATTAGGCTAAGTTAATTTATAATGTAATTTAACATTATGAAATAAATAAATCTAATCTAATCTAATCTATGAGATCGTATACCTACAGTCACTTACACAAACATGCGAACAGTTTGGAACCCATTATTGGGGGAAGAAGATTTAAGTTTGAATACAGGGTGTCAACATACATATATAAATTTGGTCTTCCATTATATAGCCGATTCACCCCATACGCCATACACAGACAAATTACCATGTACGTACTTTATCTCGTGGTTAACAAAATTTCGCAATTTTGTTATCAAACTCTGTTTTCAAGTGTAATTAAATATATTAATGAATTAATCATATTACGCTAACTAGTTACGCATTTTGGATAATTGTTCAAAGTACTGTTAATAACTTAATTATAAGGTTTTCAGCATTAATGGCTGCTATTTAGTTAAATTCTAATTAAAATCATCTAAACGTAATATTTATTCCGTACGTAGGACTGTAACCTAATTACCTACTTACTCATTTTACGTAATTACAAAATGATAGTAGAAATAAATAGTATTCAAAGAGTAAAATGTGTTTTATGTAATGGAAGTTTCTAATGATATTGCTACATAAATTATAAATATTAGATATCATATACCAAAGAAAACGACCAAGATCACCTAACGTCCGAGGTGGGGATTGAACCCACGTGCTCAGCTTTTGCGGCTGATGCCTGCACCCCTCGGCCACTCGGTCTTTCTCGGTCTCTAAGACCGAGTGGTACTGCTACTGGTACTTCTTTGGTATATGACATCTTATATTTATAATTTATATACTTGTAGTATTAAGTAGTGTGAATACTGCGGAAAAATAAAAAGTACAAATCAAAATATTTAGTTAATAAATAATTTGATTTGTGTTTTGACAATACGTTCGATATTGCTACAATTAGTTGCAATCTAACCAATCTATTTCCAACACATTGCACGTTTTCTGGTGTATACTGCTATTTTTTTTTAATAAAATAATTTTATCCATAATACGGACACTTGTATCTACTATAAATGAAGTATTTTATTACAAAACTATCGCAAAAAATGCACTTCTAAGTTTTTTTTACATACGCTAAGTATTTTTTTTTATTTATTTGATATCTGTCAATTATGTAAGTGTGATAACTGTAGGGGTCGGAACTATGGGTGCAAAACAAAACTTGTCAAGTAGACATGAAAGAGCACATACATGTATAAAATATACATATCTACACACCCAAATAGCTCAAGATGAATTCCGAGATAGGAAATAAAATTGGATACAGATTATTCAATAATATTTGTATTTTTTTATTTCAAGTGTTCCCATGTGTCAAGTTTGAAGTTTTGTCAAAGTTTTGCACCAATAGTTCCGACCCATCTGATAAGACTAAGAAAAAAAAGTAATAAAGTGGTTTATCATTGCGTAGCAGTCAAAATTGGTTTTAAAAAGAAAATAAACGGAATCTGGCAACATTTTTAACTTCAAATTTGGTCAGAAATCCGGTGTTAAAATGTTTCCCTTTCCTCAATCATGAAAATGAATAACTAGGCCCTCATCACCTTCTCCTCATAACTAAGCCACAGTTTCAATAAACTATGAAATTGACCTTTTCTTTCCTCTGATTCCTGTTAGGTTCTGAGACCTGAGTCTCAGAAATCAGAGATGAATCAGAGATGCACTTATTGGCCTTGTATTTGATTTATGTTGCTCTGCAAGTAGAGCTTGTTCACGAAATAAAGTACCTAGCCGTCGTAAAATCTGTCTTTACTGTTACGCAACAGTCCCATGTAGTTCTAACAGCCATGGGACTATAAATTGATTCTTATGTTTTATTTTTAACAATCCAATATCCAAAAACATTTGCTGAAAAGTCGTCAAAATCAAAATAACTTCAGATAATGCTTAATGCAAAAGTTCACGTCCAAAAAAGTGCGAGTTTCCGAGACAATTTCAACAATGTTAGTCTTGAAACAATTAATAATCATTGTAGACACGAGTTTCTCAGTTTATTATAGTTTAGTATCGCTTTTGTAATTTAGTGAAGACCCATTGGGAAAATAAATGCTCCAAAATGGTAAAATGAGAAGAAACACTACTTAAAGCCAGATTAAATAAAAGTTCATAATTATGGAGAATTTGATATAAATATCAACCACACCGTCCGACAAGATAGGCAAAAAGCGTTGTAATAACACCCATACTAAGGTTGGGTCTGATACAAAAAAAATACAGCAATGGCTACTTTATTTCGTGAACAAGCCGTAGCAACCGTCAGACTAGATATCGCAATTACCCTACTATGTATAACCTGCTGCGCAAGGAACGCAGCTGGATGAGAATAAATCACAATTAGAGCACCCATTAGTCACTATTACCGCCTTCGATCCGAGACAAGGAAGGACTGAGCAGTGCACGTGTCTTGCAAGAAAGACGCTATCCTCTAGGCATCCAACATGTTAACATTAACAGTGTACTTAAACGTTTTTTATGAAACTCAAATCAAATTATTTCATCATCATCACCCGCCTATGCTAGTCCACTGCTGGACGTAGGCCTCTCCTATTAACTATGCGTATAAACACATTAGGAGGTTAAAGGATGAACAATATTGCTTTGCTCTTCCGCGATACAGAACGTGTAGTTAATTAGTGTAACTCGCTATAATAACTTGCGTATTTTTTGCATGCAATTAATTTTCCCACCGCCGCAAAAATAAATACGCAAATAACTATAACAAACCACCACCAATAACACTATACTCGACACGTGTTTCGCCTCTCTACGAGGCATCATCAGGAGTTGACGATGTTGTCGGTCTGGTGTCCGGCAACGGAATGCATTTGCATATTTGTTCATCCTTTAATATGGACTTCCGCAAAGTAACGCCTGATTCAATTAATTACATTAGGAGGTAAATACCCATAATCGCCACGCTGGGCAAGCGGATTGGCGATCGCAGTAATGTGTCCACTATGATGACGCTGCTGCCCATCATCAATCTTGTAGAATGGTCAGTGACACTTCAATCCCTTAGTCGACTCTTACGACACCCGCAGGAGGAGTTGGGGTGGTGACAAATGTATTCTTATTGCCGTCACCAAATCAAATTATTTATATTAAAATATTTATCAAACGGGTTACTCACGTCGATAATTGCGCGACATGTTTCGATCCATTTTGAGGATCCTCATTATGGAGTACCTACCTACGCGCGACCAAAGCCCGACGTGTACTGCAGGCTTGCGCTCTGCTAGAAATCATCGACTTAAATTACGTGAGTAACCCATTTGATGAAAATCTCAATATGTTTGAGTCTCACGCTAGTTATAATTCCAAATTATTTATTTTTAATTAACATTTTAATTTGCGTTTTTATTATTTTCCAAGTAGTCACACTACTCAATACTATATAAATTAAAAATATTGGATATCATAATATCCAAGAAAAATATACCAAGATCACAGATATTGCTCAGCGTTACCGTAAATCCTGTTCGTCCCTAATATCGTGTTCACTATGTCACCCTGTATAAAACAATACAGTCATTCGCGCAATGTTGTTTCAGCGAATTTACAAAGACAAATATCTTTTTTTTTGAGAGATCCTGTAGACCAAAAGTATGTTAAATAATAAAATAACATTATATTTTGTCTTAGCAACATAAGTTTTATGAAATAGTAACAAGAATTCATAAAGATATTCAAAACAATGCTTTGAACTTCTCATTACGGGAACCGTACTAGCGACTAAGAATAAATTAATTCCACTTTCTAAGACAATGGTTCCATTCATTAAACGCTACTTGGAGCATTCTGACTTAAAAACGGGGATTTGATTTGATTTGATACAAAATAAATAAGTTACTGCGTTAATTATGGGTACCGAAACAGCAGTGTTATTCACTAAGGAAACCGCCTTGCTGTCAGCGCTGTGTCAGCGCTGCGGTAGCGTCGAGCCTAAAAATGGTATTCACTAATGTACTTTATTATTATTGTCGTGTGTTGGGCCAATCTGTGCCGCTTCGACCAATCGTTGATCTATTGTGGCGGTCCCTTGTATTTTAAAGGTTGTTACTTATACCCGTTGAGTCCAGAAATTTCCAGATTCTTTGGGCTGTAATGCTGTGTACCTCATATGGTTGCAGTATGTATCTACCTAGGTGGATACTTCTTTTATGCATTAATGGTCCGCAGGAGCAGAGGATATGCATCGCAGTTTCTTCCTCTTCCTGGCAGAACCTGCATAGTGTTTCTTGTTTCTTACCCATTAGAAACATGTGTTTGTTCAGTTTGCAGTGGCCGGTCAAAATTCTGACCACCGCACAAGTTTTGTATCTTTTGAGCCCTAGTAGCTCTGTAGTATTTTTGTTGTTGAACCCTTGTATCAGAACTTTAGAGTGTGTGTTTCCTTTGACGGTCTTCCACTCTCTGATGGCTCTCATTTTTTCCAGATTGTTAATCAGCGAATAAGTCTGTTGTTTGGTGGTTCCACAGAACGGTTCTGGTCCAATCAGGGGAGTGTCCGCACCTTTCCTGGCAAGTTCATCCGCTGCTTCATTTCCAGCAATGTTGGAGTGTCCTGGTACCCATCTAAGTGTGACTTTGTTGGAGTTAGCCAGGGCGTTTAGCTTTATCTTGCAATCCAGGACAAGTCTAGAGTTGGTTTCTAGGGACTCTAGTGCTAATAGGGCAGCTTGACTGTCCGAATTGATGTAGATGTTTTGATTTCTGAGGTTTCTGTCCAGGTTAATCTCAGCACATCTGTTGATGGCGAAGACTTCTGCCTGGAAGATTGAGGCCAATTCACCCATGCTGACGCTCGCTCTGAGCTTAGGCCTCTCCCCATATATGCCACATCCTACTTTTTCGCCTTTTTTGGATCCATCCGTGTACCAAATGTGGCTTCGCTTTTCGACAGACATTTGGTCGTTCGCCCATTTGTGTCTCGAGGGAATTTCCACCTTGTACAGTTTGGTGAATTGACATTCTGTATGAATATCATCTGATGGCATGCTGAGGGTACAGTTTCCAAATACCTGGGCCTTAAGTGAGACAAGGGCTTGAGAGCGCCATGTAGGCCTGTTCAGCGTGCTTATTCTGTAGACGCATTGCTTTGCCTCCTTCTGCACTTGCAAGTGGAGTGGTGTTATACTAAGCAGTGCGTCTAGGGCCGCCCCTGGTGTAGAGGAGAAGGCCCCTGTTGCCGTTAGGCAGGCCGTACGTTGAAGGCTATTAAGGGAATTTATTGTTGTCTTTTGCCTAGCTTTGGAGCACCATACCGCGGAGGCGTAGGTGATGATGGGTCGCACTACCGCTGTATAGAGCCATAGAGCAATTTTGGGTTTTAATACCCACCTTGCTCCAGCCATGCGACAACAAGACCATAGGGCCATTTTTGCTTTTTGTAAAATATTTTTCATGTGAGGATTCCATGTCAACTTTTGGTCAAATGTGACCCCTAGGTATTTCACCTCACTTGAATAGGGAATTGTTTGTCCATTAAGTTCTAGTTTTCCGAGTTTTTCCAGTTGTTAATGTACTTTAAACGACACTAGTGCTCGGCAACGAAAGCGGCGTGAGCCGGAACTACACTGCATCGAGAGTTTGACGTTTAATGTACGAACTTCGTATTCTCTAACGAAAAACAGCGACGAACTCACCCATAACCTCGCTCACAGCCTCGATTCCTAATGTCAAATAAAACAGCTAGGATTGTAACTAAACAAGGCTGTCTCGACGTCGAGCTCGTTGACGAACGCAGCGTCGAATGTGTGAATAAGAGAATAGCATAGCAGGACATAATTGTGTAATACATAAATAAATATCTTGGGACATCATACACAAATCAACCTAGTCCCGCGGTAAAGGTCCGGCTACCACATTGGTCTAAGGCGACCAGCGCAGCGGCGAGCAAATCCATGAGTTGAAGCGGGATGCCGATATGGGTACTCCCTCTCGCACGTATGGTTTTCCGCTAAGCCGGTCGCCTTAGACCAATGTCGTGGCCGCGGCATAAGCTCAATTAAGGCTTGTGATGTGGGTACCAGGCGACGATATTTATGTATAAAATAGATAGATACATATAGATACTTAAATATGTACAGTCGAGGAAAATGAATGTTTAGCAGTTTGATCGTCCACATAATCTGTTCGTATTATAATGACAAATTACGTCACATACTCATGAAGTTTTCTGGTTTTACTTCTTGCTGGGTGAAACGGTAGTTCGATTTTCAAACTATATTTGTTTGGTAATCAGATTGTGACAATGACTGCTTAATGACAAAGATACGTCAAACTCAAAAATTATAAAATATTGTTTGGATTCTTTCGATATAATAATATTGCGAAAATTACAACCTAATCTGATTAAAAAACTGCACGTGCGGACTTTGCTCACGAATAAGTATTTGGATTTGATTGGTCGTCAACAATTTTCACAGATGAGAAAACGTTTGAATCTTGCTTTCGTGGCAGATTAAATTTATCGCGGCATACACGTTATCATGTTATCAAGAAAAAAACGGTGTGTGGGACTGGATGAGTGCTGATGGCGTAGGCGAACTCCAAGAGCAAATGCAGTGGATTATGTTACGATGTTGGAAGAGAGTATGCTTCCCAATGTGCGAATGTGTATTCACAACAAGAGATGCCTAATTGTTCATTCGAGCAAGATAATACACACGGCTAGAATAACTAATACCTGGTTCGATCGTCACCCGAAAATGACTAAAATAATATGGCTGGCTAAATCATCTAATCTTAACCCTATAGAAAATGTATGGGATCGGAATTAATGGAGAACCGAAGCCCTCATCCAACATTGCAATCAAGCATGGAAAGATATCTCCCTGGGATGGGACCTCTGCACTGAGCTAGTAACTTCCATGCAAGACCATTTTTTAGCAGTCCTAATTGTCATAAACAACCACGGGGTCTAAACTCGTTTTAAAAACATGATTTATTTACTAATAAATATAAACAGGCAAATAGTTTTTTATTTCATTTCCTCGTGTAACTTATTAGCTGAAGGGCTTGTTTCACAATCGTCAGGTAAGGTTGTCTGTCAGATAAATATAACACTTTCTTTATGTTCAGCAATTGAAAGAAAAAGTGCACGGCGTTGTATGACACATTTTTTATCTGACTATTGTGAAAGTGAGAAACATGCCAAACATTCTTCTTTAAGGGCTGATTTTTCAATCCTCAGTTGAAAGTATCCATTACTTAAAATTATTACCATTCTTATCTAAGGTGATGACCTTAGATAAGAATCAAAAAAGAGTCAAAAACAGATAGAGCTAACATTTATTTGACAGATACTGTTACCTGCGGCCCTACCGCGAAAAACGAAATTCGTAAATTTCGAGGATTTGTCTCACTCACTCTAATGACGCCTTCGTTTGAGTGACAGAGAAAAATCCTCGAATTTTACGAATTACGATTTTCGAAGTGGTAGGCCTGGGTATTGAAAAATCAGTCCTTAGTCGTGTTAGTGCGTTCGAGTAACAAAAGTCAAAAAACGTTCACATTTATAGGAAACATACACGGAATTAAGTATCCTATTGCTGTCAACTTCAATACTTGTCACTGACGTTAATGCCAAAGACAGACAAAGATAGAAATATGCTCACAGATAAAATATAGGGAAGATTCCGTGTATTAAGACATACCTGAACAAACTATTGTCATCCTTTACCATCTCAGTATGTATTCCATAAGGAAAAAGAGACAAACAAGGTAGTTCTACTCGGTCGTGAATTATATCACCGACTCCATTTTCTTAATTTTTCTTGAACAATGCTACCAACCTGACTAGATAAAATGTCATTACTATTAGTGTTGTCCAGTCTTCATCGTATGCTTTTATCGGCAATAATAATATTTTTACCAAATTAGGTAGCGATGAACAGTGCGAATAAACCTTATTTCCTACCCAGAATCACGATCTTCTGCGATCCTTAATATGTCATGATTTCTAAATCTACACTTTAGGATAAAAATAAAATCACAAAATTAATGAAATATTTTCTTTAATTAAAATGTCAAATGTCATAAGAAGTGTTCTGTCTAAAACGTATGCCACTAGTTGGCGCCACTTAGCGGTAAGGTCCCGCTAAGAAACACAATTACCTAGCCTCAAAGAACAACTAACTAGAAGAAGGTCATTTTATTTTTTTACATAATTTTATTAACTTGTACAAATCATTTAAACACGAAACTATAGGCGCTCTGAGAATTTAGACAAGTTTCTGGACCTGACGCCTCAGTGCTGCCGCCCTGATGAACGGCATTTCAGAAAACCCTCATTATAACATGTTTTACGGAACTTATCATCCCTTAAAGCATACCTAACAATTTTCGTATGATGGCTTCTTTATAATTAATCAGTCTACACAAGTATCACATGAGTGTCATTATTAAACTAAACTTACTTTACTTTCTGGTTGACATGACATTGGATGATTACCAAATATGGTGGGTACTACGTCAGAATGTAATCACTTATGGGTACGCCCTTGCCTGAAACAACAGCTTAAAAATGTGCGGAGCATATTTTTGAATACTTTTTAGGGCACCAGTCGTCTGCCTTTTTGATATTTTTGACCCATATTAGCCTTTGTTCAGTGTCCTGTGGAAACCTGTTGGAAATTAAAAACATCGATTCATTTTCTGAGTTGGCTATCAATAGATTTATCGATATCACGATCGATCGCTTAAGTACAACACTATGCAATACAAATATTTGAATCCCACTATTTATAATTACATTACGAATGCAAATACGAATGGTTAATTCACAAAGCTACACACATGTATCCGGCAACAAATATTGAATAAGATTTTCAGTTACTTTTACCTTAATAAGGTTCGAAATTTTAAAATTCAAGTCAAAACTAAATTACCGGTGAAACGTAATGTCTTTATTTTGTTCATTCAGGTAACCCTGGCGGTTTTTACACCATGGAACCACACAAGTCATCACTTTTATCACATTCCGTGCACTTATCGAACAGAAATATACATGAAAAGCTTTATTTTAATCACTTTTACTATTTGCGGTTTAGGTGCACTAGTATAGCCAAACAAAGATCGTTGACAGGCATTGCTGGCGTCACCCACAGATATAATAGACTCGGTCTATTAAATTAATAAGTCTATGAATATGCTGCTTTCTTCTATTTGACGATTATAGACATATCTTGGTTCGTTATTAGTCGCTTGCAGTCGGAAAATGTAGCACGACTAATTTCAGAATTATGGCAACCTGCTAAACATTCATTTTCCTCGACTGTACACAGCCATGACCACGGAATAAATATTTGTGATAAATAAATACACAAATAATGCCCTCGCCGGGATTCGAACCTCCAGCTGCGTAGGCAGGGTCACTACCAACTAGGCTACGCAGGCTGACATAAATACGTATACATACGTACATACATAGAAAACAACTATGATTAAAGAACAATTAAATAAATAAATATCTTGTTGGGGCATGTTACACAAGTCAACCTGGTCCCACAGTAAACTCAATTAAGGTTTGTAGTGCGGGTAGCAACCGACGATATGTATAATACTCGTATTTAAATACCTATATTATGCCGTGCGGTGACGGCAGTAAGAATACATTTGTCACCACCCCAACTCCTCCTGCGGGTGTCGTAAGAGTCGACTAAGGGATTGAAGTGTGACTTACCATTATTTGATAAAAGATTGGTGATGGGCAGCAGCGTCATCATACTGGACACATTACTGCGATCGCCAATCCGGTTGCCCAGCGTGGCAATTATGGGCAATTACCTCCTAATGCGTCTAATACGAATAGTTAATAGGAGAGGCCGACGTCCAGCAGTGGACTATCATAGACTGATGATGATGATGATGATGACCTATATTTTATGCCTTCGCGATGGAGGCACAAAAACTTGATACCTTTAAGTTAGAAGCTGATAACTTTTAAATTGATACTAGGTTTGTGTCAGCCTCCGTAGCATATTGGGTAGTGACCCTGCCTCCGAAGCTGGAGGTTGTAGGTTCGAATCCCGGCTAGGGCACTATTCCTGTATTTATGACAAATATGTTTTCCTTGGTCGCGGCCGTCCACGTATTTAAGTACCTATATGTATCTATCTATTATACACTCGCCGTGAATGAATACGGGTCAGGTGAAAATTTTCATAGAAAATACTGGAAACATGCTGATTACAAATATTTCAAATAAATATTTATAATACAAGTGGAACCGTTTTTAACATCAGATTGTACTGGATATTCTCTGAAACTTGTACCCGATCCGAAAAACACGAAACTTTATCGTCAGATGACTCCGTAGATATAATAAATAAAATAATAAAAAAATTAAAAAACACGACTGCCGTTTTAAGCGAACTGAAAAGTAACAAATAATTCAGGTTAATTCTTGTCAACGTATCTACATAATTATAGGCGCTTGTCTTATTACTTACTATATTTTGTTCCCATTGCAGTCGGGGAACCTCCTTATATTAATATTTTCCGTAATGAAAGGTTCCCCGACTGCAATCGAAACAAAATATAGTAAGTAATAAGACAAGCGCCTATAATTATGTAGATACGTTGACAAGAATTAACCTGAATTATTTGTTACTTTTCAGTTCGCTTAAAACGGCAGTCGTGTTTTTTAATTTTTTTATTATTTTATTTATTTGAAACCTTTTAGTGAATCTGGAGAATCCTTAAAGTTGGATAGAATTTCAAAAACTGATTTCACAGAGTGCTGAAGCTTCGCTCCGGGGCCCAAGGAGTTCCCATTCCTCTAATTTTGGGCGAAGCCGAAGGGCACGCCACGTGAGGGCTGGAACATTACTGGAATCAATCTACGTTGAGCGATTCCAAAGAGCGAGCTTCAGGGTGGGAGGCCGAAAACTGAGCTCGCGGAGGCCCGGACCTTCACTTCGAGGGCCCAAGCATGTTCCTTGCAAATTTACCGCGGCCGAAGGCCGAGCTGCGAGAAAATTGAACATGCTTCTTCAAATACCCCGGCTTCTAAAAAACCCACATCCGCGTAGGGCCGAAGGCACGACGAGCGAGCCCACATGGTACAACCGTCCCTCTTAATTGATTTAATAATGGAACCGGAGGGCCCAACGTGCAACGGTTCGCTTCGAACTCCAACGGAGACTTAAAGCCGAGCTCCGCGTAGAGACGCGGCCAACCCGTACGGCCAAAAGCGGCACTCAGAGGCGCGCCAGTTCGCAAGGCTGAAGACCGAGCCGCCAACCCCAGCAATAGGTACCACGTCAGCCGATGGAATAGTGTAACGTTAAATGGATCTGACGATCCTTTCGACAACCTGCAAAGGCCGTAGGACGTACTCCGCGTAGGGTCGAAGGCCCGAATCGTTCTTCAGAGAGGCGCTGGTTTGCGAGGCCAAAAGCCGAGCCTCCGGCCCGGACCACCGTAGCCAGAGGCACAGACTTTTACTTAGAGGGCCCAAGTGTCACTTGGAAGATATTTAAAGCAAGGCCGAAGAAGGGCCGAAGAAGGGCCGAAGGCCTAGAGCGTAATTATCGGGGTGTTTCAAGCGCGAGCCCGATGATCGGAGGCCCAACAAGCGAGCCCAAGCGGTACAAACGTCCTTCTTAACTGCCTTAACAATCGAAGCCAGAGCCCAGCGCTACCACTACGTGATGGAATAGTGTAACATGAAAACAAATCTGAGATCCGTAGACCCGACGATCGTTTCCACAACCTGCGACGGCTGTAAACCGAGCTCCGCGTAGGGCCGAAGGCCCCAACTGTCCCCTAAAGGGGCGCCGGCTTGCAAGGCCGAAGGCCAAGTTTCTCCCAGCGCTCCTTCGCTATACAATTGAAAAGTGTAGCATTAAAACGAATCTCAGAGCTGCGGGTCCGAAAAATCATTTCGAGAAAATGCGGAGGCTGAAAGCCGTGATCCGCGTAGGGGTGAAGTCCTGAACTGGAGCGAGGCCACCCAGCGCGCTTGCCTGCGAGCTGCGTCAGACTCAAGTTTTCAGGCAAACGTACCTTCATTCATACCAACTTCCCTGCGAAAATTTTAAGGCCAAACCCGTCCAACCCTGATCTCATCAAAAGCCAACGGCAGTACGGTCAAAACCTTGCCCCCCCGTTTAGTGTTCCTCTCCAGCACCAATAACACCATATGTCTGACTAAGCTCGTTTTCTAGTGAAGTTGTTGTACCTATCAATACTATCATGAAGGCTAAAAACTGTAGGCTCATATTTTGGATGAAAAACACCGGCCCACATTAAATGTCATGTAAGTGTTAAGATATTTCAAATTTTACATTTTATTCGCATGTTACAACACGTATAGCAATTTTGTTTGACCACAATTGCTATTGTGATTGTATTTTAGGGACATTCCTCTGATCTGAGAATCATATCTTACGTTATTTTTTGATATTGTATTCTGGTCATTCTCCGCAACGCTGGCCCAATACTTGTTAGAAACTTCTCATACACGATACGACAGACACTCTTTTGATACGAGATCGACTGTTTGAGCTATCATTTTCAGATTATTGAGCTATTTCTTATTAATTACTTTCGAATTTACTTTCTTATAACCGTTACTTTCGAACGGTTGGGACAGCCGAGACAGCTGTGGCAGCTTTTGATAGTCATGTCATCATCAAACGTAATATGACAACTGCACTTGCCTAGGAATTATTATTGGATCCAATGTATAAAATTGTTCAGATTCTATGGGAAATTACTTAATATCAACACTGAAAAAAAAATATCGCCCGAAAGTCTATTTTGTATCGAAATAATGAAGTGAACTTAAACTTTTGAACGGTACTGCATATCAAACGATATCGTATATCGTATATAAGTTTTATTTGAAAAACTCATCGGTTACGAGCCGGGGATTGAACCCACTACCGCTGCGTAGCAGCCGTGCGATTTACCCCTTGACCACAAGCGCGTACGTGCAGTGTATCTGTTTCATACATACTCGGCGTTCAAGAAGATGTGTCAACGGTGACAGTCCTGTCACGGCTTAGACATTGAAGAAAAACTTCAATAGTGCGATGTAGAACATTTGGAATTTTCTCTTCAAACATATACTTAAACATATAACTTGTATATATATTTACAATCTGCATACAAAATGCTTTAATTTGATACCCAAATCATAGCATTTAGATGACATGTTATTCTTTGCGCTTTAATTGTATTTTAATGAATCTGGCTTTTCTAGAATAAGTTACAAACATATAAGTTATATACATGTTCATAATCGTGGTTTGAAGCTCTTCATTTTGATACCAAACACCATAGATTTCTTTCAAATTTTATTTTTTTTGGTTAGATAATATTGATTTTTTAGGCCGCCATATTGACTTTAACGTGACGTCACATATCCTATGTTACCCGCGACGTCACGAGGATTCTAATGACACCATACACTATTACAAACGGTTAAGTGGTCACGAAGATCTGCGTGAGAGATTTTTAATAGTAAGCTATTATTTTTTAGGATCCTATTCGGATGTGTAAGGAGACTTTAAGGTGGTTTAGGTAAAATGGAAAAATTGATTAATACCGTTTTCATATAATTAAGCTTATTTTATTTGTATAAAGGGTATTAACTAGATTTGGAAATGCCAATAATAAAATATGATTATTACAAATTGTACGTCTATTATTATTTATCTAGCAACAACAGCAATAGGTAGTTTATCAATATATTTCTCATAGCTATAGTAAAAGCAGCAAAATTATAGTTAGGCAAGTACTTCACACAGTAACCAGTTGGTGTATAAGTTGCAACATAATTTAATTAATAATTTATTTAGAATTTAATATAATACATTTTATCTATTTGAACATTTACACCATCTGATTAGTTAACAATAATACAGTAGTAGAAAATATAACAAAATTGACACTTAACTTCTTTCTCGTCGGTCTCCTGTCAAACAAGTGCCCCTAACTGCCAGACATTCACTTTTATATTGATTTGCCCTTACCCCTTCTTCAACTAAAATGGCGCCACAACGATAATCGGATGTTTACCATACATCCGGTTATGTTCATAATAAAATATTAGTATTGTAGGACTACATTCAAATTAAGCAAATCTATAATAAATTATCTCGGCTAATACATATTTTATCTAGATTTCTTATAAGCTATGGATAAATTGATAGACGATTGTAAGGCAAGAATTATAGTACATCCGGTTGGCGTATTAAGGTTCGTATGTAAATCAATTGACTACAATAAACTTATAGTAATTTTATTGTAGTCAATTCATTGCAATTGCTTATGATAAATTGTAAAACTTATATTACTTGTGTACTGGCAGCTATGGTCACGTGACGTTCATTATTTAAACTAGTTTTTTAAAACTACCTTGTTATTTCATTGTATAAACTATTAGATCAAAAGTGAAAACGTAATGGAACTAGACGTAAAAACTGTAAGTTAATCTTAATAAATATGTATCTCACACGGCCATACTGACAGGTACTTCGTTCCCGAAGTACCTACCTTTACGATTACATCATTTTAATTTTTACTTATTTACATACGAAATTTTTTTTTTTTTCATTTCTTTTTTTCTTGCTTCCAATTCACCTAAACATTAAGTGAGGCTCGCAGGCTCTGGAGCGGTAACCTATATTGCTGCTTTTTCACTTATAACATCAAGTGAGAGCGCGCAGGCACGGCAGCAATTATCCTATTTACATTGCATTGCTACTGTTTCACTTATAACATCAAGTGAGCCCCGGTAGCAATGATCTCCCTATGTTTGCTACTGGTTCACTTATAACATCAAGTGAGGCTCGCAGGCTCTGTAGCGGAAAAATAAAATCGATAATACATAATTTACAACGACTTATTATAAATTTTCTTCATTAGTCGTAAAAACACGTACCTTTTTTTTATTATTTTTTTGCCTTTAACTCTCTAATGCATACTAGGCTTAGTGTTTCATAGATATATATGGCTACTGGTACTGAAATCTATAGACTACTATTGTTAATTGAAACGCATTTTTGTCTGTTTTATGCATTAGAGGGTTAAGGGTTACATTCTTAATTTATTGGTAATATCAATTTAGCGAAATGTCAGCATACAATTTTTTTATAATCAACAAATTCAATCCATCTGCATAGCGCTACATTGACAAGACCTTTAATTAAAATCATATAATTTAGATTATTATTTGAAATTTATTTCATGTACAAACATAATCATTATCATTCGATCATTATTACATAAATCAATGTTAATATTAATTTTGTTCTAGATTGCCCTCGTCCAACAATTCTCCTGGCCATTGCCTTAGTTTATCTTTTGCGACTATAATATTCCTTAAGTTACCTATTCCTCTTAGAGAATATCGATCATGAGGCAATAAATTCGTTATTTCGTATTGACCTTTAAACCTAGGACTCAATTTATCGTTACGCCTGTGGTCCTGGTTTACATATACAATATCTCCTACTTGAAAGTTCCTGTTATCTCGTCTAGTAGAATCGAATCGGGTTTTCATTTTTTCTGCTTCTAAAGACAAGCGTTGATGAGCTAGTTCGCGATCTGCTCTGACATCAGTACTAATTTCTGGGATGTTAATGTCATTTAACCGGGCTTGAATATCAGGGATATTTGCACTATACCCCATTAGCAAACGAATAGGTGTAAAGCCTGTAGACTTTTGCAATGTAGTATTGATAGATTGCTGTACTTTCCACAACCCGCTTGGCCAATCTGACGATCCATTACAAGTGGTATTTAACATATTGATAACAGTCGCTACATATCGTTCTACCTGACCATTACCCCTAGGTGTACCAGTCGCCACCATGTGATGTTCAATGTGTAATTTGCGAAACAGGGATCTTACTTGATGGGAGCTAAAGTTAGTACCTTGATCAGTGATGATTTTAGATGGAGTTCGAATAGTTGTGACTATATCGCGAATAAGTGGCACTAAATCTTGAGATTTTAGGCTTTTGAGCGGTTTCAATAGACAAAACTTAGTAAATTTATCCGTCTATTAATAGGAGAATATACCTAAATCCTTCATTGGTGCGCGGAAAAGGTCCTGTACAGTCTAGGTGAATAGTGTGAAATGGGATAGGGATTTTCTCAATGGGATGTAGAAAGCCTTGTTTTGGACCAGATGCACCTTTTCGTTCAATACATGTTAAGCAGTGTCTAAGGTATTTTTTGACAAATGCTGACATTTTTGGGAACCAAAAATGTTCATGAAGCTTGTTCAAGGTTTTTTCAAAGCCGACATGACAATTATCATTATGGAACCATTTTAATAGATTGAATCTACATGATTTTGGAACATACAACTTAAGCTCATCAGGATTGACGCAATAAAATAGTAAGTTATCACGCAATAAATATCTGTTTGCGTCAAGATCACCCGACAATATTTGACCGATTAAATTTTGTGTTTCAGGGTCATTTTGCTGGGCAGCATGTAACCAAGATTCTGGTTCATTGATAAAATTTACATTACAAACTACATCTGAAGCATCACATTGCGACGACTGACATATTTGAGATGTAATTGCATGGTCACTGGAAATAGGAGATTGAACAGGATTGCGGCTAAGGAAATCCACATGACTTATGTATTTGCCCTTTTTATATACAATTTCAAAGTCGAAATCCTGCATAAATGTCCACCAACGAGCTACACGGGGTGAAAGATCCTTTTTATTCATTGTGGATTTGATGGAATTACAATCTGTAAATATTTGAAATTTAATGCCTAGCAGATATACTCGGAAATGTTTTAGTGCATTCAAAATAGCTAAGGTTTCCAAATCATATGAGCAATATCTAGATTCAGTTGGTGTCGTTCTTTTACCGAAATATGCCACTACTTTTTTATTATTATTTACTTTTTGCGCTAGAATAGCTCCGTAACCAATAGAACTGGCATCGGTGTAAAGTTCTGTTGGCAAATTTGGGTCAAATACAGTCAAAAGGGGTTTGGTGGACAAGTGTTTTATTATATAACTCCTAGCCTCCTCCTGTTCAGTCCCCCACTCCCATTTTTGATTGGCTTTGGTAAGTTTCGTAATGCAAGCCGTTTGAGTAGCAAAGTTCGGTATAAATTTTCGAAAATAACTTGCTAAACCCATTAATTGACGAACTTGTTTGACGTTACGAGGGGCTGGTGAATTGAGCAATGCAGATACTTTAGTTTCACTTGGTCTGATTCCTTCCTGCGATATATGTCTACCTAAATACTCTATATTGTCAACAAAAAATTTACATTTTTTTAGATTTATTGTGAACCCTGCACAACTTAAAGCCTTTATTGTCTCCTCTAAGTACCCTAATCCTTCTTCAATGGTTTTAAAAGGTATTAGTATGTCGTCCATGTATACTAAAAGAAATTTAAGGTCCTGGACAGCTTTTGTAATAGCTCGTTGGAACACAGACGGACCATTACAGATGCCAAATGGCATTTTTAAAAATTCGTAGTGCCCGCTCCGTGTTACAAAAGCTGTATACCTAATGGATTCCTCCGATACTGGTATTTGATGGAAACCATTTTTCATGTCAATGGAAATGTAATATTTTGCATTTCCTAATCTGTCAAGTTGGTCTTCAATGAGAGGGAGAGGGTACCTATCTTTTTCTAAAATTTTATTCAATGCCCGATAATCTATGCATAGTCGATCAGAACCGTCTTTTTTTTTAACCAAAATAACGGGGCTAGCGAAAGGTGAATCACTTTCCCTGATTATATTTTTATCTAGTAATTCTCTAATGATTTGATCTACCTTCTCCCTCTCTACAGGAGCTAATCGATACGGTCGATAATGGACAACATCGTTATTCTTAATACGTAAATTCAATTCACCAGTTTGTACATTACCAGTTTCAGCTAAAACCGAAGGGTATCTTAGAAAAATTTGTTTAATTTTGTTTTGAAGTTTATCATCCAAATGATCTATCGTTGAAGTTAAATCGTCTAAATCCGATGCTGAATGAATAAGATTGACTTGTGTTTTAGTTGAAACTGATTTCCTAATTAATCGAGAACCAGATGAATCAGTTACGATTTCTATATCCGGGTAATTAACAACGTTACGGCCTATTAAAAGTTCATACTGAACATCGTAATCCCTGGCAACATGTAAATCAAGTTCTATGCAAACATCATCAAATTTTACAACTACACTAATCATGGCAAATATATGTATCTGGCTGTGTCCTATACCGTTAACATATGTTGATAAGGGCGTGAGATGGCATCCTAATTTTCTAGCAGTGGACTCTTTTATCAAGCTTATGCTCGCTCCGGTATCAATTAAGCAGTGTATCAAATAATCGTTAATAAAAACTGGGGTGAGATTCAGTTCAGCCTGCCTAAAAAATTTATTTCTTTTGTTGGGGCTACAGTTATTACAGAAGAATTATTGGATTCGGCACGTTGTTTATGAAAACAAACATTTTCAGTATGCCCTAACTTTTTACAGTACGTACAAACTTTTGTACGAAAGTCAGTCGGAGGTCTAGGTGGCTGTGGAGTCTGGCTGGTTTCTTGTATTGGTTTGTTTTTGAAACATTCGGTCTGGACATGACCAACCTTATTGCAATTAAAGCATTTCTTTTCGCTAAAAAATTTAGATCGCTTTACTCCACTGGGTCCTGGACCACCGATATCTTTCAAGTTATTGCCATCAATCGTTCTTTTCTTGGTCTTCGCGTATGTTGACAGTAGAGCTATAAGAGAAGGTGTAGTGGTGGCTCCGTTATTAAGGGAGGCCATCCTAATGTCAACGTCACTTATACCGCCACAAACTATTTCAACTAATTATATCTCAGTAAATGCTATTTTTGTATTGCGCAACAGTCTCAACTTCTCTCTTGCATATTCGCCATAAGATTCAGCAGAGTCGGAGGAGTATAGTACAGCTTTGGTTAGCCTTTCCGAAAGGTTTTTCTTTTCAGGGTAGGCATTGGTAATATCAGTGCGAAAATTCGTCCAGGATCTGCCCTCTAAGGGTTCCCAGCTTTCGAACCATTTTAAGGCAGACCCTTTCAGAGCTTTACCGGCTTTGGCTGCAGTCTTGATGTCACTCCAGTTAAACTCCTTGGCCAGAACTTCGATGCTGTCGCACCAGCTGAAGGCTCCACTGTCGTTCCGCTCAGGGTCAAATATCGGCAGCGCAATATCGTCATCCTTTTGATTTTTTTGCGTTGAGACAGCATCACGATTTGCTTTCAAGAGATCCCCAATTGTTCCAGAGCTCATTCTGAAATTTAAGTAAAAGCATGTTAAGCCAGGTATTATCCCACTTCTGATGAGAGATTTTTAATAGTAAGCTATTATTTTTTAGGATCCTATTCGGATGTGTAAGGAGACTTTAAGGTGGTTTAGGTAAAATGGAAAAATTGATTAATACCGTTTTCATATAATTAAGCTTATTTTATTTGTATAAAGGGTATTAACTAGATTTGGAAATGCCAATAATAAAATATGATTATTACAAATTGTACGTCTATTATTATTTATCTAGCAACAACAGCAATAGGTAGTTTATCAATATATTTCTCATAGCTATAGTAAAAGCAGCAAAATTATAGTTAGGCAAGTACTTCACACAGTAACCAGTTGGTGTATAAGTTGCAACATAATTTAATTAATAATTTATTTAGAATTTAATATAATACATTTTATCTATTTGAACATTTACACCATCTGATTAGTTAACAATAATACAGTAGTAGAAAATATAACAAAATTGACACTTAACTTCTTTCTCGTCGGTCTCCTGTCAAACAAGTGCCCCTAACTGCCAGACATTCACTTTTATATTGATTTGCCCTTACCCCTTCTTCAACTAAAATGGCGCCACAACGATAATCGGATGTTTACCATACATCCGGTTATGTTCATAATAAAATATTAGTATTGTAGGACTACATTCAAATTAAGCAAATCTATAATAAATTATCTCGGCTAATACATATTTTATCTAGATTTCTTATAAGCTATGGATAAATTGATAGACGATTGTAAGGCAAGAATTATAGTACATCCGGTTGGCGTATTAAGGTTCGTATGTAAATCAATTGACTACAATAAACTTATAGTAATTTTATTGTAGTCAATTCATTGCAATTGCTTATGATAAATTGTAAAACTTATATTACTTGTGTACTGGCAGCTATGGTCACGTGACGTTCATTATTTAAACTAGTTTTTTAAAACTACCTTGTTATTTCATTGTATAAACTATTAGATCAAAAGTGAAAACGTAATGGAACTAGACGTAAAAACTGTAAGTTAATCTTAATAAATATGTATCTCACATGCGCGTTTAAAGAAAATATGAAACATACATAGGGGCTGAACACATATACTCTCCTTTTGGCAGTCGTGTAAAAAATAGCAACTCATGATTAAAAAACTCGTATTACCATACATTTTAGGTGGACTTCTTAAACGGTCTACATTTTTGTCTCTAACGACAATTTTAAAGTTTTTTTGGATTCATTTATATATTTTGGGAAATTCCAATACAACCTGATTTAAAAATAGATTTTAAATCATAGATCTTTGCATTATTTTTTATGAAAAAAACCAAGTGACCCGTATTCATTGATCAAGTGTGAATATATCTTCGCTTCGTACCCATATCACAAGCCGTAATTGAGCTTACCGTGGCACTAGGTCGACTTATGTAATTTTAATATTTTGATCGATTACAGATTCAATTCAATATCGCTTAGTGCGCAATCGCTTACTTTGTTATCCATAGTGACTGTTGGTCGAAACGACGCGTTGAACCCATGTCACTAACACGAGTTACCGGCGTCGGCGACCGCAAGATAATTGCAATTTAACTCATGTGGGAGCCTTAAAAGCTTCCCAAATTGTTTGAGACGGCTGAAGGAAGGAGGGGGGCAATGTTTAGAGCTTAATGAAATTAAAGCGCCCGCGCTCAGCGCTCAACACTTAGAGCCAAATTAATTTCATCAACGAAATACTTTAGGGTTTCAAGGGAAAAATGTTTAATGAGGGTAGATTAGCGAGGGATGCCTATAAGTGATATCTGATTTTCCAATTTCCAAATCCAGCATTTGTCAGAATTTCTAGGCAAGTCAGTAGCGACCGTGCCTACGAAGCTGGAGGGCCTGGGCACAAATCTCGGCTAGATGTTTGTATAAGTTGTAACACAAATACTATTTCCATGGCCATGTTTGTTTTCTATATATTTCTGTATCTGAATTATCATTAAAATACTTATACGCGTGTATTAAATTATTTCTTATATCAAGGTAGATAAACATTTAAAAATAAGAACTTGATATGTTTCCGTCTATAGTTCACTATAATCAGCAAAATATCAACGCACCAATTATCTACATAAGGAGCTGTCGGGCATAAACATATGTGAGTGAGTTTAGTAAAACGTCACACTCTGTCGTTTGCCATAAAGCTGCTTTGTCAGTTCATTCATAAAAAGATACAAATAAATCTCGTCTTTATGTTAAGCGACAAAGTGGGACGCTTTACGTAAAACTAGCACATATATTATGTATCTGTAGAGTAGATAAAAAAAAAAATATTATTGATAAAAAAATTTCAATTATAAATTCAAGCTGGATTGCATTTAATTTAAAACAAACAAAACGCTAGAATAAATTGAAAAGAAATTAAATATTCAAAGCAAATTTTTCATTATTCATAATTTCTAGAGGGAAAGCAATTGTGTATAATTTAAATTTGAGTCACGAGTTCCAAGTATATTTTATTCATTTTTCGAAGCAAAATGCTTCTATTAAAAGCATTTCTTGCAAAATGTATAAAAAGATGCTCCTCAAATGAACGCATCGCTGAGAAATAGCTGTTTTCTATCGTTATTTCTGCTTCTTGTGAAGTCTTAGCTTTCATGTTGCTATTTTAAAACATTTTATAAAAATAATGTTTATATACAGTGATAAGTTCTTAAGCAGGGCTCAGTGATGTTGTTGAAACTATAATTTAGTTTACTTTCATACAACCATCAGCAGGTACAAAATGCATTTTATGACTTATTTTTAAATCTTTGACTGAAAACGTAGCTTATAATATATTTTACTTGAAGTAAATGGCAACTGACATTCATATTATTATGATTATTTATTGAATATTTACAAAAAGATTACGGGCTTACCGGTTAAATATAATTATTATGACGGAAATATATTTTTAAATTAGAGCTACTATACATGACGTCGCGTATTTATGCATGATTAGCTAAAATGATCTGCCGCTAAAGCATTTTAAGCGCTGCATTTTACCTAGTTAATGTTTGACAAATCAAACAAGCATCAACCTTTAAATTCGTGGAATCAGTTGCTTAACCGTTATTTAAATCAAACCTGTTAAATCGCGTCAGTATTTGCATTGGCGCAGTCGGCAGGATCACCGAAACAAACAGCCGCTGAAAAACGTCACGTACACTTGTTTATTCGTGTAACTCCCCAAAAATGCATCAGCATTAATCTACGCTAAGCCCTATTTATCTAGGTCTTCTAGCGGATTCTATCCGGACGCATCGGTTTCCGGTTTCCGGAAATGGATTTTAAATCGCCGCGCGCCGGCGCCAGCCGTGTTCGAAAAATGGGGTAAACAAGAAAAACGTAGCGTAAGCTTGGATTTAGTTAATTAATATATTGGATTGAGGGTTCATTTATTAAGTTGATTGCAAATTGGGTGCGGTTCGGTTACGATACGGGCGGAAATGGGTGGTCAGTCTGAGTAAACGTGGGTGTTTTAACGGTCGTTACGGAAATTCGCAAAGCTACTGGGATTTAGTATTTACGATGTTGACAGTTGCGAAATGTATTCGTTAATTATGTTAGATACCGTCGTACGCATATAATTTTTTTATTTTTATTTTATTCGGATATGAAACAAACGGTCATACAAAAAATATTCATACAATTTTTTCACTTAAACTAGACCTATAGTTTCCATTATTTTTTAACAAATATATTTACCTAAAAAGCACAAACGAATACCTACTTCTTGACATGTGTTAGATTTAGCCTAAAAAGTAATAGCAAAAAATTGGCTTTACAAGAAACTCAAAGACCTGCGACAAGGAATATGTCGAATAAATATTGTTAATCACGACATAGTTATACAATTATTATTCTATTTCAAATAAAGCAATAAAGTTTTCACATCACATCACATCATTAGGCTATCTCAGTCCACTCCTAGACGTAGGCCACTATTAACTATGCGTATAGTCAGACGAAGTAGGAGGTAAATGCCCATAATTAACACGCTGGGCAAGCGAAGTGGCGATCGCAATAATGTGTCCACTATGATGACCAGGGATTGGACAAATGTGCGCCATTGTTTGCAATTATATGGAAATGACTGCAAAATTGATTAAATGAATAATAAAACGAATAATTTCTTGAAATTTGATTTTGAAGCTTTAAGGCGACTGTTTAAAAAGGTTTTCATAGTTGCCAGTGTCAAATATGTAATTTTTTGAACATGATTAAATGATTAATTATTCAATCAACTTTGGAGTCATGTCCATATGACAAAATAATATTATTGCGAACAATGACGCACATTTTTCTGATCTCTGATGATGACGCTGCTGCCAATCATAAATTTTCTGTCAAAAAAATGGTCATTGATACTTCGATCCCTTAGTCGGCTCTTACGCCAAACGTGGGAAGAGTCGGGTTGACAGGGGATAAAGTTTTGCCACCTTTGTTTGCAAATAAAACGCTTAGTTAAAAGATTTTTTACATTTTATTTAAGTCTAAAATTATTATACTCAATTATTATACTAGATACAATTTTAAACTGTCAACAAAAAAAAACCCACTTAAATTCCTACCAACTGGAAATGTTGAAATGGATTAAGTTATGTTATAAGTATTTGTTCGTCAATTTTTGTGAGTGAAATGATTTACATAAAATAATTATGTAAATTACTGCCTCAGGTCTGTTTCTCGAACGCTTATTACTTAAATATAATCTAAGTGGAAATATTTTTTTAACACCTTTAATTAGATAAGGACTTCCACTTGTATTACAAGTTACAAGCTTTTAAAAAATAGGATTACACTGGTGGATATCTACGGGATATTTCATTTATATTAAGGATTAGGTGATTTGCGTAAGCATCCTGTATATTTATTATTCAGTTCAGGTTCTAATCACCATAACGAACTTGAAATAAGCGTAATATATCCACATTAGAATACAATGTGACTCATCGGTGCGAACTGGAAGTTACTAAACTTTCTCACAGTTACGAAAGTTTCTCAAGTTACGAAACTTGTGGTAATATAGCCGATACTAAATAAAGGGTAGAGAGTTACGTTCGCAATAAGAAAGAAGTTGCGGGCAAGTTATTATATCCCCGAACTTGGTATATTTATGTGCGGATTCGGGGCCTTAATGTTGCATATTTGAAATATGTTAGTATTCTGGAGGTATCGTACACCGACACAGTCTCGAGTACTATAATGTTTCTGTACAGTACTGGGTACTTATTTTGTTGTATTCTTCAGAGAAAAAAGAAAGTTATCTATAATGATCAATTGATCATATTAAAACTACGTTGTGAAATTTAACGTTGCGTATAAAATACGTCGAAGTGCGCAAATAATCTATTAATATGCCTGCGAGGAGAGACATTGCGGTTTAAATTACAACACAGGTGCGAAAAACATGAAATTCAATTTTTAAATGTTTTAAATCGACATGAGTTCCGAATTTCCTTTTTGCACGTGTCTCGTACGACGTTTTTTAGTACAGATGGCCCTCCGAAGTTTTGAACCTGACGCAAAATGAACGCGTCAAAAAGGCACCATCTGTACTAAAAAAAAACAATACCAATATTGTAGTATTGACGCTGGCTATCTTCCTAAACGATTAGCAAAGAAGAAAAGGGTTAGATCTATTTATAATCTTAAAACTTTGTTTCGTTTTTCTTAAGCCTTCTTCCTTTATAATATTTGTCAATTGAAGATGATAGCCTATCTTAACCAGAAAATGTTTGAAATTGTAAATAAATATTCGGTATTTTCTTCATACAGAGCGGTTGTCTGTTTTCTCTTCCAAAGGGTCGGTATAAACACTGATTATTAATGAGTTGTTCCAAAACTAAAGATATCGAATATCATGTGTACTAGATAAATAATGCACAGCGCTGTGTTTTTCTGATTGTTGAGTCCTGCGTATGTCACTATAGTGAATAAATTACTTTTTCTCTTTCTTTCTTTTCTTTCAAATACACTCTCGATGAATGAATACGGGTGGGGTATACAATATACATTTTTATAGAAAATGCGAGTCTAAATAGAGTTGTAATCATACTCTTTTAGATACTTGAAAACAGTTATAATTCTGGTACAAAACAAGTACAAAATTAAGAATTCTTCATTTTCACAGAAAAATGCTTAGAAAATAAATGGTACTATCCGTCAGATTTCAAATACCTACAAAAAATATCCGTGTTTACCATATAAGTGAATACCTTACCAAGCTTTACCAAGCTATGAACCATAGATCTCAAGTTATGTAGTCACGAACTACAACCTAGACTAGTAGTTTAGCCACCAGCCACCTTGGTTTTCGGCCTTTTTCATACTAATAGTATGAAGCCTTGGGTGGCCGAGAACTAAAATTATCTGGCCGAAAACCGCCTAAACTTCCCTACGAAAGCCTTACGCATTGAGCCGTTAAGTCTTGATATTAGCTCGAACTCGCAAAACTGTGGGTGGTCTGCGATACTACTCACTGGGAAGTCGTTAGTTACGTAATAAATTGTACGCGAAATGACGGCGTTTGCCTATTTGTCGACGATATTTTTAACGTTATTTGATCCGCTTGTTGTTGATACACTGATTTATTAAAATGGTTTATGTTGGCAAAAGCTACTGTTTTTATAGCATACATTTTAGGCATGTATTTTTTTATGTTATATAAGCGTGATAGATGTTAAACGAAATACTTGAAGCGCTGCAACTTATTTATTTGCGGCAAATAAAAGAAATAGCTCTTTCTTTCTTAGACTGTTGAAAAAAATGGTTAAGAAATCCAAATATTATCATTTTTAGGTAGCTTGACTTGTACCTAAAAATACTTGTATACTGCAAATAGAATATGTCCAGTAAATATACATTTTAGATACAGGTCAAAACGAAATGCCATGCGAACATAAACTAAGGCGATTTTATCATCTTAGAGGAGAAAAAAGTGTACATTTTTGTACTATTCATACAGTGGCAATAAGATTCTAATTATCTCGTTTAAAATAGTATTCTGCCTACTCATATTTGTTTCAACATCAAACTTATACCTAATAAATTCAAAACATTACAAGAAGCCTCAAATACTTAGTTCCATACTTTATAACTTTTCTAAAGTCTAGGGCTTTCAGCGCTCATTCTCGTTCTTAAGAGCTCAAAATAGATTCTACTTGCCTTACAAAACACTTCTAAAGCTCAGGCCAGTAGGCCTATGATGGTCCAGTGTTTAATCGTTTGTCATCATTGCCGTTACGTTCTAACCAAAGAGAATAAAATCACTACGTTTTAAGAGACGGCACTCCCGAACAAGCCCAAAACCCAGTTATGAAGGTACTTTGTGCCAACGTACAAAATATATGTCAATACTACCAACTTACAAAAAGCAACACTAGAGCTCGACACTCACTTCACTTGCTGTTTGTCGATATCGATAAAAGTGCAATATTTTTTTCTGCACCTACCGTAATAGTGAATTTATATTACAAAAGAATAATGAAAGGGTAAAATAAAATAATGCTATAACACAAATATATATTTTATTGCACAGGTATTTTTATTTCATTTTCTTAGTAGGGTATGGGCCCAATCGTAAATATTATACTATGGAGGGGCGAGGAGTTAAGTTTCCGAGCTAAAACTCCGGCATACAGCAGTTCAAAAACATGGTCCAAAGCCAAGGAATCGTTGAACGAATAAAATTTCTCCAAAGATCTCCATCTGAAATAAAGCGATTATCGATAAATTATGTTACACTCTATTTGTGCATTAGCTTGCCTTATTTAGATAGGTTTTATTTGCCATTGAAGTTATTTCTTATTTAATTAGTAATTGTTATCGTTTGCAGTTACTAATTATATATTCAATAATGAAATGAAAAAATAATTTGCTACTAAGATAAAATAATTTGATACTGACATGTCTGGATTAAGAGGAAGTTCGTTTTGATTCACGCCGAA
Source organism: Thaumatotibia leucotreta (assembly GCA_025490895.1). Taxonomy (NCBI): domain Eukaryota; kingdom Metazoa; phylum Arthropoda; class Insecta; order Lepidoptera; family Tortricidae; genus Thaumatotibia; species Thaumatotibia leucotreta. Next base: position 182,755 of record JALPQI010000755.1, read on the forward strand.
CACAACACACTTCACATTTCCTTATTGTTGTGCCCGCCATGTAGACGAAACATTTAAATATTTTGTATAAAACACAATAAAACATGATCCCGGGATCAGCTTTCATAATAAACAATTAGACGGTACGTTTCTGACACTGACGTTTGACCTATTCAGGTGGTAAATAAAAGTATAATACGTCTAAGTTTGAAGGCCAGTATGATTATAAGCTAATAAAATGCAACAGTAGGCATTTTAATTCTATAAGATTATATTTATGTCTCAATGTTGGTACCAAATGCTTTCATAATTTACCATAGTATGAAGTGTCGAGGGGCTGGTTCTAACAAGCATGCAAATGCGACAGTGACGCGTAGCACGACAAACGGTAAACGTGTGACCACCATAAGCTACCCGTAGATAAAATGTTTATTTTTATATTACAAGCTAAAATTGAAAAGAATATTGTTTTAAATATAAATATGTCGGAGATATGAGTTACTAAATCTAGAAAACGATAAGCAATGTTTTGCTTGGAGTGGTCTTTGCTTGGTCCATGCAGGTTTGCAGGTAGATGATACCAACCTATGAACAGGTGGCTGGTGACCTGACAGTATAAAAGGTCACTACTGCAGTGTTCATCAATTCATTCCCGTGTTAGACATAGAACGATTCACTCTTGTCTTGTTATGTGAAGGGTTTACATTCTTACGAAGGAAGTTATTTCTATGGGGTATGCATCTATGCATGGACGCAAGCTTAGAACTCTCCATTCGTTTTCTACTACTGCGTAGATGCGTAGATACAAGATTCTGAGTAACGAGTAACAAGTAGCTAGGAGGCAGATAACTAAAATCCTACCCCTCTTAGCTCGGCTGTCATTAGGGTTCCCGATATCAGCAAGTGGGATGAAGACTCAAGGCTCACGTAACAGTGAGTACTGGTATTGCATCACATGTAAACGGTAAGGTTTAAAATCGACAACAGTTGGTAAGGTAATGATTGTTCACTATGTTTGCAGTTAAGTTTTATTTGAGTCGTGATTTAGAAAACTGCTTTGTTCTTTTTTTGTGATTACTGTTGTAAGAAAACGTGTGGGTAGGTATCCTACCCTATTGAAAAAAAAAAAGAAATAAAAACAGTAATTATAGTGATTTCAAAGTATATCATGACCCATACTTATTACTTACTTAGTTGTGAAATACTAGCAGTACCAAAATATGGGCAGGTAGCCCTCTGTTTTGTTTTGTTTTCGAGTCTACCAAAAATTAATTTGTGATAGTGATAAACATTTTCAATCCATGCCTTGTGTTAAAAGTTTTCTATGCGTGTGAAATTACCGTTACAGATGTTCAACTTCAAGATCAACAAGCTCACTGTCATAGTAGTCTACAGTTTCATCCATGATGAATATGCTGTGACGATGAAACGAGCGCAATTCCTTGCGATACCTATGTCCAAGAAATTAAGAATTGAAGACGCCAACTCTATGGTTATTTTGGAGCAACGGAAATTAAAGGACAGGTTTCTTTCCAATTGTTTTAATGAAAAATTAGAAGCAGTATTTTAAAGAACTAACGGTTGACATTTCTGTTTATAACGTTAAATTTTTGTGTTTTTAATACGTTTTATTATTTGCGAGATTAATTTAATTATAGTAAAGTGAAGCACAATCTTATTTTGATGTCGAGTATAAGATGAGGTCAGTGTCTAACCTCAAACTTTAGGTACTTAGTGTTATGATTAGGTCTAGCATTCCAATTATCTCAACATCTGTTCAAAACTGCTTATTGCTAGTCTACTTGAAAAAAAAAAGGAAATCAGTCGGCTTTGACTTTACTTTGTTTTTGTGATAAAAATGATATCGTACAATTTGATGATTACAGTTCAACATGGTGAGTCAGAACGAGCTGCCGGCCTGCAAGTTGTTGATGTCATGCCCGGTGGCGTAGCAGGTGTCGCTACTGCCTACCGTGAACACGTGGTGCAGCACGTGGTGTGGACACGTTGTTAATCCGCTGAGCAGTTCACATTTTTGTTGGGCTATTTGAGGTATGAGCTAATTGGTGAAACTAATGTTGTTGTAGCCATCGAGGGTTTATTCCCTTTCGATTCTATAGAGTTGAAAAAAAAAATGGAGGAAGAAATGCAAAATTGAAACTGAATTAGACATCAATGTTACAGTTACGCAAGTTTAAAATAAACAAGTTTTATTAAACGCATTGAGATCGGTTATAATAATTTCTGAAGGGTGATGATGATGGTCATGATGGTGGTCATGATGGTGGTCATGATGGTGGTCATGATGATGGTCATGGTGGTGGTCATGATGGTGATCATTGTGGTGATCGTGGTGATGATCATATGTTAGTGGTCATGATGATGATGGTGGTGATAGTCATTTCTCATTATTTGGGCTGTCCATAGTTTCAATTTGACTACTTTAGTTTAATTAAAGTTGTGAATTACAATTATTGGAATTAGTCATTTAGTTTGCAATCGTAGAATGAAACATTTTACATTCTGTTTGGTTACCTTTTCTCAGACTGCATACACCATTTTATCATTCGTAATCGTAGGTGTAAAATCGGATCTATTTTTCCGTCTCCGTGCGGCCACGATTGTGGGTGGCATGCGTTTGGTTTGATGGTGTAATCGGTCGATGTGTTTTTGGTTTGGTTACCGGATGGAGGTAGACCAATTTTGTTGTTGCTGGATGGAAGCAACTGTGGTTTTGGTTATCGGATGGAGGTAGACCAACTTTAGAGTACTGTAACCCATTTGTTGGTTTGTTGAAGTGTTTCATTTGACTATTGTAGAACTATGTCTGTTACTGGCTAGTAAAGTAGTAAGTACATAGACTGACTAGTCTATTCGAATGTTAATGAAGTTGATTTTAATTCCCTGGGTTGATTAAACGAGTACCTAAATAATTTTTAAATTTAATGAATTCAAATCATCACTCATGTGAGCTTTCAATGGACCGAGAGCAAGTCCGAGGGATTGAGCGTGATCTAATAATCGCATCGGAAGTTCCGAAGCATGTAAAAGGTGCACGTGGACTGCTTTTTATGTGCAGTATACTCTTTGCGAGGAGTAGCACTTACGCGGCTGAGATGGTTCTAACTTCTGATAGGTTATTGGATCCTAACAATCCGATGGACAAAAATGAAATCTGGTGGTTATGGTGTAACCTGGTTGAGTAATTTACGTTTTTGTTTGAGTCGAGAGGTTGACTCATTTGAATCATTCATTAATTGAGATCATTTTGACTTATCATTTTGGTAATGCCACAAAAAAAAAAGTTATTGTTGTTAAACGGGATGAAGTGACTATGTCACAATGTGAGTTTACGATGGACATAAACGTGACTTGGGTTCCTTAATTTTGATTTTACTGGTAACTAAAACTGAGCTAGTGGCACTATCAAAATTGTCTAACAAATTGAAGTTCATGATGATTGAATACAGATAACATTTTGTTGTTAATTAAAATGCTAGAAAGGCAAGTACCAATTGAAGTAGATGAAGATTGTTGTGGTATGAAGGATGAGGTTCTCAGTTCGGTTGGTCGACCGTACCAGAGGCTTGATCGTAGCCGTAGCCCGTTAGAAGTCGGTGTCTACCTTTGAGTAGTCCGTGGGTACGCGGTGCGCGATAAGCTCTGGCGGAGGTCGGGTCTTGTAGAGACCGTAGAGTCATAGGGTTGACTCGGCGATCCCTTGGGGATGCGCGTAGTGTGTGGTTATGTGATAACCAATAGGCCACGAATGAGAGACCTGCTTCCGAACGTTTGCCGTCATGTGTTTTACGTAAAAGGTGGCTATGAAAGCCAGGTGGTACTTGTCTGGTCTTGCATTTAAATTGGTGGTAATGAATTGACTTTAAGTGATCCTTAATTCAGTTGCAAAGAATAAAATTATTTTCCTTGAGTTGATTTTACGTAGACAGATAATTTGGTCAGGAGTAACAGAGTGGTGACAAAGATTACTGATGTACGTGTTTGTTTCAGATACAAGCGAGGACGCTTGTCTTGTCAGTATGGCCGTGTCGGAGATATGAGTTACTAAATCTAGAAAACGATGAGCAATGTTTTGCTTGGAGTGGTCTTTGCTTGGTCCATGCAGGTTTGCAGGTAGATGATACCAACCTATGAACAGGTGGCTGGTGACCTGACAGTATAAAAGGTCACTACTGCAGTGTTCATCAATTCATTCCCGTGTTAGACATAGAACGATTCACTCTTGTCTTGTTATGTGAAGGGTTTACATTCTTACGAAGGAAGTTATTTCTATGGGGTATGCATCTATGCATGGACGCAAGCTTAGAACTCTCCATTCGTTTTCTACTACTGCGTAGATGCGTAGATACAAGATTCTGAGTAACGAGTAACAAGTAGCTAGGAGGCAGATAACTAAAATCCTACCCCTCTTAGCTCGGCTGTCATTAGGGTTCCCGATAAATATTAGATTATACCAAAGCAAAAAGATCAAGTTCACTGATGACTGAAGTGAGGAGTATACAGTAATGTGACTAATAAAGTATACAGTAATGTGAAATAATAAAATAATTTGATTTGTTTCACTAAAAGTTGTATATTTTAATATCTATTTTTTTATTGTGAGCTTCAAAACTGTAAGTGATTGATCTAATTATGCCATAACCACTTAACGAGTATAATACATTCAAGTCAGATTTACAATTTTTTCGTCATTTTTATTGAAAAATATAGTTTTTCCTAACTTGGCTGAAGTCTTAGAAGGCTTTAAACACCCATTCTCGTTCTTGAGAGTCCCAAGTACATTCTGCTTGCCTCATAAAGCACCTCTAAATCTCAGGCCAGAGAAAAATTTTATGTTAATAGCCCTAAAATTCAATTTTACCAAGTTACAACGCCCTGGCGTGGCACCCCAGTCTTACTTGCCAGAAACGATTATGCGCAAACATTTGGTTCCGTGTCGGCATAATCCTTGGATATCGCTTGTTGAATTGTTTTGCATGCCAACTCCTTGTAGACAATGTGAGCAAAGAATTGTCGCGAAAATGTGTTTTGGGACTGCGGTAGCTCGTTACGTAATAAATTATTTTGGTTACATTGTATGGAATTGTAACTAGCAACGCGCAGTGTCAAGAGGCATAAATATCGAAACGACTAAATTTTTAAAGAATCTATACTTCCCTATTTTGGGATGTGTTGTGACATATTTTGTAAAGATTGTGAAAAAACTTTAGATTTAGCGCGTTTCTCAATTCAATAGAATACATAATACACGTTCTATTTAAATATATACTATTCAAAGAAATAAGCGATATCTTGCGACTGCTACATTATTTAAGTTTACTAATATGTGCGTATCTAAATAAGAGACTTATTCACGGTGCTCGTGAGCATTCCGAAAGATTTTAATGCTGAATTCCTGAGCATATTTAGAGTATTTAATGTTATATAAAATTTCCTGGATTCGGCTTGGTTCCAGAGATATTTAACCTTTTTTGGAAATAGGGGTTTCGACGTAACTCGTTATAAAACTTCTTTTTGATTACAATGCTACCACAATGTGTTCTAATATTATCACATCTTTTGCCTGACAATCAAAAAATAAGAATAGACTTGACGAAAAAACGTATCCCTAAAAAAAAACATAAAAAAACAATTTTAACAAATTGTTGTTATGATAAAAAGTATTGAAAATTTTAAAAAGTATTCAAAAAATCTAAAAAACAAGAAACAAAAGTTTTTTTCGGAATTTGAGATTAGGTCACATAATATTTTTTGTTTATTTTGATGTCTAGAATGCATAGTTAAAATCTTTCGCAATGCTCGCGAGCACCGTGTAGAAAGGTGAAGTGACTGACTTATTTATTAGTTAATTTTTCAGCGATAAACTTATAGTACTCAAACTATAAAAAATAATGCTATTTTCTTTAATTAAAAATTAGTAGGTACATTAAAATAACAAATTTTTCATCATTTTCGGAAATGATACGAATGATCCTCGGTGACACTTACCCGAAGTTTCTTTTAATTTATTATTGCTAAATTTGAAAAGCATCAGGCTATAAAATGTAAATTGACAATATGAAAAAGCAAAAGTGAAATTAATCATTTGTGACAGATTGTTTTAACACGAATCACAAAAGCGTAGCTTTTAGTACTGAAAGGTAATCCCTCAATATTAATTTATTTCCGAGTATCTTTTGTTTTCTCTCTCCAAAGCGAATACGTTAATGCACTTGAAAGTTTTTTTTTAATTTAATCAACAGCTACGTAAAGTTCCATTAAAGGTTTTTTTTTTTTAATTTAATACTGTTATTTTATTTAAAACCACGTAGAAGTTACTGAAAACGAATCCTATCAAAATAAGGATTGAGACTGCATAATATTATTATAATATGCTGGTGGTAGGACCTCGTGCAGGGTCCGCCCGGATAACAGAACTACCACCGTCTTACCCGTTAACCTGCCGCTAAATAGTTAGTACTGTGTTCCGGTTTGGGGGTAAGTTAACCGGTGTAATTACTGGTATAGATAGAGGAAATCCATCGAAGTCCCCAGGGTAGGCAGCGCATAGGCGAATTTTTTGGTCACTATGTCCATGGGCCTCAATTCCCGCTTTCCATCAGGTGGGCTGAGAGCTCAGTTGTCTACCTTCGTCACATAAACAAAATATATTTTTTGTAGTGACATCAATCTCATAACAGCAACATAAAGTAAAACTGTTGTTCGCAGCCATTTAAGGTTAAATTTAATAAAATGTTTGCTTTGACCTGTCTTCGAAATGTTAATCCAAGTGCAGTGATTTCGCATACCTGAAATGACAAAAAAACATCGTTATTTCGTGCCGGATTCCATATAAATGATGCCTTGAAAAGTATTCAAGCGAGAGCATTGGATTTCAACAGCATAAAGGTTAAACGTTCATAAATGGAATTTTATACTTATACATACTAGTATGTGCATTGCGCGAGAGAGTAAAAATTTACTTACTTTTTGTAAAAAGAGAAGTATTGTATAATATTGTACCGTGTTACAATGTAAATTCATTTTATTGATGAGCATGAGTTGTAATCATCATCATCGTCATCATCATCAGCCAATTGACGTCCACTACTGGACATAGGCCTCCCCCAGAGAGTTCCACAAAGATCGGTCGTGAGCTGTCCGCATCCATTGGACACCCGCAACAACGTAATAATAACTAACATTTCTCGAACTGTTACGAAACGTGATAAAAATACCTACATAATTATTATTTATATTCATTTACATGACGACAACGAGACTCCGGACGAGTTGTGATGAAGATGAATTTAGACTAAACGAAAGTCATGTACCTACAACACTCAAGTACCTAGTACCACTATGTCCCGTTATAGTCAGAGGCTCTTTCGAAGTTGTTGACGAGTATGTCTACCTGGGACAAACTGTCCAGTGTCCACTTAGGTAGGTACAACTTTGAGAAAGAGGTAAATCGTCGAATCCGACCCGGTTAGGCAGCGTTCGGGAAGCTGCAAAAAAATTTCTCATCTAATTTACCGCAGTCAAAAAAATCTTTGTGTTCGTTGTCAGTGTGTGTTGCCAGTGATGACTTACGATACTGAAACGTGGGCGCTCACTATTATGGGCCTGATCATAACGCTCAAAGTTACTGTAAGGGCAATGGAGAGAGCAATGCTCGGAGTTTCTTTGCGTGATCAAATCAGAAATGAGGAGATCCGCAAGAAGACCAAAGTCGTACACTGCTTTCAGAATTACCAGACTGAAGTGGCAGTGGGCAGGGCACATTGCCAGAAGATCAGATGGCCTATGGAGCCCGAAACTGTGGGACTGGTGACCGCGTACCGGAAGACGCAGTGTGGGCAGACCTCCCACAAGATGGTCCAGCGACCTGGTCAAGGTCGCGGTAACCCGCTGGAGGCAACAGAACCGTTTATATTGGCGATCATTGACGGAGGCCTATGTCGAGCATGGACGTCTTTCGGATGATATTAATGAATGAATCAGTGAATGAAATTTGATTACATACGAAATAGTACATTACGATACAAGTGCGAAAGAAATGAAGTTCGAAACGTGTAGAGATAAATTAAAGCACGACGGAAGGGAGTGCCTTAAGTCGATACGAGTTACGAATTACGGTTTCACATGTGTATCGTAAGACGTTTTTCAGTAAATATGGCACTCCAAAGATTACAACCTGACGTAAAATTAACAACTCCTGGCACTAGAAAAAGCGCCATCCGTATTGAAAACATTATTACTGTTCAATTGTACAGAGACTTCAAAGGCAAGTTATTTGCTTATTTCGATATATAACTATATTTCAATAATCGGCACCATTTTTACATAATGGATTAGATTACTCTCACTTAATTGAAGTAATAACAGTACTTCATCTCCTTTATATCGCTAGTCGCAATCTATTTGAAGTTAAAATTGCGTGACATTCGTAAATACTAGGTCAAACAATCCATTAACTCGGAACCTAAATCAGATTATTTATCGTATTATGCTAGGTTTACACAAGCTTAGTAGAAATGTGTCATTTTAGCCTTTGTATCTGCCTAGCTCTTAAAATTTTACTGTTGGGCCTAGAGGATTAGATGAATTAAAACTGTATTTATAAAACAGTTTGATATTTGATGTAAAAATTTTAAAATTTCATCATATTTATTATACCATAAATTTTAAATATTTGGGCATTTTTATTTTTTGGTGTACCCAATTAGCGCGAAGTTAAAAAACCTTATTTTAAGTCAGTTTTGTATGGACAATTAAGTACAATATCTTTAGGAAGTTAAACTCGATCGGCGTTTTTATATTATAATATGGCTTATAGTTTGTAAAATGGATACCAAAACCGAAAAGTAAAAATGCCCATCTAACGTAATTTAATGTTTTATTTTGCTAAAATACAAAACTAAATTAGTACATTACGCCAAAAGTGCGAAAAACATGAAACAGAACAGTGGCGATGTTTCAAAACACGACCGATAGGGATTTATGCGTCGTTGGACTAAAAGTAAATATGGCGATGTATAAAAATGTCGACATATAAAATAAAATTGGTCCGAGTGTTAGAAAGCCAATACTTTAGAATGCTTAAGTCCTATCAAGTCGGAATATAAAAAACCGGCCAAGTGCGAGTCGGACTCGCGCGCAAGGGGGGGTCTACCTCAACACGTTGCCTGTGCATGCATCACATTGCGGTGCATTTGAAAGTATCGATGATACGTGAATGCAGCAAATATAATGCACGACCGTATGTAAATAAAAGGCTACTTTTAAATTTGCACGCACGAGCTAAGCTATTAACTTCCCTACACGTAGCAGCTGTAAAAAGTAACAATTTGATATTATTAGGTATTGACGGACTTTGAATTGTTGATTGTAATTTTTTTACGAAAATTTGCACGAGAACATGACGTTCTGTTTAGCTACTCATGGAACGTGTTAACACTTTCATTGCAGACGAGTGCTACGCGCTACGCTCGTAGCCGATCCCGTGATTTTTCCGCTTTGTAGCAAAAATGGACCTCCTACAGAGAACTCCCCTCGGGAGTTCCCCGCGCTCAAAGTATTAAGAGCCTAATTTTAGTGATACCACAAAAAAAATATTAATTCAATTCCAAGCTGCTGGTAATTTCATTTATACATACTAAACTCGTGTAAATCTAGCTTAAGTGCATGTTTTAGGTACATTGCAAACTTCATGAAAGATTTATCGACTAACCGTAATGAAATGCGAACTACCAAATACTTGAACCAGAGAAAAGCGACTTCATCAGCAATGCATCAGCATTGCGATACAGCGAGGAAATGTTGCAAGCATTCTCAGTACAATGTTTTTATTTATCGTATTATTCATAATTATTGATAGTTACAAAATAGTACATTTCCTAACTAGTGCGGGAAAACTTTTTTTCGGCGAGGGTGAAAGTTGAAGCCCGAGTGAAACGAGGGCGACAATTAGGTACCCGAGTCCAAGGTCCAAGTCCGAGTGCACGTGTAAGGGACGATTTTTTTCATCACAAGTGCGTCAAAAAGAGAAATTGCCGCAAAGTTCGTTTTTGCGCACTGGTTAGGAAAAATCATTTTTAGTACAGATGGTGCCTTTTTTAGGCTCTAGTGCGAGAAGTGGGTCATTTTACGTCAGGTCCAAAACTTCGGAGGGCTATCTGTACTAAAAAAAGTCGTACGAGACACGTGCAAAAAGAAAATTCGTAACTCGTGTCGATTTAAAACACTCCCTTCGATCGTGTTTTCTCCACTCGTTTCGCATTTCATGTTTTTTGCACTTGAGTCCTATTTTGATCATCTTATATTATTTAAAAAAACATATTATTAAAACTAAAGCTATGTAAATATAATTAATCGGTTATACTCCCGTCTTACTACGCGCGACTAGTTTCGGAGAGCCTAGGTCTCCATTATCAATTACTGAGCCCGTGCTAACGCGACGCGCGTGCCGCACGCACTTGTGACCGCCGCGCAGCTCGTGCGCAAAACGGGTTGAGGGTGATCTTGAGTTTAACCATTTAATATAGGTATTATATTTCACAATAGCTTAACGGCCTGTTTCACAATCTCCAGTTAAAGCTATCTGTCAGATAAAACATAGCACTATCTCTTTCTTTCACCTAGAAAAATAAAGAGAGCGTGTTATTTTTATCTGACACATAGCTTTAACTGGAGATTGTGAAACAGGCCCTTAGTCTTATTAAATTAATTGCATTTGATACTTATTGTTAGGTATCATCATCATCATCACAGCCTATGATAGCCTATGATAGCATATATGCCACTGCTGGACGTAGGACTCTCCTATTAACTATGCGTATAGACGGGGTCTATATCGGGTGGCATATTGATTTTATTTCGAAAAATTTGTCGCATAACAACTTTACGCCGAAAAATGTATGGCATAAACATTGTTGCGCATATTTTTGTTATGACGAAATTGTTAATCCTAACTTGGTTGTTCCTAAATATTGTTTGTCCTAATGATCTTTATGTCTAATGTATATGTGTCGAAAAATTATTGTTCATAATGGTAATGTTCCTACTATTTAATGTACTAAAAGTGATTACCTACCTTTAACTAATAAAAAAAAATTTTTTGATACCTTATACTTAATTATTACTGAATAATTAGCCCTGTTGTCAAAAGAATTTAAGTGAGCAATTTTGACCTGGGAACCGGTCGACGAAGCCCCGCTGCGCGGGGCTTCTATTTCCGCTCTAAGGGATGAAAGGTATCTAACGAACCTATCCAGGTTAAGGTAGGGGAAGATTCAGATTATTTCTTTTTTAATGCGGGGGGCTTCGCCCCCTTAGCCCCCCTGGTGGGGGCTTCGCCCCCCGTCCCCCCTTTTTTTGGTTTTGTAAGTATGAGGATGTGTAAACAATTGATTAAAAATACTTTAGTATTTAAAGACTACGCCATTCATTCCGCCCTAGCTTCGAAATCTAACCAATCCACGTCGGTTTTACCCTAGTTTATTACTTGAATATTTTTTTAACCATTCACCCTGTTGTTCAAATGTTTTGCATGTTGTTATTAAAATGTCTTTTTGAATGAAATTTCGAACATGATAAAAGTAGGCGCAGTGAAAATTGACAGTTCGAGTAGTAGGGAAAACAATATTTATTACAATGAACATTAGGATTATTATGCTTTAGGTCATTTGACGTTCGAGTAATGAATATTAGAATAAATATGGTGTAGGTATTTTAAACGTGTATGCGCAAAATCAAGTAGGCTAAACAAGTAGTATGCCATGTAACATTATGCCAATCATTCTCGGCCAAAAAAATTTAGGACAATCGACGTTATGCGACACGACAGGCACCCGTATAGACGCATTAGGAGGTAAATGACCATAATCGCCACGCTGGGAAAGCGGATAGGCGATCACAGTAATGTGTCCTCTATGATGACGCTGCTGCCCGTCATCAATCGTTTATCAAATAATGGTTAGTGACACTTCAATCCCTTAGTTCACTCTTATGACACCCACAGGAGGAATTGGGGTAGTGACAAAAGTATTTTTACTTACCACACGGCCGAGGTAGGTATATTGTGGTGTTAGGTATATTACATGACAATTATTATTGGAACTATGGAACTAGGTCACGTTGATTTCTTTCGAAATAATTTGATTATATTTATATCATTGAATTTATTCTAAGTCGGAAACTATGCACAGATTCTGTACAAAATTCGAAATGCAAATAGCATTGATTGGTATTCAAACGATGTTTCCAGTGTTTTGCATAAAGTTGTCAATTGGTTTAGCTCAAGTTTTGTTAAAGGAAACTGCGATATTTTAAATCCTATATCTGTCACTTGGATTAATATATCATTATATTACCAATTATGAGTAAAACGATGTAAATCACGTGTAATCCTTGCGGTAACCGAAGAAAATAGTAAAGGATTTTATTAAAAGTTACTTATATGCTCTCTAAGGTTTAGTGCGAGGGCATTATATGTGTGTCACAAAATAAATAATTGTTCATGGCTATCTATAACGTACCTATAATTGTTTCTATTAGTATTAGGTTACCAATAATTTAAAATGACTTCTTTATGCCTTTTGTGTAAATAACACGACTAATGTTCTATTTTTTTAATCTACTTGTATAATGTTTACTCGCCTAAGATACAGGACATATGATCCTAGTTTAGGCACATGTAATAATTAAGTTATTTTATATAATAATTATGCACATTTCTAACATTAGAATATAGATTATTGAAATAAATTATTCTTATTCTTATTCTTATCTATGTATTTAAGTATCTATATGTAACTATTTTCAATGTTAAACATTGAATATGTAAACGAGTATCTTTACCTTGGCCAGAACATATCTTTCCAAGATCGTTTTCCTGCTCAGGAAGTAGAAAGAAGAATTAAAAAAGTCTGGAAGGTATACTGGTCACTGAAACATATATTTCGGTCCAAACTTGATATTAAATTAAAAAAGAAAGCAATGGATTCCGTGATCACACCGACCTTATTGTACGGTTGCCAAACATGGCCTTTAACTAAAGAGGTGTTAAACAAAATTAAAATATTTCAAAGATCTGTAGGATTAAAACGAATCATGTTAGGATTAAAACTAAGGGACAAAGTGCGAAACACAGAAATCCGACGCCGCACAAAAGTAATAGATGCAGCAGAGATGGCATGCCGTCTTAAATGGCGATGGGCCGGGCACACGGCTCGTACCACGGACGAGTGATGGAGCGAGAGACTGTTGCACTGGTACCCACGAGAGAGCGCGAGGCCGCGAGGCCGCCCGCGCCGACGCTGGCGAGACGACATCGTCGCGGAGGCCGGCATCAACTGGACGCAAGTGGCTAGAGACAGACATGAGTGGAACAGGAGGGAGGAGGCCTATGTCCAAAATTGGACAGCCCAATAGTTAAAAATAGAATAAAACTAAAAGATACAATAACCTATAAGTACCTACTCAATTATAAAAAAAATGAAATTAATTTTTAAAAGATATGTATTCGTAAACAATTCTTAAATAATATACATTGTAATAAATATTTAATTAAATTAAATTACACTATAATCATTAAAATTATGTAAATGCACGTTATAGTTTGATACAGATATTAAATTAAGATGCATGAATTATCATTGTGAAAAACTATTGGAAATAAATGGCTTTTATTATTATGTCCTTTATTTAAATATTATTATTATTATTATTATGTAACTATTTATTACACATATCGTCGCCTGGTACCCACAGCACAAGCCTCAATTGAGCTTACCGTGGGACTAGGTCGATTTGTGTAAGATGTCCCAAGATAAAGCCTAACAACTTTCTATTTGACCCTGACACAGTGTCGCTACAAACAGTTTACCTATAGCAATAATGTGCATACGTCATGTATAGTCAGCATAGTGTTTATTGGCTTCATGTTGATATTTTTAATACCAAAAATGTTATTACAGAGAATCAAAGCTTTGTAATATTACTTATTCGTCAAAATCCGATTCCAAACACTCAATATTTATGTATGTTTGATATTCTGACTCTGATGAAGTTTGATCTTCGGCAGATGTTGTGTCGCTTTCAGGACCACCAATAAATCGTTCGGTCTGGGATTCGATTATAGGACCTTTATTCCTATAATCGTCTTAATTTTTATATATTTTATCGAAGTCATCTGTATTAATTTTCTTTTTGCGTGGGGCTTTATTTTATACAACTGTACAAAAACAAAGTCGATTCTTTATTTTTAGAAATATTTTTAATCTTCGATCTACATACACTTTAAATGAGAAAATAAAATCTATTGCTTGCTACGCTCTAAGAAGTCTGAGAGATGAAATTTATATAGATCAGTTAAAAATAGTTTATCATGCTTTAATAGAATCTAAATTGCGTTATAGTATTATGTTTTGGGGTAATAGTTTTAAGTATAATGTAAATAGAGCTCTAACTGCCCAAAAAAGGGCTGTGAGAATAATGTTTCGCATCCCACATTGGGTTTCTTGCAGAGAATATTTTAAAAAACTCGGTATTCTCACAGTCCCTAGCTTGTACATACATATATTACTCACAGATTTAATAAAACACAAACAAAGGTTTGAAACGCAAAACGAATGTGAGCTTCGTATGCTCACACGCACAAAAAACTTAAAAGTTAACTTCCGTCCAATTTCAAAAATAGAAGAGCACTCTGTGAGAAATCAATCCGTAAAATTGTTTAACAGACTGCCTCAGGAGTTAAAAATGATATCAAAATATACTGAATTTAAACAGAAACTAAAACAATACTTATTAAGAGATTGCTTTTACAGTATTGACGAGGTGTTTGGAAATTGAATTATAGAGTTATGTTATTTTTTTTTATTTATATTTTATTTGAAATATTTAGTTATGATTTGTTTCTATATTGTTATTAGCTTGATCTCGTTAGGTATAAGTTTTTGTGAAATTGTTTACGTAGGTTTTTTTTTATTATTTTTATTTGTTACAATTATTGTCAATGTACAAACTATAATTCAAACACAATCTTGTATTGTTTATGAATAAAGATACTATGACTATGACTATGACTATTAAGTTTAATACTATAAAGTGCTCAGTGCGGTCAGCACTATAAAGTGCTGACCGGTCCTGTCAGTAACCAATTGCAAAACATTTTCCAATGGAATACTATTCAATCCTTCGTCCTTTCTTTGGTTTAAATATTTTATTGTATTTAAGACGAGTTTTCTTGCTTCTATTGGTATCTTTTTCGGCATTTTTATGATAAAATCGTTTAAGTCGCGATACATTTTCTTTTTATTTACATCGGTGACATTCAATGACATTCAACGCCTGATGTCAAACAGTAATCATTGCCAGTAAAATAAATTAGTGTCACTGAAAATCCGCAACATGACGAGGGTCAAATAGTAAGTTGTTAGGCTTTACTTATTTATTTATGACATATAATATTTAAATTTGTATTCTTATTACCGTTACATGGCTAACGTTGTAAAAAAACAAAAATTGCTGCAGTTAAGCAACTGTGTTCGTTCATTGTGTCAACATTGTCAGCAATAAACAATACGGGCGATAAATTTGTCGAAGCAATTTAAGTTGGCGGCGATTTATCGCGCTCCGATGTCGCGTAATGAACGCTAATAATAACGCGGAACATGGTTTACGAAAGAATCTTCTGATATCTAAGCGGGTAACGTGTGCAAAATTATCAAATATTCTACCAAATAAATCAGCCATGGCAATTTTTAGATGCATTTTTGATATATCGTCCATTAAATACAAAAGCGACACAACTCAAAAACCGTGAAAAATATTTTTATTGCAAAAACGACATTATAAGCACTGATATTTTACGTGGCACTAAGACACCTGTCAATTTGACGTTAGAAAGTATCAAAATTATGCAGGTGCCCTTTTTGCACTATCCCTTTTTCGAGACTAACTTCAGTGCTAAACTGCCATTTTGTCAGTTGCGACTCGACCGTTGACCAAAACGCACGACATTTTTGTGAAAAAGTGCCATAAAACGAAAAAATAAGTAATTACGTTAAGAAATATGTAAGCAAAAGTGCCATATTTGTAGATGTGGCCGTTTTGAATGAAATAAATACGTAAATATTATGTTTCTTTTATATAAAAAGGAGTCGTAAAACGGAATGTGGCAGTTTTAATTTCAAAATATCCTCTTCAATTTGATTTTTCACTAAACGAAAATGCCGTATTAGGATTTGCAACCTTTTTGAATTAAAAATATATTCAAATGCATCAATCACAAGAGCCATATTTATACATAATGCTGTTTTTAATAAAGTAAATATGTATGGTTTAGATTTCTTTATAAACAAAGGAGCCGCAATACGGAATGGCAGTTAGGATTCAAACAACATTGACGTTTCAAAAAACATTGTTGCATTTACAACCGTTTTTAATTCAGTATAATATTAAAATCCATGAATGTACCAGATTGAATAATAGTGTTTCTTTTGCATGAAATCTTAAAAAATACAATACATCTTATAAAAACAGTAGGTAATTGTAAAACGTGGTACTTCATAATGTGTTCGTTTTACTTAAAAGTATATTAAAGATTGTGTGTATTTAAAATAAATTATTAGACATTATGCACTGCATCATACACGAATAAGTTATTACTAATATATAGACTGCAGTTTAATTATTGTGCAGAACTTTATTTAATATAAGTGTAGTATACAAACTTGACGTCACTTTTGTGTATTTCATGTAAATCTTTCAAAAATCGTAAAAAGTGTTGATTTGACTTGACAGTCACCATGTCTATTACTTCACTACATAGGTAGTACCTACCCAAGTACTAGCGAGACACTGTCGTGAGGTCTAGAAAAAAAAATGTTACATTATTACTAATCATAAGTAAATTTTTAGGAAAGACTTATTATCGCAGCAATTAAATATTGAAAGATATACTTTTGTATCGGCAAAAATTAAGTTCTTGCATCAATTCTAATAAAAAAACTAGTAAACCGTCAAAAAATTTGAATCATTTAGTATGGGATCATAGTAACCACCCCACAAATACAATACACATAGAAAAAACAAATAACTGAAAATGTACTTAACCGATTTTTATTATTTACATGCTTTTAGGTGGGCTATTTCCGGTTTGTAGTAAAAAATAAGTGGTATCAAAGTAATTCCATTCTCAACAATTTAACTTTGATCGCGTTGTATTTATTTTATATTTATTAACTAAAGTTACCACATTTTTTTTATATAGCAGGTTGATTCTTGAAATAAACCGATAATTATATCTGAATTTTAACCGATAATTATATCAATTTTTTCGTAAATTTACACACATCGAAACGAGTAAAAAAAAAATATTGTCATCTTTAGGGCTCTACCGCAGATTTGATTTTATCTATTTTTCCGATAAAAATCGTACGCCAAAATATGTTTACATATATAACTATTGTGTTTTTTTTATAAAAATAAATGAAATAAAAAATATAGGAAAAATATTATTTAAAAAAATCCATATTATTTAATTTTATAGCTTGTTTTACATCTTGCATGAAAATTAAACAGGGAGCCGAATTAAAAATGTTTTTATTTGAACACTTCAAACGATGGTAGAGCCCTAAAGATTTAGTCAAATCTTTTTTTATTATTTTTACCCGTAATCTGCAATTTATTGAGGCTTTTGGGAGGTCTCGCGTAAAAAAGTCAAATTCGTGACACTCTAATATACAATCGTTACTTAGTACCCTCAACACAAACCTCAATTGAGTTTGCTTTTTCACTAGGTTGATTAATGATTAGTGTAAAAATATTCCGCAATTTTTCTTCTCTATAGGTTACTGATTAAAAAAAAAACAAAATAGTAGGATGGCTTTTAATATTTTGATAAGTATGTACTTAAGTTTTAGTTTATACGTGTTACCAGAAATTTGATTAATTGGTGAATTTAATAAAACCACATCAACGGGGCAAGTCTTCAAAGAAAAAATAATTTCAACTGTTTATTTCAATGATAAAATTACAGATTGCCTTAGATACTTCTTAACTTAAAGAGAAGGTTATATATTATGTATGTATGTATGTCAATTCTTTTTTTATTTCAAAATCATACAAAAACATTAATTATCAGTTTCCGTACTTAAGTAAACTAAACAAACGATTAATCTAATTAATATGAACACTTGTTTATTTTATAAATAGAAATAAAACATTGTAAGTAACAAAAATAAAAATAAAAACAAAAACTATACTATGCTAAACTAAACCTACCTTAAGAACTACGGGGACCTAAACTATATATACAAATGTCTCCCACATCACTGCCACTAGGCAAAGTGCCCATAAGGCTGGGTGCGTTGCCTCGCTGAATGGCAATGCCAATTCGTTGGGCGAGGAACTAGCCAGCCCTAGGGTCACCGGAGGACCGGATGAGCAAATAACTTAATTTTTTAAAAAGTTTAATTGCTTCCGGTCCCCAGGGGCCAAGGGTTTCCACTGCGAATGGCGCAAATATGTAGCTGTCGCCTGGAAATTCTTTATTGTACACAAAACACAGGCAAAAATATATATTTTTATCTATTTGAAGCAAAAGATAGACAAACATACCGTGTATACTCGTACATACCCAATACACATCTAATTAAAATATTTAATACATATACGTACATATACTACACATCAAAAAATATAATACTCAACCAATTCACAAAATGTCGGAGAGCCACAACTTTTTCAGATTGTTCTTGAGTGACGCTACAGACGGGGACTGTCTGAGGGACAATGGAAGCCCATTCCACAATTTCACAGCACGCACCAAAAAAGATCTAGAGTAAGTACGCGACTTATTACACGGCAAAGCAAGAGTTAGGTTAGCACTCGAACGCAAGTGGTGATTACTACCGTCAGCTAAATAAACAAATCCTTCGGAAAGGTAAGGGGGCGAAGAAGGATTGAAAAGGATGTTAAAAAATAAGGGCAGGATATGCACGTCTCTGCGACGACGGATCGGAAGCCATCCGAGCTGAGAACGAAACTGAGAAACGTGGTCATATTTTCGCAAGCCAAAAATATATCTGATGCACACATTTTACAGACGCTCGAGCTTATCCAGAAGCTCCTCCCTCAGATCTAGAAAAGCAATATCTCCATAATCCAGAAGAGGAAGCAAGAGCGACTGCGCAAGGGTTATTTTAGTTTGATATGGGAGAAAATTTTGTAGGCGTCTCACTTATATAGTAAGGGCTACCAATTACAATTGCTTGCGATTTCTTTGCATTGACTTTTAATCCATAATTAGAAGCCCAACAACGAATCAAGTCTAAATCACTATTAATGTCATTAACCAGGCTCGACAAATCTTCAATACTAGCCGATGAATATATCTGTAGGTTATCCGCATATAAATGATACGACGAGTTAAGGGACCTGGTGATACCATTAATAAAAATTGAAAAAAGTAGTGGAGAAAGTACCCCACCTTGAGGAACGTCAGCGTATTATATGAAATTTATCATTGAAATTATCTAATTCTCTTGTTTGGACTGCATTTTATTTAGTCATTATTTTATTTCTCACATTGATGTAATCGTGACTAATTTAAAAGTAAACATACAACTATTGTGTTTTTTGTTAAATGTTAATGCATGTCACGTTACCATAATTATTATTTCACCGTCTCCGTATTTTAATGTGTTTTCTAATGTACCTATTTTATAATAAAATCAAAAACGTGTTATTATTTTAGTATCCACATTCTCCGGTTCCCGTAATACAAAGTGAGTCAATCCTAAGATTTTTAAAATCTTTCGCCAAAAATGAAGTTAAATTCCAATGGTGACTGTATAACAAGTGACTTGGAAAGATGTGCTAGACCCCGACTCCTTATTAAAATATAACATAATCATTCTTTTTTATAGCCGTTAGAATCATAACGCAACCCAAAAGGCACCCAATGATCTCCAAATTCTCAACCACATCAACTGAAATGGCGGTCCGCGATTGTGGCGCCTTCTTTTAATTCTATTAATAATTGAGAGTGGGCCGTTTGTTCCCCGCCTTCGGGCGTTTCGGGTTTTTACTGAGATTTGAGTGTTTTAGAAGCGGACGTTGAATAAGATGATGGGTTTAAGAGAATCTAAGTCTGATCACTTTATTTTTGAAAGGCTGTTTGAGGAAAGCCTTTTTTGTATAAAAGGTCACCTAATTTCATTGGAACGTAGCTTTATTAGACTTTTAAATATATTGTTGGATTCTTTTTATTGAGTTTTATTTCTGTAATAGCAGGTATTATAGCAGAATATAATACATGTTTTTAAGGTGCATCTTATTTATTTTATTTTATGGCTAAAAGTTTGAAGGTTTCTAGAACGGGCACTCGAATTTTGATTTCATTTAGTTTTTTTCCTTTATTGTTTGACAGCAAGAACAATAAAAACTTAAACTGATTGATAATATCAATCAGTTTAAGTTTTATGGCGACGTATTGTATAGGGAGTATGAGTAAAGATCTGGGAAAACGTTAGTAAAATGGCATGTGACTTTAAATTCGGAGGTCACAGATTCGCGGGCAGTCTACGCCGCTTTAATTATTTGACAACATATTACAGGTCGTAAGAAGCAAAATCACATAAGGAACGAGATCGCAATATGATGTTATTCGTGCATTTTTGTATAATGTATGTTTCTGCTGTATATCATCATCTTCATATCAGTCAAAAGACGTCCACTGCTGAACATAGGCCTTCCCTAAAGACTGCCACAATGACCGGTCCTGCGTCCCATTTTATTTCATTGCAAGTTTGAGACAAATACTATACTAATTCTTTCGTCTGGAAACCAAACTTTGCAGGCTTTGTATCTATGCTCCTACCTACGCAGTCTGCTAAGTTTCGGTTCCCGGCGACTGAAGTAATGTACTCACACGTCGTTAGCCTATCTCGTCCACTGCTGGACGTAGGCCTCTCCTATTAACTATGCGTGTAGACGCATTAGGAGGTTAATTCCCATAATCACTACGTAGAGCAAGCGGATTGGCAATTGCAGTAATGTGTCCACTATGATGAGGCTGCCCATCATCAATCAAATCAAAGGTTTGTTAGTGACACTTCAATATCTTAGTCGACTCTTATGATAACCACGGGAAGAGTTGGGGTGGTGACAAATGTATTCTTGCTACCGTCACGACACGGTACTCAAAACACACACAAAAGACTAGGTAACTGACATTACAGTCTTATGAATTTACCCACCTGGAGCCACAATTTATTTCAGCGTGCCATAATGGGGACATTAATCTCGTGTTTCTTATTAGCGCCGACCTAAACGTGAATTAAATTTGTCCTTGCTTCTTTTACCTTAACTTTAATCAGGCTAAATATATTCTCAAGTACTTTGTTTACGAATACGCTACCTCTTTTGAGAACATAGACAAGCCGACCTATAGACCCCAGTTCATTTTTGTTTTGTTTTTTGTAAGCCTCCGTTGCCTAGTTGGTAGTGTAAGGTAGTGTGCTGGCATGACATTGAATTCAAATTTAGAATGCTTGCCGTCTCTGTAATGTAGAAGAATCTAGATAGGGTGTTGAGTTGACGGTGGACAGGCTGCATGTTAAGAGCTATAAGTGTATTGTTATAATATAGAAAAGAATAGATTAATATAAAAGTATTATCGAGGAAGCGCAATTGTTTGATTGTTCTCTGAAGCCCGCCTACAGTAGGTAGACAGTTTAGTTTCGGCTTACCAATTTTCGACAGTTAGATTGATTCAGACTAGGTTCTAAACTGAAACGCATTTGTAGAATGTAGTAGCCTGTCTGATCTAGAATAACAAAGTTTTCGGGATATTTTTGAAAGACGCTCACTGTACGATGATATTTTATCCTGATCAGGAATGCTAGGTGGGGGTGAGCTGTTTTTATACTAAATGACATGTATCACGTGACATTTAGCATGAAAACAGCCCACCCCCGCCGAGCATTGCTGATCAGTAAAATTATACAGCCATGTCATCAATTAGTTAGTAATTAGGAACAAGTTCAGTAGCCGTTACCGTGACTTTGCAAGTATCGGTAACATTAGGTTTTAGTCGATACGTAAAACAGGCCATCACGCTCGCTCCAATATGTCAGTGCAAGCGTGATAGAATGTTGTATTACATATTGAATAAAACCTAACGTGTACTTCACTTTTCGAGTCATATCATGGAACGACTACAGCGTATTCAGATAGTTGATAGGATTATAAATACATGTTTTTCTCACAAATGAAATTACATTATGATTCATTATATGTCAGCCTCCGTAGCCTAGTTGGTAGTGACCATGCCTACGAAGCAGGAGGTTCCGGGTTCGAATCACGGCGAGGGCATTATTTGTGTATTTATTTATTACAAATATTTGTTCCTTGGTCATGGCTGTCTATGTATTTAAGTATGTATAATTATGTAGCTATCTATTATATATATTTTCGCCTGGTACCCACATTACAAGCCTTAATTGAGTTTACCGTAGGACTAGGTCGATTTGTGTAAAATGTCCCAGGATATTTATTTATTTTATTTATTTACTGTATGATCTTTGTGACTTCGTCTGTGGGCGTTTTCACAAATTGTTGTTAGGTCGAAAATCACATGTCCCATGACTTTTTAAGTCATTTTCTTAAATACTACCAAGACTTATGATAAATTGTTAATCGTGTATCCATGTATGATTTATAAACTTTTTACTGAACCTAAAATAGTGCAGATAATAGTGTATAATTCTAAATTAAACCCAAATAAATAAAAAGAATAGTCTAATTTTGACGTGTCCCATACCAGTCTTGCCAAGTTTGAAGTAAGAAAAATAATACTTTTTCAAAACTAATTCAAAATAAGGGGCATTCTACTGGTCAGAAATAAACTTAACTTTAATTCTAACCCTTAAAACATAGTAGTAAAGTTCAAATTTAATTAAAAAGAATGGGTTTTGTCTTGTCCGGCGAAACAGCGTATAGCGGAATTCCTATACTACGTCACCGCATTTTTAATAGCTTGGCAACCTTAAACCAAAGCAATATGAAGAAATTTTGAATTATAGCAACATTTTTAGCCTAAGACAACCGCCGTTGTGTTTTAAAATACGGCAGTCCGCGTGAAACATGCATAAAATACGGTCGCGTGTCGCTGAGTCAAAAACTGAAGTTCCACCTACACAACTGATTTTGATAAGGTAAGTGAATCTTCTACTTAAAACTGTTTAGTGAGTTGCATTTGTTGATTAATCGTTGTTCCAAATAAAGAGCGAAATCGACTGAAAATGTGATACTTTATTTGCAATTACATTTTAATGTTGTGCTGTCGTGAATACGTTACCTCCATTACACCACTATAGCGTGAATTGAACAAAAAAGTAGCGTAATGGAATTCTAAGGCTTATTTCATAACGAGGATGGGTAGAATTGAAGTGGAAATAGATAGTAAAATTTAGTACGTAAAAAAAAAAACTAGTGCGAATTGTTTTTTTATTTTATTCAGAAATTTATCTTAATTCTCATCTCTCATGATAATGTACCTCACCGTGTTAATAGAAATAAGGTGCAATAATCCTTGCAATGTGAACATTGCCTTACAATCCTAAACGCCACTTTGTGTTCTAGTTAACGCCACTGGCCTAAAATGTCCTATTAGGACTGTGATTTATTTCCTTAGATATTGTAAAACTTTCAAAGGATATTAGGATGTTAACTTATTTAAAGATATTCTACTTAATAACTGTTGAAGTTTGTTAAATATTTGTTTATAAATATTAGAAGATTGTGAAGCTGTGGACAAAAATTAGAGTCAAAAGTACTGAAAAGTAGTGTTAAGGAAAGATTTTTGATAAAACTGTATTGTTCTGTAATCATTTTTAAGTATTTTGTTTTTTTTTTTCAAAGCTTGTTCTATTTATTACCGATTAATGAAATGTACAACACTTTTAAATCTTCCGTTTTTATTTAAATGCATTGCAAAATCAGTGACGTAATGGAACCTCTGCCCATCCAACAGGAGATATTTTTCAGTATATTTACTGAACTTATACAGATATCTTAATATATTTAGTAGTTTTGTGTTGTTCAAACAATAGACTATCAAATAAGCTTCACTTTAAAATAATTTAAAATATTTTCAAAAGTGGAACTCCACATACGTCACCAACAAGCATTTGTGAAAACGCCCCTGTGTGTGCCTTTATATTTAGTAAGCAGAGATCTCCCAGCGTGCGACATCTATATTCTATATCTTTGTTTATCTATGATCCAGTCTGGCAGCATCAGCACATATTATCCCCATATTTGTGTCCCAATCTTGTTTCGGCAAGTTTCCTCTGTTTTTATTCACCCTCTTTAATCTTGTTTACCCGTGTTCCGAGATAAGAAAGAAACTTTGATTAATGAAATCATGATAATATTTTTCACAAAAATGGCCGACTGAGCGGAAATTTCAATGTCATATAAGTATACCTTTGAAAATCCTGTTTACAGTAATGGCTTTGTCTATATTTAATGTTCCCTGTAGAATATTGTGAATATGTGTAAAGAAATATGCTTTTAGCTTAGCGACTTGCTCTTTGTCTACAGGAAAATATTACAACAAAAAAGTCGTGTGTAAAAAAAAACAGTAAAGAATATAAAAGTTGTTACAAAAATGATAAAACATGAATCTACGTACTAATGATTTTGAATAACTATTCCATTGATAGGCCAAATATGAAAAAGCAAAAAAAATATCTACGTTATCGTCAGGTTAGAGGCACAACCAACATTGAAGTTGGTTTTGACAAATCGTATTTTATGCCAATGGCATGGAACTATTTGCTAAAACATGTTTTACCGAAATAGTTGGTTCTGCCTCTACGCTTACGCTTGTAATGAGTACTCGTAGATTTATGTTTAATTATTTTGTAACACCCTGTAAAGTGATGCTTTTCTTTTGATTTGTTATCAAGGACAGAAACATGAGTTTCTTGCAAACTGACAGTAGGAACTGACTAGAAAATACTGACAGAAAAACTGACAGTAGTTAGTTAGTTTCCAGCTGCAGCAATGGTTCAGATATACGTTCAGTTGATGACATTAGTATGTACTTGATCTATATCATGGTAGATTAATAAATCATCGTCAAATATACCTGACTCTCCTGCTGATTAAGTGCGGGCATCTTCTCAAGGTATACTGCCCTGAAGGACATAATTCATCGGTTTCTTGCATCAGTTGGTGCTCCGGCTCTCTTGGAGCCGACCGGCATATCCAGAACTGACGGCAAGAGACCTGAAGATATGGTTTCGATGGATTCATCATTTCAGTCATAAGATGTTCACTGCTGAACTGTCCTCTCATTTGGACCTCCAAATATACCTCTTGGAAGTTGCCTAAATCCAGCGTCTCCCATCGATCTTCGTAAGATTTGTTCATCCATTCTATCTGGTACCCACCAAGCGGACTTAATACACTGCGTTTGCCAAACCGTGTTCTTCACTCGAGCAATTTTCGACCCCATCGGCTATCTGCTCTGCGTGCAACTGCCCATTGCGACTTCAGCTGGCTAATTCGGAGGGCTATGTCGGTGACTTTTGTCCGTCTACGGATCTATCATTTCTTATTCGATCACGTAGAGAAACCCCAAGCGTAGCCCTCTCCTGTATTACCACAATAACCTCAAAACAAAAACTACCAAGATCACTCAAAAATCTCTTTGCAATCCAATTTGCAAAACAAAGATAACGAGATACAGACTCATCCCAAGACATTACGGATAGGAATAAAGAAAAACCGGTAATCTATCCCGTGGGACATCGGGTACGGAGTTAATGACACTTCCCAAAATTAAAAAGCCTCGGCTGACAATTTGCTTAAATTAAAGTGGTAAGAGTTATTTGGCACTTGGAATGCGCGTTTTAGAATTTCCGGGTTCATTTTGAAGAGGGTGCACTTAAGTACCAGTATCGTACCCTGCGAAACAATGCAGTATTTCGCGCGTCAGTAGCAAGCGAAAAAAATTTAAAAGGACCTGAATTTCTATAGGATTTTGTCTTTGACATTTATTGTGGAACACGTTAGTAGAATTATTTTTACGTTAATAACAGTTAATAGTAAGATAGTTAGTCGCGAGTGGAGACCACGGCTAGGCAAACGCAGCGTAGGACGTCCACCCACAAGATGGACAGCCGACCTTGTGAAGGTCGCCGGGACACGCTGGATGCAGGTCGCATCTAACCGGTGCATGTGGAGGTCCAGAGGTCCAGAGTGTTCAGCAGTGGATGTCTTATGGCTGAGATGATGATGATAGTTACTATCAATAGATAATTTGTGGTCCGAAGTGTCTCAAGTGGTGGCCACGCACTGGAAGGCGCACCATGGGTCCCCTCAAGGTGGACTGATGACCTGGTGAAGGTCGCAGGAATCCGCTGGATTTGGGTGGCGCAGGACCAGTCACTGTGAAGAACTGTGTCTGTGTGTGTGTGTGTGTGTGTGTTTGGGAG